>JAJMGB010000017.1:0-329777 GCA_030568535.1 Suhomyces anneliseae | reverse complement strand
AACCCGCAATCTTTTGATTAGAAGTCAAACGCGTTAACCATTACGCTACGCAGGCGCTTTTCTTGACTAAAAATTTGCTTGGTTCAACTCAGCACGAGAAACAGTGTAAGAGGTAGTATGTTCCCCTCTTTATAGTTTCATTTGTTGCGGTTATGATTTTCAAAGGTCTATACATCATGTTGACCAGTTTCTATCGTAGTATTAATCACCCATATCCTTTTAGATCAAGGAGGTGATAATGAAATTAATCTCACCCAACAATAGATAAGTACTAAAAGTACTAAAAGACCTCATTCAATGAGGCACCTTTCCGCATAAACTATACTCTAAACAACCTTTCATTATAGATCAAATAAGATCTGAAAAAAGACTTTTTGTATGGCGATTACACACTTTAACTTACCAACACTATCGATTCCATTCGATCTAACAAAATCAAATTGACTCTTATTATTTCAATGCCAAGTGTATTGGGAGATTCGTTCAGTTTTATTCATTTACTTTTTTTTTTTTTTGTTTTCAAACCACAGAAGGATAATCCTCTATGAGGTCACATCAACATCAACTAATTCTCCTCATTAACCTAAAGAAGATCCGTCATTTCCAAAAAAATAAAAAATAATGTGAAAAAAAAAAAAATATTATTCTTGATTTTCAGCAAACCAACCATATTTGCTTCAATTTCATGATAGAGTTTAATTTCCCTTAATTATTGTAATGACTAAAGTCAATTGTTATAGCAAGTTTGGAATTGTTCCAAGATAATAATTAACAAAAAAAGATTAGACTAACTTTATTATTGTGGACCACTATTTGTAAAAATTATGGGGGGTGTGTATATATTTCAGGGGTTGTGGTACTAATATTTCTGCATTTACGGACCAACCTAAAATTATTATGATTGTCTTTTTTTTATTATTTTGTTATTGTTAAGGAAAACAGATAGATAAAATACTATCGATGCCTGACCACGTTCAGGTTATTCTAATAGCCTAGTCTAAGTTGATGCCTAGTTGATGCCTTTGGGAGCTTGCTAGTGCATGGTACCTCGCTAATCTTTTGTCTCAACAAATCATAGTGGGTGGGATCTCGCTTATTCCGCAGTCAGGCGGAATGACCTTACTGTTAAGAAAAAAAAATGATTGCATATGAGCACTGAATGATCTTTTTTATCGACTCTTTCCTTTATGATAGTTTAGCTGTTAATTTGTCGACATATTAGTCGAAATATTCTTATAATAATAAAAAAAAAACTCTAACCAACCAAATTTTACTTCTTTTTTTCTCTCTACTCTAACGATTTGGAACCAATCTCTCAACTGTTTTACTCAGTTGACCTTAACCAAATCATTATCTTTGGACTGAATCCATCCTCCCCACACAAAGATTATCGCGAACTGAACTTTCTAACTTTGGACCCTTGTGGGGTAAAAAGCTCATCATCTACAAATTTAGATTATCTTGAAATTCATCGAAACCAAATATACAAAAGACACTTTAACCAATCATGGGGGAAATCATGCCTGCCTCTAGTGATGTGTCAGAAGACAAGAACCTTAGAACTACTTTAAGTGGTTCTTCAATGGAAGAGGAAGATGATGAAGAGGACGTTCCAAGACTTACAGGATTGGCAGCATTCAGAGATTCATTTCGACGGGCAAGAATTGAAGACTTACATTTAGATATCAATTTAACAGAAGCTGAAAAGATAGGTGTATTAACTGCAAATTCACCTTTATCAAGATCACTTAAAACAAGACATCTTCAAATGATATCTATAGGAGGAGCCATTGGTACTGGATTATTTGTGGGTTCTGGAGGATCTTTAAGAACTGGTGGTCCAGCAGGTTTATTGATAGGATATATACTTACAGGTAGTATGTTATACTGTACTGTACAATCCTTAGGAGAATTGGCAGTCACTTTCCCAGTTGCTGGATCATTTCTTACTTATAATTCCAGATTTATTGACCCATCATGGGGTTTTGCCATGGCTTGGAACTATGCTATAGGTTGGTTGATTACAATGCCATTAGAACTTATAGCAGCTGCACTTACCATCAAATATTGGAATGCATCAATTAATTCGGCTGATTTGGTGGTGATATTTTATTTATTAATTGTATTCATAAACTTCTTTGGAGTTCGAGGTTATGGTGAAGCCGAATATGCATTTTCCTTGATAAAAGTAGTAACAGTGATAGGGTTTATCATATTAGGAATTGTTCTTGTATGTGGAGGTGGTCCCAAGGGTGGTTATTTGGGAGGAAAATATTGGGGTGACCCAGGAGCATTTGCAAATTCATTTAAAGGGGTTTGTACCGTATTTGTTAGTGCTGCTTTTGCATATAAAGGTACTGAATTAGCAGGTTTAGCAGCTGCAGAATCAGCAAATCCTAGAAAATCTCTTCCCAGAGCTACCAAACAAGTGTTTTGGAGAATTACACTATTTTACATTGTATCATTGACTTTAATTGGTCTTTTAGTTCCTTATAATGATTTACGATTATTCAGTTCTACTTCAGTTGATGCATCTGCTTCTCCATTCGTCATATCCATTAAAAATGCTGGAATTAAAGGATTACCATCAGTTATGAACGTGGTTATTATGATATCGGTTTTATCTGTGGGTAATTCTTCAGTATTTGGATCTTCACGTACCTTAGCAGCACTTGCGGCATCGGGACAAGCTCCAGCAATTCTAGGGTATATTGATAAACAAGGTCGTCCTCTAGTAGGTATTATAATTCAAGATATCATTGGATTACTTTGTTTCTTAAGTGCTTCAGATAAAGCTGGTGATGTTTTCGACTGGTTAATGGCGATTTCAGGATTATCGTCAATTTTTACATGGCTTTCTATAAATCTATGTTTGATCAGATTTAGAAGAGCCCTTTATTATCAAGGAAGAGATACTAGTGAATTAACATTTACTTCTCAGGTAGGAGTATATGGTGCATTTTATGGAATATTTGTTAATGTACTTATTCTTATGGCACAATTTTGGATCGGACTTTTTCCATTGGGGAAAAAACCAAATGCAACCGATTTCTTTCAAGCATATTTGGGTTTACCAGTAATTCTTTTATTTTACCTTGGTCATAAGGTATGGACTAGAAATTGGAAACCTTTAATCAGAGCACAAGATATTGATGTTGATGCAGGAAGAAGAGACTTGGATTTGGATTTACTTAAACAAGAAATCGCTGAAGAAAAACAAGCAATTTCTGAAAAACCATTCTATTATAGGGTATATAGGTTTTGGTGTTGAACAATTCCTAATAATTCATAAAATCGGAATGATTGTATCAACAACCAATAATTGGAATTAAAACGAAAAAGAAAAAAAAAAAGCAACAGTTCACAAAATATTAGTTCTACCATATAGGTGGATCATTCTCTAATTTAATTCTTAGATCACCAACAAAAATAGTTGATATGAACTATTTTGTACATAGGTCATAATTCAATTTTAATTATTAGAAGTTCTGTAAATTAAATGAAGCAATTTAGATCAATTATAATAATAAAAAAAATCAGTCACATCTTAAAATAAAGATCTGAAACGTAATTGCTTCCTTTAACCAGTAATAATTTCTAAACATACTTGTTCCTATACCATTTGGATACTATACTATAGCACCAGCTTAACCAAAAATTCCTTGGTTAATATGGCAGATATGGCAGATATTTAAATAATTCACTTTGTGTTCGTTTCTACACCTGTCTTATGCTCAGAAGGTTGTGCAACATACATAGTGACCAGTCCATACATTGGTATGAGCCCCGACCCTGTCAACCACAATCTCCAGCCACCATTTAGCGAGATGCGTGGCCAAAAATCCATCTATTAAAAGCTAGTCAAAATAAACGGCAAACCCAGTCATTCGTAGCATCATGCAAACCATATCCAAGTATCATGAATCATGCTTTGTCTGTTTAATCTACCTTGGAAACTGCGAAATGTCTTAGCTGTAGAAAGAATGATTTGGCTGCGCCTTTAACCTAAGACTCGGAATCATCCGCAGCCATGTCTAAATTTTTTCTTTTGGTGCCTTACCATGAAAGGCACACACATTCACACATTCACCACCATTCAACAATGTTACAGGTTGTTTCACTATGAATTACTGTGATTAACATGTTGACTTCGCCTGGTGGTTGCCAAGTATTTTTGCCTAATACGGCTACAGTTTCCGTTTGGTTGCAATTTCATAGTTTTTGCCTTAGTTGCACTTTTTTAGTTGTAGGCGCACTAAAAATCACTCACTGAGTCGCTAACTCTCTCGCATGCTCTCACTAAAATTACTGTAATTAGTGTTGGGTACTACCACTACTACTACAGTAGTACTACCACTAATACTACCGGGCGAGGCGCGGGCTCATCCATGTGACCAAGGTTTCAATATTTCTAGTCATCAAATTAATACCCTATCTCTCTCTCTCCGGGACATACAATGACTACAGAAGCCTACTTGGGCCGGGATAATATCCATATCCGAGGATCTCTAACCGATAGTCACACTAGATGTTCCCATTATCATAGTGAACTAGATATCATTGCCATTAAATTCAAATGTTGTAATACATATTATCCTTGCTATCAGTGCCATCAAGAAGACCCTGAAAATCATCATTCTACTGAAAGATGGACCGAGGAAGATTTATGGGGTGATTCTTCTACTTCTAATAAAGTAATTCTTTGTGGTAACTGTTATTCCCAATTAGAATTCACTCAATATACGAAGCCTTCTATACCTTCTTGCATTTTGTGCAGTGCCAAGTTTAATCCTGGATGTGCCTTACACTACAATCTTTACTTCGATATAGGCAGGCAGTGCGAGCAAAGGCTGAGTGAATTATGAATTGTCAATTGTGGGTAGGGATGGGTCTGCAGATAAGTCATTTTTTTGCTGTATTATCTGGGGTAGGTAGTATTGGGTAATTTTGTAAAAAAGAAAAGGCAACTATATAAACTGGTGAATTTCCTTTCAACTTTTTTGACTCTGTGAACATTTATCATATAATTCAATCGACAAACATAATCCATTTGGAACCACTCAACTTCTTCAATCATCATCATCTTTTTGTTCATACATAATGTCACTCTCCCCAGAATCAACCTCCTCAGCCACCTTTATCTCCCTTCCTAAAACAACCATCATCATTAATAATCTTCACAAGAATGATTTTATAATTGATTCCTCCCGTAAATCACTTACCAATAACTCACAATTATCCTTAGTGGATCAAATCAAGTTGACAATTCTTAACTTGGTTCCTAAGAACAAAGAAGAAAATTATTTTCTTAATCATATTGAATATTGGTCCAATTTACCATTCTTAAATAGAATCATCATTATATTAAAAGATGAAGAGTCTGCACTGGAACTTCATGAATTCCTTATTTCTCCAACCCTGAAACCATCCCTTGCAACTGATTTCCCAAGTATTAAAGTCACTCTTCAAGAAAACCTTTTATCAAGATCCAAATCTTTTGATTCTTTGATAAATACTCCTGATACATTAAATGTTTCTAAGAATTTAGAAAACTTTAAAAAGTATCATAATGATAATGGTGGTGATGTGGAACCAAGTCCACAACCATTTAATGTGCTAACTGATCTTTCTAAAATGGGTATTGATGTTACCCAATATAACGATGAACAACAATTGAATGAACTTAAGAATCCTAATGTGAAAAGAACCAGATCTCTTACCAAAACTTTATTTAGACCAAAACCTAACTTGGCTTTGGATATTCCTCAAGGTGATAAACCTCCAAGTCCTCAACAAAGTCCTACCATTACTTTAGATGAAACCTTCTAATTATGGCAAGAACAAGAACAAGAAAAAACCTTTCTAAAAAAAAATAGCTCTACAACATGGTGAAAATAAAGTATATGATAGGCACAGCCACCTTCTGACCATTATAATACTTCCTCTCTACCTGGTTAAGGTGTCTATATGCATTTAATCTAATTTAGAACAAAATATTCATTAGAATTAGTAACGATAATATATAAACTTAATGATAAAATAAGTAGATAAGTAGATTATTAGAGCTCAATTGTTGGTTTATTACGAATCAATTGCATTTAATTACAAATCTATCCTTGTAATATGAACAATAATGGTTATTTTGAAAAACTTTTAAAATCAAATACTTATTATATAAAGCATTTTAGAATATATATACACCCAATTACTTATTGGAATCACCATAAACCCATGGTATACTTTATATCATTACTTTGGAGAATATACACTATATTTTAGACTAATTTGTATGGTGAGAATGCTAATATATCCACTTTTCGGTCCAAAATGAGGCTAAAAATTTTCAGAAAAAAAGCAGAACCCAACCCCATCTCCTCTTTATCCTAAATCTTGCCCAATTCCTATTTCAACCCCTTTAATGACCTTTTATTCTACACTCGTGGGTAAAGCCAATACTTTCTAGCACCCGCACTAACTTTCAACTCCTACCTTATCGTTCCACGTGACCACCTCACCCGTCAACTGTGTCCAAAAAACCAACCACCAATACAACTTATCAATCAAACGATGAAGCTCTCCAATTTGGTGTCATCTGCTCTTTTCGTGGCATCTGCCATTGCCAAAAAGGGGCACTCCGATGATCATTCCTCCGGTAAGACTTCCGGTAAATCTTCCGTGGCCGTTTATGACTTAAACGCTCAAGTCAATGACGCTACTTCAATCCCTACTGTGGAAGAACAAGAAGCATTCATCTATTTTGCAGACCGTTTTGGAATGTCTGACCAAGTGAAGCTTGGAAAGGGTGAAAAGGCTCAAAAATTGATTGAGTTCATTGATGGTCAATATCAATCTAGAAAGGAAGATACTCATAAACCAAAATTGGTTGTAAGTGTTGATGGTGTTGAACAACCAGATCAATTTTTAGGAGAAAATGGTCCATCATTCCATATTAAAAAAGAACATCATTTAGTCAAGAAATTATCTAAGAAATTGGCTCATACTGAAGATTATGAATCTGTTAAATTGACTGAAGAAATCAAATTAGTCACTCGTAATTCTCCAGATGGATTAGAATCTCATTTCAAGTACTTTAATGAAAAATTATTAAAGATATGGCAAGGATTTAAATCAATCCATTCTGATAAACAAGTTGTTCTTGCTGGAGAATCTCTTCCACCAATGTTCAATTTAATTAGTGATAGATTTTTTATTACTGAATTATCTGAACTTATTCACTTAAAGGAATCTAAACTTTCTGAAGATGATTTCTTATTTGTTCATTCCAACTCTTTACTTTCTATTGGTAAAAAGACTGGTTTTGATTCTACCACTTATAAGTTTTCCAATAAAGTTTTAAGTGATTTCTTAGTCAGTTTATCTAATGATTTTGAAGTTACTTTATTAGTTAAATCTACTGATAAATCAATTCCAATGAGTCAAAAATTGCAAAAGAGAGGTAAAGAACTTGATGAAATTTTCTCCAATGATTTATCTAAGAAGAGTACTGGATCTGTTGGATTTATTTCTGAAGAAGCTTGTCAAGTTAGTACTGATAACTGTGCATCTCATGGTGTTTGTTCTAAGGTTAAGGGTGGTTACTGGGCTTGTTTATGTTCTCCTTCTTTCGACAAGAAAACTGGTAGAACCACCAAATGGGCTGGTGCTGATTGTAGCAAGAAGGATATTTCTGCACAAGCCAACCTTCTTTTATGGACTACTTTAGGTCTTTTGTTATTATTTGTTGGTGGTATTAAGTTATTAGTTGGTGTTGGATCTGAACCCTTACCAGGTGTTTTGGATGCTGCTACCATGTCTTCCAAGAAGAACTAATGATTATTATCATTATTATCATTTTCACCATCAAAATTACAATTACTACTACGATTACGAAAAAAGAAAACGCACTTTAAACAAGACTTCTTTCTTGTCTTTTGAGTATTACCATTAAGTAATCATTATTCATTTCTAATTATACAGTTAATAAATATGTTAAAAGTTCACCATACAAATTAGTAGACATAAATCTATTATATAGTAAATATTACGTACCACATAGACCGAGGAATTATCCACCAAACCTCCTACATTATCAGCAATAAATATGACTCTAAAGTACACCACTACTCTAATACCTGATTGTAGGGATCTAGAACTAGAACAGATCACACCAGAAATGTCTCTCAGGGGTGGGGATACAGTACTGCCATATTATTATTTACACTTGGCGGACCAAATGTCGCAGTACCTAATATGGTAAGGCAATTTCAGGTCTAAGCGAGGTCCAAGTCCAGTCCGCTAATGCAGTACTAGCCTTATCCCGAATACCGAGACTCAATACTAACACTTTAACCTACCAACACTAAATTACATATCAAAATGACATGTTCCTTGACCATGTGATATAACCCCCTCCCCTTCTTCCAAATAAACTTAATCTCTACTACAATTGCTTTTACTAAAACCTTTTTATACTGCTTGAGTTTTAGAATGTTCGCATTACGCCTCGTAATTAGTCCCCACGTATATCGTGCGATAATCTAGATTTTATAGATTTTATTGATCTATCACATTCTTCTTCTTAATTTTCTTGTTTTTGATAAACTCCAATCGACCCAATGGCGTTTAAAACCAGAAGACCTATTTTCACCACCCTTACCCTTTTAGTGGTGGTGTGTATGATCTATTTTATGACCAGTTCTTCTGATAACGGTTTAGGTGACGCTACACCAATCAATCTTCAAAAGTATACTTCCAAACAAGAACTTCTTCATGATACTCTTAAACAACAACCTCCAATTCAACAAGCCATTAAGGTTGAACCACTTTCCAAGATGGAAGACAAAATGGATGACAAGGTTTCTGAAAAAGCTATACCAGTTGTACCAGCAGCAGGAGTTCCAAAAATCCAAGATATTGGAAGTTTAGATATTACTGATACTCCATTCATGCCAAAAATGGCCAATGAAACTTTAAAAGCCCAGTTAGGTAACGCCGCCTGGAGACTTCTTCATACTATTTTGGCAAGATATCCAGATAATCCAACCGAACAAGAACAAAATACCTTATCACAATACATTCAATTATTTGGTCAAGTTTATCCATGTGGAGATTGTGCTCGTCATTTCCAAACTCTTTTAGCCAAATACCCACCACAAATCAAATCAAGAAAGACCGCTGCTTTATGGGGATGTCATGTTCATAATAAAGTCAACGAGAGATTGAATAAACCAGAATATGATTGTACTACTATTTTGGAAGACTACGATTGTGGTTGTGGAAGTGATGAAAAAGAACCTGATAGTACTTTAGGAAGTGAAAGTATTGACCACTTAAGAAAGATTGATGTGGAGAAAGAGAATAAGCAATTAGGTGGTTAAATAAATAAGTAAAAAAAAAAAAATTAAAAAAAAAAAAAAAGAAAAATCAACCTACCAATTGAACACTCAAACAATAATTTTTAGTCTACCCCTCTCAACACATCCAAACCTTGATTGGTTTGTTGAAATCATTAAATCAGATCAGGTCAAATCAGATCAGATCAGATTTTTTGTTAATTTATTTTGACATGAATTTTCTCCTAATTAATGACATTACAATTTCATAATTTAAAATATCAAAAAATGAAAAATATTCCAATGTATAGTTAATGATTCATAAATATATTATCTAAATAACTACCTAAGTGATAGTGCAACAACCTCCCGTAGTATCTCTTCTATGTTGAGAGAGTGCCTTGATATTTTGGTACCTCCGATATTGATTTTGTTCAGGTGATAATTTCCATATATATGGAACAAGGTAATCTGGTGTACTCTGTACGTAATTAACTATCCTGAAATCTGTTAGTTGATGCCTCAATATGTCAATAGTTTTGCATATTATACTTACAAAGAACATGATTTGGAAGCACACATGCCATCTTGTTGAAGGGTTGATTTTAACCTTGCATTCAACTGCTCAATTCTTTTGAGTTTGATCTCGGCTATCCTAGTAGCCATCTCCTCTTCTCTGGAACCCATGATGAAAATGTAATTCAGGGTCCATCAAAATATGTAAGATATCCGATATCACCACATTTGCAACTGGGCGCGCACGACACCACATTTTGGGGGTAAGAGGTGAACACGGAGATATGCGGCAGTGGCCACCTTATTAGGTTACCACAACTAGTTAAATGTGTCATTTAAAGACTTATGTGTTTTTGGTGTTCCCTTTTTTTCCCAAAATTACTTGTGTTTGGTGAATCATAATTTATCCTTATATTTGACCCTTCCTTAACATTTTCTTAGTGAACAAAAAAAAAAAATAATAAAATAGAAAATAGATACAGGTTCCCAAATAACTGATACCAAAATGAATAAGAAATACTCCTTAGCAAACCCAATATAAACCATATGCTATTTTTCCCGTTTAAAATTAGAGGAAAAATAATAACAAAATACAAACTGAAATCACCGTAGCCAAAATCAAAGTATCTCTTTTTCTTCTAGTATTAATTTTAGAAATTAATACTCCAATTCCTGGAATAGATTGTATAGCTCCAAGCATTTTCAGTTGAGCTCCACTCAAGTATTGTCTTTGACTATAAAGTTCATCTCTAGTTTGGTATGCTTGTTGTAATAAACGATCAGCAAATGAATTAGCATTGTCAACTCTGACTCTTTCATCCAAAATATAATCATTAGCATTTAAATTATTATTGCTTTGTTCAGCAGTTCTTTTCTTATGAGCATTTATATCAGATCTTACTGAATATAAAAGGTTATGTTTGTTACGTTCTTCTTGGATATTGGATTCGATCTTGAGATATGATTTACGGTGATCATTGAGGATTTCTTTATGACGAGTGAGTTGTTGTAATTTGGAAGTAGATACAGAATTGAGGTCCAGCGCCTCGGTGATTCTATTCAATTTGTTGATGATTCCATCCCGTTTCTCTAAGGTTTGTTTTATGGATATATTGAGAGTAGATTCTTCTGAATCTGGTTCGGCAGTGACATTGGTTTGAAACTTGGAGTACTGCGAAAGCAACAGTTCTGTTTGCTTCTCCAAATGGAGCGCCTGTGATCGGGTCTGTGTGAATGTAGCCGAAGACATATTCCCTCTATTACCAGTCGTTATTGGTACACGTCAGTTGATCATTGATTATTGATATTGGGTGCGGTGTTGTGTGCAGGACGATTTCTCACTATGGCCCTAACCTTACCTATCACCATCACTACCCATCACTACCAGTACTACCAATCAGTGATACCCATTATTATTATTCTATTATTTTTTTTTGACTTTGCATATCCAACAAACACTCGGCCACAGTGATGTCATACCCTCCATCACCAATTAAGGAACTCACCAAAGTGGCACCAATGCCTGTGGACTTTCATTCCATAGAACATGAACCAGTTTCCCCACACTCCGAATCAGGTCCCAACAAACCATTCATTAGATCTACTTTGAACATACTTGGTTCAGTACAAAAGTATAGTGCTTATGGATTCTGTACATTTTTAGGAATCCATTTGACTTCCACCATTATAGTACCAATTATTCCATTGATTCCTGTTGAACTTAAACATGAAGTGTTTGAAATGGCTCGTGCAGTTTACCAAACAATTCCATTCTATGAAAGTACTATGATCATAGGGGCAGCAGTTACCCATGTTTTTGCCGGAATCAGTATTAGATTCTGTAGAAATATCTTGAAAAAGCATAAGAAAGATACCAATGGATTGGAAAATAGTATTACCAGAGCATTAGAAGAACCAGTAATTAAAGATGATACCAGAGATGATATTGGATTAGGAGGTATCACTGGAATTTTAGGTTTGGGTTATAGAAAATCTTGGATCTCAAGACAATTACCAGGAATGAGTCCATTATCACTTTCTGGTTATATTTTAATTCCTTTATTATTATTGCATTTCACAAAGTTTAGATATTTACCAGTATCTACTGATGGAGACTCAACATTATTAACTTTGGATTATGTGACTTATTACCTTAATCACAGTCCAGTCAAGATTGGTAATTGGCTTAATTTCTTATCATTGACTCTGTTAGTCTTTGTAATGATGTACCATTCAGTTAGTGGAATGCTTAGAATAAATCGCAAGTTTAGCATGAAATGGAAACAGTTTGGCTACACTTTAATTTATGGTATTAGTTTTTTGGGTCTTGTCAGTATCACCATGTTTAAGAGAAATACTGCTACAATGGATACTCATGGTTTCATTGGAAAGACATTTTTGAAGTATCTTAACAAGTTCTGGTTTTGATTGCAAAAAAAGGTAGTACAGCAGCCCCTCTACCATTAGCAATTGGTGCAACCTGATTGGACGATGGGTGGCATCGCCAAGTAGGCTCATTAAGTACTGGAACAGTTATCTTACAACGATTCAGATGATACTATGAGTATAGTTTCATAGTTATCCAAACCCCGAACCAACCACTCTAAGCTTAAGGCCAGTTTTTCAGGTCTAAAGTACATGCGATGAGGTACCAGAAAGAGTATGGCACTCTAAACTCTCATAACCTACACAAATGCTCATACAAAATTGGAACTATAACACCGAAAGGAGGTCCAAGGAAATACCTAGTCTTTCTCCTGCACTACCGATCCCCTCTACTTGGCACATATACCATACACACCGACCCCCATACTTACTAATTAGGACGATCTCTAGGCCCCTTTTTTTGCCTATAGTGGTGCCGGTGTTTGAGATTTCTAGTTATAGGACCCCAATCTAGCCAATCGGAGATGGGACCGTAATAGGTGAAAATACGATGCGACTATGTCAAAACTAGAAGTATATCGCAGCCCATCACAGACAAAGCCGACCCCAGACATCCCGAGACAAGTTTAAGAAGACAAGTTTAGGGGATCGGTCTGAATCATGAATCTAGCTAGGGAGAAACACATATACATACACCAGTTCCACTGTCCTGTAGTCCACGAGGGGAGAGATCGGTAATACGGGTATTCGCATATTATTAATTAAATAGAGGAGGGGAGAATAAGTCGAATTGACAAAACGATAAAAACGGTTTTAAGCAGTATCTAAGATGAATCTACACTTTTTTACAAGACTAAGCTTTCTTAATTGTTTATTGTTAATTGCATCATATAGACATAAAACATAAAAAATACCCTGTAAATTCACAGCTCTATGTACACATTACCCTTTGAGTTCCAAACCTACAAAGCTGTAATCAAACAGTTGAAGGTTTTATTTTAAAATAAAGAGCCATTTTTTGTTTGTTTGGTGGTCATTATGATCAAAAATGAGGAATTCTTAACTTAATTTAACCATAAACTGACCCATAAATAACAACACACCAGATCGATTGTTCAAATTTTTTTGTTTTATGGTTTGTGTTTTCATGGTGGATTTGGTTTGGACTGGTTGATTTTATTGATGATGTTGTTCAATAGATAAATAGGTTTCACTGACTTAAGCAGTGGTGGAAGAGGTAGAAGCATCGACGGCATCTGGACCTAAGGTTGGCTTCTTGACCAATCTCTTAGATCTGTAATCCTTAACGGCAGACTTGATAGCATCTTCAGCCAACATAGAACAATGCAATTTAACAGGAGGTAAAGACAATTCCTTAGCAATGGCGGTATTCTTGATCTTTAAGGCTTCATCCAAAGTCTTACCTTTAACTAATTCAGTAACATAAGAAGAGGAGGCAATAGCGGAACCACAACCGAAAGTCTTGAACTTAACATCCTTAATAGTACCGGTTTCTTCATCAACTTGGATTTGTAATCTCATAACATCACCACAAGCTGGAGCACCCACTAATCCAGTACCAACATTAATATCATTCTTGTTTAAAGTACCAACATTTCTTGGGTTAGAGTAATGATCCAACACTTTTTCATGATAGCTCCTCACAGATCCTTGTTGCATTAAAGGAACAGCCATAGATGCTCCAACTCTTCCTATTATAGGTCTTGCTGTAGTTCTGGCGGCTTGTAAAGCACTAGTTCTTAACACAGTTCTAAACATTTCGAATTTTGAATTTGATTAATATAATTTAAAAGGAATAGATTGGATAATTAAAAAAAGGTTAGTAATTCAAAACGTCTCCGTTTCTATATAAATTGAGGGTAAAAAAATAGAACCCGGGCCGGGCCCGCGCACGACCGTTGCTAGTATTAGTGGATGATTAACGCATGGGCCTTTTTTGTCTTTCCAGGCCGCGGATTAGTCAGTTATCTTTTTCATCGCATACAGGATAGAGGACAAGAGTGGAGAAAAGAATAGTAGGAGTCAGTAAAGTGAGTCAGTCAGTGCGGACAATGTACAGGAATCCCGTCATGCTTTTCTTAAGGGCAAAGGATTGGTCAGTGGTGGTCGGAACTGTTGCTTAGTACCTGTAGCAAGTCACATGTTTTTGCTAGTGTCCACCCGGAACTTGTCACACTAATGAAGTACTTAGAAGAAAGAGTGTTTATGAGGTCAAAATATTTGGGTGCAATTGTAGTTGATTTAAACCATTAAGTTTGGAATATTTCAGTATTCCATTCTAAACTAAACGATTTTCTTTCAATACTTTTCAATACCTTTTTATTTAACTTATCAAGTGTTCAGTATATTTCTGTTATTTTATCATAATTATGAAATTACTGCAAAATTCAAAATTCTGTAAATTTATCTTGGTCAAAATATTTCGATAATAATGACTATTCAGTAGATCAAATTAATCAGAAGATTACATTTTAAATTTTTCTTACCCTTATCCAACTCTTCTTGTCTTTGATTTGATACCTTGTACCCTCTTAAATTGAATCTGAATGTAAAATCGTTCCATTTTAATGCTTTCTAGCCCAAAACAACGTAGAAAGAAAGAGTCAAAATAACGTATTAATTGCTTATGGACGAGTAGCCAAGTATTTACAGGCCCTCCAAATACATTTCGTTAGTATAAAAGGCTCCAGCTCATAGGGTGTTGGTATGTACTGTATATAATCCAAGTATGAATCTAGGTGGAGAACAAGGGAACCGGACCATTTAACCATGTAAGATATGCTTTATGATAAGATTGATAGTGAAAACATTCAATTGCTTGAGCCGAAAGAATACACTGTTATTGACCAAAAAATTACAGTCTCACCTATTCGATATAATGGAGAAAAGCTAATACTTAGGTTGAAAGATAAGAAGCTAAAGTTTGATAGACTTGAAACTGATGTGTATGGTCGATCATACTTACTTATTCAATCCTCAGAGTTGAAGAATGCGGTGGAGGAAGTAGCTAAAAAAATAGGGACAGACAGTACAATTTCTAATGATGGTAGTTTTAAAGCTTATCCGAATCATAGTGGCCCAACATTCCTTGGATATATTGAAGGGATTGTTCAAGAGCTTCCCTACCAAGCATATAAAGAACTAGGCGCTCCTTTTGAAGCATATGTAAGTTTGGAACTTGAATCTGTATTTACGGACCAGTATAAAAGTTCTTTGAGAATTTATTGGGATAAGGCTATTGTTACCCTGATCAAATATCGACAAGATAAGAGCCAAATTGCATCTGAAGAGGATAGAGTTCGAGAAATAGATTTGGCATCATTGGGATTGGAAATAGACTTAGATAACTTAACACTTGATAATTAATTAGCAAAGATTAAAAAAAAAAAACGGAAAAAGAAAAGAGATATTGTCAAATAAGGTATTCATCCCATATTCATGAGACTTTTTCCAAAATGGCTCTATTTTCATCACCTCACCTCAACTATATCTCGAACTCTAATAATTAATTTCACAGGCAACCTCCAATAATAATTGATGTATACTCTGATACTTTTCATCGTCTCAATAAAATTCCAATGTGATAATTCCAACTGATACGGTTGGTGCAAATCGCTATTGTGGCCGGAATTGCAGATCTTAACTAACACACATACCTCTTACACATCTACGTATCTCTATCTATATCTATTGACTATACCAAATTAATATTATTGTATTGGTATGCGCACATTAAACCAAAAAACCCACTAGTTAATCTGTAGCCAGGGCCCTCTTAACCAGTTGTCACCCAAACCAAACCAAACCAATCCACTCCCCTCCCTCTTATTCTTTGTAATGTAACTTGTCATTCCCCTCCAATAACTCCTATGGTTCTCCCACGTCATTCTATTGTCTAATGCCAGGCCGCACATACAGTATGATCTTCCATGCCTCCACTTCTGGTACAGCCACACCTTCGCTGGCTTAGGAACGGTACTAGAAGCGGTACTAGAAGCGGGAGCGTGAACAGGAGCGGAGCGAAACCACATCACAATCCAATCGGGCATGGCACGTGACGCAACCCAAAACCTCGATCACCTTATCTTGAGGTTTTTGCCAACGTCATCCAATTAACCCACCAATTGCACTCTATAATAATATTTCTTAACCCTTCAACAACTCCCAAATTGTCATTGCATTTAACCATCTCGATTTTACCATGAATGAGGCTGGTTCCAATCCGGAAATCCCCAACGAATATGATACTGGAGTCACAAATGGTGATGTAGATTGGTTGTTTAGGGGAAAGTCGAAGAAACTAGTCAAGAAAATGGGATCGCTGGATCCAAAGTCGTCCGATAAGGAAAGGAAGGGAAGCTCGGAGGCGGTGCCGTCTTCAAGTTCAGGATCGGTTCCTAAGAATGATCAACCTGTTCCTCCAAAACCTGGCAGTACTACTACAAATACTTCTACTACCACCGGTGGTAGTGGTGGTTCTGCTGCTGGTGTTGCAAACTTGCCTAACAATCCACTTCCAAATCCACCACTTGCTCCTCCATCAAACACTTCCAAAAGTTTACCAATTCCTATTCCAAAGACTAAACCTTCACCTCCTACCCCTCAAGCTACTCCACCTAATGAAAAACCATCAAAGTTGGATATGTTTAAGTTTGGAAGAACAAGATCTTCCTCTGCATCTAGTTCTACTAGCCCTGGTACTGAATCCATAGCACCAAAAAGAAGAAGTAGTGTCAACACTATCCCAGATATTCCTGAAAAGGGAGAGCCAGTTAGATCTGGTTCGGTATCAAGTCAAGGTTCTTCTCCTGGAGTTTCTCGTAGTAATTCCACTGGTAAGACTAGATCTCTTTTCAGTTCTTTATCATCCAAATTTAAAGGATCTTCATCTCCACAACAACCACAGTATATGGTACAAAAAATGCCTTCATTGGGTCAAGAAGATGACAGTCCAACATCTCCTGGAAGAAGAGAATCTGTAAGTTCTAGAAGAGATTCAGTTAGTTCAAGAAGAGAATCTGTTAGTTCTAGAAAAGCTAGCTCAGGTGAATATGATCTGAAACCATTCAAAAAATCATCCAATAGGATTATTCTTAATAAGAATAAATCTAGAAAACCTTGTATTATACCAGAACTCAACAATACAAATATTCGAAGAGTTACTTTTGCCATTGATAAATTAGCATATGATCCTCAACAACAAATTCCTTCTAGAAGACCAAGAAAGGGTAATGTGTTGATTCCTGAGGATATAATGGCTCCACCTCCACGTTTATCATTAGGTATATCTCTTAGTGATGGAGGTAAAGCCAGTCAAGAACATAAATATAGTGAAAAGGAAGTTAGTATGGCTTTTGAAGCTCAACAAAGAGCACTTTCTGAAGCAAATAAACATGCATATGAAGCACATATGGCTGCAAAAAGAATTGCTCAAGAAGTTGCCAAAGCAAGAAAATCAAAGCCTCTGGAAAAGGAAGAAGAAGAGGAAGAAGAAGAAAAATCTTATGGACAAAATCAATCATCTATTGAAATTGATAGTCCACTTCATGTACATGAAAATCATTTTGAAGAAACTGGTGTTGATGAATCTATTGATGATATTTCTTTGGAAACCATCTATACAAGATGTTGTCATCTTCGTGAAATCTTACCTATTCCAGCTACTTTGAAACAATTGAAAAATAAATCGAAACCATTACAAGTTCTTAAATTACTCAATCCTAAACCAACCCTTATTGATGTTTTATCATTTAGTGATTTTATTGCTATTACTCCTATTAATACCATTATCTTCGATAATGTTAGTATGACTACTGAAATGCTCAAACATATTTTGGCTTCTATTCAATATAATCCATCACTTGAAAAATTATCATTAAGAAATGTTCCTATCGATGAACTTGGTTGGACTTATTTGTGTAAACTTTTGACAATTAATCCAAGTATTAAAAAGTTGGATATTTCTCAACAAAGAATTAAAAGTGATACCAAACCAAATTCTGTCAGATCAGCCATGAACTGGAATTTGTTTATTAATTCCCTTATTGTAAGAGGAGGAATTGAAGAATTGGTTATTAATGGATGTAAATTAACTGATAAGGTTTTTGCTGATTTGATTGATAAGGCTGTGGTTATTAATACTTATAGATTGGGTATTGCATCTACAGAATTAAATGTCTTCAAAGCAGAAAAGGTCGCTGGTTGGATCACAAGACAAAAATCTAAATGTGTGGGTGTTGACATTGCTTTTAATGATTTGAGTAAAGGTCAATTGGTACCATTTATTAATGCTTTTAGGAAAGGTACTGATTCTAGTCTTATATTCTTTTCATTAAACTCCACTAATTTGTCTAATGTTGAAGAAACTAGTGCTTTGATTGAAGCTTTAAGTAATCTTAAAGCATTAAGATTTTTGGATCTCAGTTCTTTACCATTACTTTTCCCAAGTATAATATCAAAACTTGATGAATTATTACCAAGATTCCCTAGTTTGAAAAGAATTCATTTTGATCTTAATGAATTATCAGTACAAGCAATTATTGCAATTGCTGGAATCTTGCCTAAAGTACCAAATTTACTTCATGTATCATTATTGGGTAATAGGAATTTGAATGATAATTCTGCTGGAAGTCTTTATACTGCTATTAAATTATCTACATCCATCTTTACATTAGATTTGGATTATGATTTAGTTCCTGATGATTTATCTCAAAGAATTGCTTTCTACCTTATGAGAAATATGGATAGTATTATGAATGAAGTTGGAGGTAAAGATACTAAATGGAAACATAATGAATCTGGTGATGATGAATTAATGTTTGATGGATCACTTCTTATGCAAGCTGCTGAAAAATTATTAATTGAAAATGATGCACATAATCAAAAGGAAGAAAAGAAAATTCAAAAGTTTATTACAGATGCTTTGGTGGAAAGAACTAGAGCAGTAAGAAAAGATATTCATAGATCTATTGATGATCTTTTTGAAAAGAGAAGTCAAGAAACATTATCTTTAGAAGGTAAAGAAACTTTGTTAAGATTCTGTTTATTGGATAATTCTTTAGAAAAATTGGTTCACATGTTCGAAGAGCAAGACAAGAAAGAAAGCAATCAAGGTTCTAAATCAGTTAAAGATAATAGAAAAGATATACCATCAATTCAATTACCACCACATGATCAATTACATCAAAAATCTAATGAACTTATTACATCAGGACCAATTTTGTCTCCTCATAATACTGAAAAATTCACATCTGGTTACTTTGCTGGTATCGAACAACCATTCCAACCACATCAAGTGGTTATCGATTCATTATCAGATGGTCAAAATGTTCCAATTGATAATAGTACTGGTAGACCTATTTTAATGAGATCTATCAGTCATACTTCATTACATGCAAAAGAACAAGAACAAGAAGAAGGAGAATTTCATAAATTGGGATTTTTTATTCAACAAAGAAACAATAGTAATAAGGAACTTCAACAACAGAATAATACCAATACTGATCAAAATCCACATCTGACATTACCTAAAGATTTACCAATACTTAATCTGTTACCTTCAGGTTCAGAACTTAGAGATGCAATTATTGCTGCAAAGGGTATTGAATCGGTGACCGATTTAATTGATAAAATCAGTACCAATAGAGTCAGTATTGAAAAGATTTATGATAGTATAAATGAAAAGAAACCAAAACCTCAACTGGAAGATGATACTCCTTCTATTGATTCATTTGCTGATGCCCAACAAGATGGCACTGGTGATGAAGTTACTGCAGTAGTTGATGAAGTTTATGATAAATTACTTAATGATGCCCAAAGGGTGAGACTGAATAAAGGAAGTGAATGAATTAAACATTAAAAACTAAAAAGAGGAACAAGACATTGGATAATTCCAATTAACTCTTGATAATGAAACAAATAAAATTACATTTTTTTGGCTAAAAGAACAATTCAACAATTGTTTCTGGCCCATGCATTTATATATACATACGATTTGAAATCAAAACCCAACCCCAGAGGGAGTTGCCATGTGATTAACTATTGTAAGCCATGAATAAGTAGTAAAATGAGCAAAGGTTGCACCCAAATGGTTATAGTGTTTGGTCACGTGACAAAATTCTTTAACTATGATTAGATGGATTAAAGAATTTTCAACAGCTCTAAGGCTTTGACCAGAAAAGTAAAACCTTTCTAGTAATCTTAGTCAAGTATCTACAGTTCTACAGTTTTTTAAAATTTAAAGGTATTACTAAATATCGATTAGGAGAACTATTCAATACACTAAACCGCTTATTGAGCAGCTTGGAATTCAGCAATCTTCTTGGCGATCTTAGCTTCTCTTTCAGCCTTGGTCAACTTAACTTGTCTGTACTTCTTAGATTCAGCAGCGTATTGTTCCTTGGTGAACTTCTTTTCAGTTGGCTTGAAGACTGGGTCTTCTCTGATCTTTTCGTGAGCAGCAACGTACAATTCTTCAATGTCTTCAGCTTCAATTTCGTCAGCAATGTAACCCTTGAACAAAGTCTTGTACTTTTCTTCATCATCATCCATCAATTCTTCGATGTATTCAGCAACGTGACCACCCATGATGTACTTTCTTAATAATTCAGCGTCCAATTCTTCGGATTCGATATCCCAACCTGGGAATCTGTTTGGAGAGTGTGGAACGTATAAACCACCGTCAGAAGCACCCTTTAAGGCACCGAAGATTCTAGCACCAGTGGTGGTTCTTTGTAAACCAATGTCTAAGAAGACCTTGAATGGTCTTGGACCATCTTCAACGGCTTCGGTCAATTCGAATTCACCTTCAACTTCTTCGACACCCTTGTAGGTTTCGTCTAAGCCTAACTTTTGTAAAGCTCTTCTGGCAACCAATAAACCGGTAGCGTAAGCAGCAGACCAGTTAGTTAAACCGTGTTCAATACCGTACTTTGGTAATTCATGGGAGTAAGCAGCGGTTAAAACGATATCACCGGTGATTTGGGAAGAGACGATTTGACAGATAATGTCTCTGTTGGTGATTCTAACAACTAATCTGTACTTTGGAGTGTTGTACTTAGCCTTGTGTTGGGTGACCAATCTCTTTCTTTGGTAGTAGTCGGTCTTACCTTCTTGTCTTCTACGGAAAGGAGTTTGGAAACGGGAGTGGTAAGCGGAAGTCTTTAAAACCTTGTCGAATGGCATTTTGAATTACTTGATGATGAAAGGAGAAAAATTTTTAAACCGACTTTTCGCTCGCTCTTATATGAAAAGTCTAACGACCGAAAAATTTTCAGTTTGGTGTGGGCACGTCCCAGTAATTTCGCCAAAAGTGCGTGTGATACAATTTACGCTTGACGAACATGTCAGTACAGCTTATATCAGTAGTTAGAGGGTGGTTGCAAAATGATCATTTGGGACATTGAAGTGGTTAAGAGGTGTTTGGATGGTTATTTGGGGGTACCGGGTATATGGGTTGATTTTTGGCTGAATTTACAGGTCTGTTTTGCCAATTATTACAGTGCAGTTTATTGTGGTATTTACGAGACCTCAGCCGTTTGAAAAGTCTAAGATGAGCATGTAGGTGAGAGATGAGGAGCAGGAGGGCCAGAATATTGACGAAACAATGATTACAGACTTGGCGTTTCACACTTGATCGACATTAGAAATTTTAGAACCGTCTATATTGGTCTGAATCTAGTGTTAATTCCTTTGACCTTGATTCTACATTTCTAGTGTAATGACTTATGTAATAATACTTCAGTCAATTAGCCCGTAAAAATGCTGAGATAAAATGCTTAGATGGCCCAGACGACTATGGCATCCAGTATAACCAGATGCTTACAATAGAATACATTAACTCTAAAAGATAAATAATTTAGAAACCAGTTGCGTTTAGTGTATCTTATAATTTTTTTTCTTTCGTACCTCTAGTTTACCTTGCTTATCAAGTTCCCTTATTGAAGCTGGCTATGGCTCAAAAGGTCAATTCATTATAATTGTATACGTTGTTCTTGTAAGGTCACTATGGTGGTATGGCTTCGCATATCAAACCCAGCCATTTTTTTGGTTATAATTGGCTCTTTGGCCGAGTGGTTAAGGCGGTAGACTCAAGTTCTACTATCGTAAAGATGCAGGCGTTCGAACCGCCTAGGAGTCATTATTTTTTTGCAACTTTTTCAAACACCAAGCCATAGAGGGGCACCCTCTCTTTCTGAAACCAAGTGTATTAGTTAATTTTTGCCCGAGCATTCGTCTTTTACCGTTATTAGGATATACATCACCACTTCAAACAACAATTTTGCAGCAAAACTGGCCAATAACCACCTATTTCCGTGGACCTCGGGTTCATGGAACCAGATAATTGAACCTATATTTTTTTGAGGAAAAATCACCAAAAATTCCAAAATTCCTATGTATCCATACTATACCGTCACATAGCATTCTCCCATATATCTTATCCAGTTCTTCCTGTTCTTTTTCACTGTCATAGTTAAGGTCATCTTTATCTTATAGCTTTCGGTATATACACGCCCTGTCATATATATGTGACTCAGATATGCATCACCACTGATAGTCACAATTACCACTTACAAACCCCCCAACCATGGCAACCCCTGCAATCACTTCCCTTCTTGACACGGATCTCTACAAGTTGTTTATGCACGCTGCCGTGCACAGACACTTCTTGGAAGTCCCAGTCATTTACAGGTACAAAAACAGAACCCCATCTATGGTATTGAGCCAAGAGGCAATTGACTGGTTCAAACAACAAGTTACCTTGTTAGGCGACTTAAGATTTACTGAAGAAGAAATTGAATACTTGAAGAAAGCATTGCCTCAATTACCTGGAGAATACTTAGAATATTTGAAGGATTTTAAGCTTGAACCTGCCAGTCAGATTCAATATCTTGGCGATAAGCCAGAGGAATTTGCAATTGAAGTTGTTGGTGATTGGGACAAGACTATTTTATATGAAATCCCATTATTAGCATTGGTCTCAGAAGCTTACTTCAAGTTTGTTGACACTGATTGGAATTATGACGGTCAGTATGAATTGGCCCAAGATAAGGCCAAGCAATTGTTTGAGAACAATTGTAAGTTCAGTGAATTCGGTACTAGAAGAAGAAGATCTTTTGATACCCAAGAACTTGTTGTAAGATCATTACTGGAATTTGCATCAGGTCGTAGTGATGCCAGTAAATTACTAGGTACCTCCAATGTCTTATTAGCTAAGAAGTACGATTTGACTCCAATTGGTACTGTTGCTCATGAATGGTATATGGGAATTGCCTCTATTACTCAAGATTACCCTAATGCTAACAAAAAGGCTATGGACTACTGGTTAGATACCTTTGATGCCAAGTATGCTGGTTTGGCATTGACTGATACTTTTGGAACTGAATCATACTTGAAAGTATTTGATAAACCATACACTGATTATTATTCAGGTGTTAGACAGGATTCTGGAGATCCTGAAGTATATGCTAAAAAAATAGCCGAACACTATAATAAATTGGGATACCCAGCTAATTCCAAGGTTATTTGTTTCAGTGATTCTTTAAATATAGAGAAATGTTTGAGATATAAAGCTAAGGCTGAATCTCTTGGATTGATAGTAACTTTTGGTATTGGAACTTTTTTCACCAATGATTTCAAGACTGCTCAAGAACCACATGAAAAGTCCACTCCTTTGAATATTGTTATTAAGCTTAGAGAAGTAGGAGGACAACCTGCTATTAAGATTAGTGACAATATTGGAAAGAATATGGGTGATAAGGATACCATCACTAGGGTCAAGAAGGAGCTTGGATATGAGGAAAAAGAATGGGAAGAAGGTGATGAAAGCAAGAGATGGTAGTTTTCTTTACCTATTCCCCCATCTAATACTAGAACAAACGTTTTTTGTTTTGTTCTTTTCTTGTAAATATTAATACTTGTTTTACCTTTTAACAAGGTCTTAATCTGAGCCATGCATCAAAAGTCCAAAAAAAAAATTCTAGAGATAAATTTTAAAATAAAATTAAAAAGGTTACCAATTATGTTTTAATGCTAACAAAGCTCAATCGACGCTAATTATTATGTTCAGATGCTGGCTCATTCTATAAACTATGTCACCAATAAACCATTGTGCTAGTAGTAATTGTACTAACACTTAATAAATAGAAGGTACTAAGAAAAAAGTACCAATTTTCGAACCAACAATTGATTTAAAAAAGGTCAAAATGCTGTCCAAAAATTAGCCATTACCGGACTCTATTTTTTGCCCCATGTAAGCTGTAAATTTTGTTCTCGCAACTCGTCGCTCTTCCTCTTCTCTACTCATATTGCTTCACCTCTCATAACCTCATAATCGCAGCTAGATCTCATCGTCTCCCACACGACCCCCATTAAATATACTAGACTGCAAACTAAACTAAACTCACAAGCGCCAAATCAAAGCTCACTACATTGTGGCCATGGAATTGTCTAACGAAACATTATTAGCCACTCTCACGTTGGCCAGTGCCTCGGAGCGGACCCCAAAACAGCAACAGGCCGAGGAACAACTTAAAACATGGGAAATCGTTCCTGGATTCCATTTCCTTCTTCAACAGATCTATCTTTCACAAGAGATCCAACTTCAAGTCAGATGGCTTGCTATTATTTTATTCAAGAACGGCATTGACAAATACTGGAGAGCATCGCGTCAAAATGCTATTAGTAGGGAAGAAAAGGAACAGATCAAAGCCAATGTGTTTAAACTTATCAATGAGAAGAATAACCAATTGATGGTTCAAAATGCACATGCAGTTGCCAAAATTTCCCGGTTTGATTTTCCAAATGAATGGCCTAATTTATTTGATGATATAGCTGAAAGTTTGACTGGATATATCATGGCTAATGATTTAGTGTCTACCAATAATCTTCTTATCATTCTTAATCGGATCATTAAAACCATATCTCTGGTGCGAATTGGTAAGAGCAGAGGTGCCATGCAACAAAAACTGGGTCAAATCATTAGCATTTTATTCAAACTTTATTTGAAGTCATTTGAAGAATGGACCTCCCAATTGAACTTAAGTTTGATGGAAATATCATACTTGACTTTAAAGAATCTTCGTAGAATCTTACCAGAAGCATATGAACAATTCCATAGTAATGAAGAAATCAGTCAATTTTTAGATATTTCTGTGGATCATTTACAGTTGTTAATTGTTGAGCATGACAAATATTCTTCTGATTTGATCGAAAGATTCGTTAAATGTTATAGTAAATTATACTTGGATCTTCTTAATTCCAATCCTACCAGTTTCATCCTTCTTCCATCATCCAAAAAAATCTTGACCACATATTTATCATTATTAGAACATAAAGCAGAAGAAATTTATAATAGTAATGAAGAAAATGATTTTTGGGAAATATTAGCATTGAAAGGGTTTTTAATCTTGAAAAAAATCATTACTTATTTATTTAAAAAGGGTTCCATAAGTTTGAAACAAAGAAACAACAAGCAAGAAATCGATAGATCAATTCAAGAATTGAAACTGTATTTCTCTCGTGATCTTCTTCAAAACTTATGTAATCTTATTATTACTTGGTATCTTAAATTAAAACCATCAGATATTGAAAGTTGGGTTATTGAACCTGAAGAATGGTTTAATGAAGAATTATCAGCAAATTGGGAATTCCAAATTAGACCATGTGCAGAAAATATCTTCCAAGATTTAATTAAATACTTTAGAGATGATCTTGCTGATTTTGTTATTCAAAAAATGTCAAATTCAATCACTTCTAATGCTTCAACTACTGCGGTTACTGAAGAAATTCTTGTTGAAGATTCTATCTTCTGTACTTTCCAATTATCTAGTCATTCCATTGCTGATCAAGTCAACTTTGATCAATTACTCACTGAAATCTTTATTCCTCAAGGATTCCAAAATCCAAATAAAATCATTCAAAGAAGAATATGTTTAATTTTGAATGAATGGATTCCTATTCAATGTTCTAAACCAAATAAGGTCGAAGTTTATAAATTATTGGCCCATTTCCTTACCTCTTCAAATGACAAAATTGTAAAAATGTCTGCTATTCAATCATTGAAGGTTATCATAAACGATTGGGATTTTGATAAGGTGGATTTCAAACCTTTCTTAAATGATACCATCAAATTAATCATAACAGTTTTGAACAAAATGAGTTTGGTGGAATCAAAATTATACATTTTGGATACCTTATCGATAGTAATTGAAAGAAATAATCCTTTGATTTCAAGAGATGCACTTTTTGAACTTTTACTGGTGGTTCCATCTTATTGGGAAGCTGCAGTATCTGCTACCCAAAATGAATCAATTTTAAGAAATTCATTGTTAAGATTATTAAAGAGTTTGGTTATTTCATTAAATGAAAATTCCAATGAATCTCATTCTTTCATTATTCCTATCATCAGACACTGTTGCTCTCCTACATCTCCAGATTACTCTCTTTTATCAGAAGATGGTTACGAGTTGTGGTTAGCAATTTTGCAATTCAATCAAGGTACTTTAAATGAAGAGCTTGCAAGCTTATATGAATTACTTCCGTATGGGTTGATGAACTCCACAGAAATATTACCTACTCTCTTATCTATCATTAGAAGTTATGCATTATATGATTATCCATTTTTCCAATCCCCAATCAGTTCTGAAATTTTCAAAATCCTTGCTCCTTACTTAAGTACCATGAGAGATGATTCATTTAATATTTTTGTGGCAATGATAGATATTCTTTTCCTTAAATTATCATCAGATCAACCATTTATTGAAAATTTAATCAACACTGGTTTATTCAACTCAATGATTGAATACATTTTCGATGAACGTCAAAGTATTTCTCAAGTCAATAAGATTTTATTGGGTCTTTCAAGATTGACAAATTCTCCTGAAATATTCTTTAATATTCTTGGTCACTTAAATATCGAAACCAAAAAATTAATTGGTGAATGGTTGAAATTTTATACTAATAATGGTAATCCTAGAAATAAGAAAATCAATTTAATGGCTTTACTCAACCTTACATCATTTGGAGTTGTTTCTTTAGCTGAAGAATTCCTTGAAGCTGTTAAGAAAGCTCTTTTCTTCCTTGAAGAAGTGAATGAATCTGATCAAGGTATTTGTGATGCCTACAAACAGGACTTTGTATATGAGGATATTGATGATTATTCTTATTTGGATCCAGATATCAAGCCAAATGGTGAAAAATTAAGATATCAAAAACTCTTAGAAGATTTTGACCCTGTCTACAACACTAATCTTAAGACCTTCTTGAAGAAGAGACTTGGAAATGTTAGAGAAAAGGTCCTGGCAGAAGATTTTGTAGTCTTGATGAATGATCAATATGTTAGAGACAAATTAGAATCACTTTAAACAAGTCTAATGAGATACTAAAGGAATAAACAAACTTCAATGATATACTATAGTGGATTGGGTGAATAGAGATAATTGGTCAATTCAATTTTTAGATTAGAATAATATAGATTTATAGAGCCAGTACACATTTACATCCAATGTGTCTGCTACAATACCAATGGCTATCAATAGAAAGAAATGTCATGAATAAGCATATGTCAAAATTAACATTTACCAATTGGGAGGAGTACCTTAAGGTTATGTGCCCTTATTGGGTATTTAAAGAGCGATTCTAGGTTGACTATATGTTGGACCTTAGATATTATGGGTCACGTGATAAAATACTTTATTCATAAGAGTTCTTATTACAGGGGACATATGGCTGTCTCAAATAGTCATATAATGATGAAATATAACTCTAGAAACTTAATTGATCTTGTTTTAGTTTCATTTTTTATATGAATAAACGTCAAAAATGTAAATTAAAACTATCACCACTTCGAATATTTAAATAATTTGTAGTTTTTTAATTATTTTGAAAAAAAGAGAAAATTAAAATGACTACTTTAAACAATCAATGGAAGTATTTTAGAGGTTTTATTCACCATGAACTCTTTATTTTCATATTTTCATTGATATTGACCTGGTTTCGTATATTGCTTACGTAATCAAAATGTAGCCAAAGGTCCATAGCCATAACACCCCAGATTGGACCTAAAATCACTTATTAAAGGTTAACTATAACTCAATTGACCCACGATAGCCTATTTCAACACATTTACCTATCTTATGTCACTTCAATGGCAAAATATCGCCAATATTGGATAAATTTACACACTTAATTGCCCCAAACAGAGGCTCTAAAATCCCAACCTGTATATTTTTTCAAGTCGAAAATACCCAGCTTAATTCCTCACTCTCATATATGCTCATTCCTGTACCCGAACACGTCCAACTTCGAAATTCAGCCAACTCTATTACTATCTTATCCGTCTCCATACTCGCGTCACGTGCCACAGTGGCCAACCAACAAATGGTGGCGATCAAATTCAGAAACCCTATTAACCTTTAACTATTCACCACAATGTTCAGAAACAATTACGACAACGACTCCGTCACATACTCGCCTACAGGAAGGTTGTTCCAAGTTGAATATGCCTTAGAAGCAATTAAACAAGGAAGTGCCGCCGTTGGACTTGTCTCCAAAACTCATGTGGTTTTGGTTGCATTAAAGAGAAATGCAGAAGAATTGGGATCATATCAAAAGAAAATCATCAAGGTAGATGATCATATGGGTATTGCCTTGGCCGGATTGGCTCCAGATGCTCGTGTTTTATCCAATTACTTGAGAAAGCAAGCCATGAGTTCAAAGATGATATTTAATAGACCATTACTGACTTCTAAAGCTGTATTATCAATTGCTGATAAAGCTCAAGAAAATACTCAATCTTATGGTTCTAGACCTTATGGTGTTGGTTTATTAGTTTCTGGTTATGATGAAACTGGTGCTCATTTATATGAATTCCAACCATCTGGATCTGTATTGGAATATTATGGTGCCGCCATTGGTGCTAGATCACAAGCAGCAAGAACTTATTTGGAAAGAAATTTGGAAACTATTAGAGAATCTGAAACCGTAGAACAATTGATTGTTCATGGATTGAATGCATTGAGAGATACTTTATCACAAGATGTTGAATTAACTTTCAAGAATACTTCTGTTAGTGTGGTGGGTAAAGATACTGATTTCACTATATATGATGATGAAGACGTACAGCAATGGTTAGATAAGTTGGATTCCGTTTCTAATGCTAGAAATAGAGATGATGACGACGACAATAATGCCAATGATGATGAAAATAACGATGCTCCTGCAGAAGAACAAACAGAAGACAGAATGGAAACTGATGAGTAGATCAATCAAATAAATGAACAAATGCCCCCTACCCCACCACCTTCAACCAATCCATCAATAGGTCAATTGATGTGATGAAGAAGAAGAGGAATTACACATTCTTTTTGTCAATTGTGTAGAATCGAAAGTGAAAAATAAAATAGTTATGATCATTGACTGAATTATTATGATATCGACGGTCTTTATTCATGTCGTCTATTTAATATATACAAAGAATAGATCACTTGTACTTGTAATACTAGTAGCAGTAAAAGTAATCAAATCATAAGTCATCACACCTAGGTACACCTTTGAATAGTGTACTTGCCAATAGGTTGAAGAGTTTATACATGTACCCCACAATAATCAATGAAAAAAATGGGATCTCAAGATTCTATATTTGGCAAATGTTTGTAGTCTATTTGTTGGCTTGTTCGTCCCTTTGTTTCATGGCCACCTTTTGGATATATTGAAGGGTTTCTTGTTGCATTTCATTAAGTTCATTATTCAACACATCTGGACTGTGAAGAACTCTATTGTGACGAATATCATCAATCTTTGCTCTTATTTTTTCGAGATGTTTAGCAACTGAATCCTTTTCAGCTTGTTCCATGAGTTCTCCGAATTGGGCAATGGCATTTTCAGTATCAGTACAGATAATTTCAGCTCTTGAAGCATGTTCGTAGTACTTTCTCTTTTCAGCATCACTTTCTTTATTGGCTGCACTTTCATCAAGAATCTTCTTGATTTCTTCTTCTGTTAATGCGGTTTCTCCTGACACTTGAATAGAAACAGTATTGGCTTTATTGTAGAATTCCAGCTCTTCTGGATATGGGGTCTTATCAGTAGCAGAAACATTAATGATACCATCAGCATCAATTTCAAAGGAAACTGCGATTTGTGGAGTACCCTTTGGACCATAAGGAATATTGGATAACTTGAAATTACCAATTAATTTATTATCTTCAACAAGAGATCTTTCACCTTGGAATACTCTGATTTCTACTCCAGTTTGTCCATCAACGGCAGTAGAAAAGATTTGTTCCTTTTTAACTGGAACTGGAGAGTTTCTAGGAATCAATGGACTGAAAAGTCCACCATATGTTTCTATACCCAAAGACAAAGGAGTAACATCCAACAACACCACGTTCTTGATCTTACCAGATAAAACTGCACCTTGAATGGCAGCACCCAATGCCACAGCTTCATCTGGATTCACAGCAGTACTTGGCTTCTTGTTGAACAATTCTTCGACGACTTTTCTGATCTTAGGCATTCTAGTCATTCCTCCAACAAGTAACACTTCATCAATGTCCTTGATTTTCAAGTCTGCATCTCTGATACATCTTTTAACTGGGTCAATGGTTTTGTTGATCAAATGTAAGGACATTTCGTCCAATTCGTCTTCAGTAAGTTTCATCTTTATATGCTTATCAGCAGTTATGAAAGGGATATTAATTTCTGTCTCTTTGACATGGGACAATTCAATTTTACACTTTTCAGCAGCTTCACGGATTCTTTGAACTGCCAATCTATCATTCAGAATATCCAAACCAGTGTCTTTTTTGAAGGTATCCAAGATATAGTTAAGTAATAAGATATCGAAATCTTCACCTCCAAGATGGGTATTACCATTGGTGGCTCTGACTTCGAAAACACCATCTTCAATATCCAAAATCGATATATCGAAAGTACCACCACCCAAGTCAAACACTGCTATCACACCATCTTTTTGTTTCTTGTCTATACCATAAGCCAAAGCAGCAGCAGTAGGTTCATTGACCACTCTAAGCACATTCAAACCCACCAATTTACCCGAGTTCTTGGTAGCTTGACGTTGGGAATCGTTAAAGTAAGCAGGAACCGTTACCACTGCATGTTTGATTTTCTCGTCCCCAAGATGGGTTTCAGCTATATGTTTCATCTTTTGAAGGATCAAACCTCCGACTTCAGAAGGTGAGATGGTACGACCATATGAAGTAGAGAGCCAGGCGTCTCCGTTGGTATGTGGCACGATCTTATATGGAATGTGATTGAGATCTTTCTGGACTTCTTCATCGGTAAACTTTCTACCGATCAATCTCTTTGTAGCGAAGAAGGTATTTTGAGGGTTGATGACGGCTTGTCTCTTGGCAGCAAGGCCGACCAAAGGGGCCGAGGATTCTTGATTGAACGCCACTATGGAAGGAGTGGTTCTTTGACCTTCTTCATTTTCTAAGATTCTGGCTTCATTGGCTTCAACTATAGCCACAGCAGAATTGGTGGTACCGAGATCAATTCCGATAACTGATTGGAGTCTGCGAGAGGTGGAGGCAAGCGACCGAATTGGGGCTATTGCCATCACCGCCGGCCTCACATGTCTAGGCGCTTTCAATGCTTTCAATGAGTACCTGATCATAGTGATAAGGTGTTATAATTAGAAAGGAAGGTTGATGGTTACAATAGGTTTTAGGTTTGCGAGGTTGTATAAAGGCAGATAGGATCTGACTGCACAGATGAGTTGGGTTGCGGCTGCGAAACTGTGAACCGGCCCTTTTGACTCAACGAAGTCACGAACTGTCGATCGTTGTAGTGTAGAGGACATAATAGGGTCACTAGTGCGTTGAAATGTGACGTAATTTATGTAACCTTAATTCCTTTATAGGTTTTTGGTAACGAATAATATGTCTAGGCTACATGGATTGCATGCTGTAGTTAATATAATGTCTACAAGCTGTAAATAAGCTGCAAATATCGTTCCTGGTGTTTTATTTTATATCTATACACCAATCCTCCCAGGACCTATTCCGTAAGAACCCTTAGGGCCTTATTTCGGGTTTAGTCTACTTCATCAATTCCATGACCATTAAACCCTTCTTGTTCCTGTTGTTGTACTTCCTGTTGTTGTACTTCCTCTTGTTGTTGTTCTTTTTCTGGTTGTCCTCCTTCTTCTAGTTTTTCCTGTGTTTTGTCTTCTGTCATATATGGCTCTATATCTTGCCTCAAATACCTCATTAAACGGAGATCTGGAGAAAAACTATGGAAATACAATCCAAGAAGATCATACCCGAATCGTTCATATAACCACATGGCCCTACTAGGAGCTATGTCCATTCTCCGGATTTCATGGAGAAACATCAATGAATCGAATCTTTCTCCTAGCCACAATACTCTCGCAAACCCTCTAGGTTCAACAGATAAAAGTAACCCTAAATCATTTCTGCTATCTTGAACAACAAAATCTCCAGGTAAATACTGTCCAGAACCCAATTCTTCAGGAAACAGATAATAAACAAAGTCTACCGACATAGCTTCGTCCATTTCTTTAGAATCTTCCTCCACAACATTGTATAATGAGTTAATATGAATAACGTTATTAACTTCCTTTAAGAAAATAGTTAAATCTTGTAACTTCAAATGAGCAACATATCCTTCGATACTAGGTAATGCTATTACCGCCAAAAGAGACCCAATAAATCCCTTTTCCTGTTGTGTTCTAACATCAATTGCGTCCATCTCACCCTCTGGAATATAAGAAACCTCTCCAAATGAAATTGCATCATTATAGTAATGGCAAAGATCAAGAATAGTTAAAGTTTTCTTAAATGTCACAAATCTATCTTCTTGAATTCTACTAACATTCAATGACTCTGACAAAAGATCATTATACTCAGAAGTTGTCAAAACTGTAGGTATGTCTCCATCCAGGTCGAATGTTCTGACAATAATATGAAAGCCTGGTAATTTTATAAGATGACGAGTCAAATCTGCTTTGAATTGGAATGGTTCTTGATCTCCGATTTTAATCTTGTATTTTCCTAAGAATTCTCTTGCCATTTTTATAATAATAGATTGCACAACAAGTGAAGCACCCATATGAGTTCCTGAATACACACTAAAAATATTGTGGCCCTGATCTGAGGTATTACCATCAATTTCACTGATGGGTCTTCTATGTGTATCTCTCCTGATAGTTTTTAAAATTAGTATGACAAATACAGTCATAAAAGTTTTAAAAACGTCGACATCTTGAAAAATTAATGTTTCATCAACAATATTGATATCAAAAAAATATGAACGGTCGAGAAAAATTTCAACTATGATCTTTTCATGTATTTCCTTTCTTAATCTGTTTAATGCTTCATATCTTATTGGAGCATATTTATTAAAGGATTTTCCAAATTGGGCAATTTTGTACCAAAATAATTCATAGTCTATATTCTCAATGGACTCATCAACAGGATGATGGATTTGATTATAAATCCAGTCCATTGCTTGAAAAAAATTGTTCCGTATCATCAAAGAATGGGTTAAGGAAAGAAACTTAAAAAGGCCTGGAGGATTGGTTAATACTTTATCCAAAGAATCCTGATATAGTTTAACAGCTACTACCGCGTTAGGATGTCCAAAATGGTCTTCGATGAAATCTACTAGCTCATCATTTGATACGATACGTTGTTTTTGAATGTTCAGAATCATCCGATCTCGGTACCATTTGAACTGAATAGTTTTTTGAAAGTAGGTAAATGTCTTAGATTCTTCCTCCCAGTACATATCATAGTGCCATGATTTATCGTGCTCTTCTTGTTCCATAATATGCCCCCATTCTCTGTTAAACACTTTTTTCCATATAGCTTCATCTTTAAGGGTGTGATGAAGACTGGTGTTGACAAATGAAAGGTTAATAACGTCTTCGATCGAGAGGCCCCCATACATGATGATATCTAGGAGGACCTGGCCCGGTATATTTGATATTCCATCCATTGAATGGTATAAGTTTCTAGGAACAAGGTCAATTGCTATCGCTAAACTTTCGATCTATCTCTTAAGTGATCAGTAGTCAGTAGTCAGTAGTCAGGAAGTCTCAGATGGGGTAATTATGATGGTGATTGGTATCCCTTTTTCCCTAGGTGTGTGATTGGTGTCGTGATTGATGGATGGGATGAGTGTTTATGAGAGACAAAGACGTGGAATAGCTGTTACCGATGTTCAAGATAGCCAGTGTTGTAATCAGGTTAGTAATTGATGTTAATATTGATAAGAGGGTTGGGGTGACTATACTGGGGAAAGTTTAGCGACATGCCTAGGCGAGCCCCTCCCTGGAGTAGTGAGAAAAGAGAGCCTAGACCAAGTGAAGGCTAATCTCCGAATAAGCTACCATAATTGACATATATTGACATATATTGATGATAAGACTCCTGATAGGACTTCTAGGAAATATAATGTATTCATTAGGTCAACTTTATCTACTTTAGTTACTTAGAGTGGAGTACTTCAATTGAATATGGTGATCTCATTACTACAAGAGTCTTTTTCCCAGTTAAGGCGGTTCTCGCTAGGCACCCCACTAAATTGTTAAATTCTGGCGATACGCACCACCGCCATCGCACTGGCATCTCACGTTCAGGCACCACCAAAAACCCATAAAACTGTCATAGATCACTACCTACCAAGCCGCTATCATGGGTAAACGTTCAGGAGACTCCCATGGAGGAAAGAGTAAGAAGCAAAAGACAGCTGGTTTCATCGATCCAAACACTCGTGGGATCTACGCTACATGTAACAGAGGAAGAGAGCAGCAGTGTCGTAAAGAGTTGATGAACTTGTTTGGTGAAAAGGCCGAAGAATATTTTGATTTGGAAGCAGAAGCAGAAGAAGACGAAGAAGAACAAGGAAAAGATGGTGAAGAAACCAAGTTGAGTGTTGAAGAACAAATCCAAAAGGAACTTGAAGAACTTAAAGAAGCCAAAACCTCCAAGAAAGAGATTCTTAAACCTATTGAATTGGGATGCGAATGTCTCGTATTTATCAAGACCAGAAAGCCTGTGGTTCCAGAGATCTTGGTGGAACGTTTATGTAACGAAAGTTTGACTTCTAATATCAAGAATACCAGATTTACTCAAAAACTTTCTCCTGTTACTTATTCAGTTACTGCAACTCTTGATGAATTGAAAAAGTTAGCCAAGATGGTATTAGCTCCACATTTCCATAAAGAAAAGGGTCAAAAGCCTTACAAGTTTGCTATTCAAATCTCCAAAAGAAACTTCAACTCCATTCCACGTCCAGATATGATCAAGGCTATTGCCGAGTCTGTTGGTAGAGAACATGGTCACTCCGTGGACTTGAAAAATTACGATAAATTGATCCTTGTGGAATGTTTCAAGAGTAATATCGGTATGAGTGTGGTAAACGACTACCTCAAGTTGGAAAAGTTCAATTTGCAACAATTATTTGAAAAGAACTCTACTGGAGACGGGGTTTCCAGAGTCAAGCCAAAGAAGAAGGACGATAAGAAGGACGAAAAGAAGGAAGAAACAGAAGACAAGGAAGAGCAAAATAAGCAAGACGACGAAGAAAAGGAAAAGAAGGAAGAAATTGAATCTTCTGCCTAAGTAATATTGTAAATAAGTAAATAAATATATAGACTACAACATCTTACCCTCTACAGAATATCAATGCTAAACCTGTATTATACTGACTATAGACAAGAGTCACAAGTAATGCTTCTTTTTTAGTTTTTTTTTTATGAATATTGTTTGTACGTAATAATCGTTTCGTGGTAGTTTTGGATCGATCAAATGATTTAACCAATCAGTTCACCCTCTAGATGAAATTCTCTGGAACGACAACTTCACCCAATTAGTCTATCTCACTAAGTGTGTAAGTGTGTGTTTGGAAGTGGAAGTGGATTAATTAGTCAAGAGTTCCTTGAGACCTACCACTTCTTTCCATGCTAACCAATCGACTTCACTGTTCGGTATCAATCCCATTTTGGACAACTTATATACACCGACGGCCATATTAAGCAATTGACACACCACAAACACCAACTTCACCTGTAAGATGGTGACACTGTTATCTTCAGTAGCGAAACCCTTAAAAAGAGAGTTGGTTTCACCAAAGATAGCTTTGATTGGGTTCCACACCAACATAAACGCCATGGTCATTGGAATGATTTGGAGGGAATTACCAGTCATATAGTTCATGAAAAGAGTCATTGGAAGAGACTTGGCTGGAGCAATGGCAATTTCCCAAGCCTTTTTGGATCTAAGTTCAGATACTCTGGCGTCGTCTTGTCTTGTAGGACGAGAGGTTTTGACCTTGGATGGTTCGGTACCGAATCCTGGTGGAAGACTGAGGTCTTTGACGTTCTTAGGTTGGATCACCACTGGCTCAACAAGTTCTGCGTACATCTTTTGGGATATCTTTGTGACCTGATCTGAACTGTTATTGATAAAGGACTATGTATCAGTAGTACGCTAGTATTGTATAGTAGAGATACGAGATTTAGGGTAGGTTTTGCACGTGATCGCACTCAGCCAGTGACTCTCTCACGAAGCTGGCACTTAAACTTCATGAGTTCAGTAGAGTGACCTGTCACAGAACTAGCACAAATCATCCGATTGTCGACCAATGAACTCGTCGTTTAAATCCAATCCACTAAACAAAATCATAGGCCTTTCGGTCATCCTTTCCATGGGATTTCTTCTCGTGATTCTTGCGGGAATTTATGGTAATTGGTTCCCTATAATTATCGGAATCATCTTTGCAGTTGCCCATTTACCAATTGCTGTATCAGGAGCCATTTCAAGTTCATCAGATTATGATTTCAATTTCGATCCATCCAATCCTTCGGCCAATGGTGCACTTCAAGAAATTGGTCTTTTTCTTTCTGCATTTCTCCTTTTATCAGGTTTAGCATTACCTATACTTTTGCACCATTCCCACATTCTCACCAAAACTGCTATGGTGCTCACTATAATTGGAGGAAGTTTGATATATGGAACTGTGGCTACATTCAGTAGGTTCTTTGACGATCCTCAAGAAGAAGTAGATGACTTTGGCGGTGGAGTTATCTAAGAAAAAGAACAAGAACAAGAACTAACATACATACTTAATTTACTTCTACACACATACATACTAAATATACGGATATGTAATATATACTTAGTACTAAAAAGGTATACTTACTTAGTAGATATGTTAGTACCGTAAGCTACGCATACTCGGCGTAAATCCCGGACCGCACCTTTGCGCACTGGGGCACACTCACTCTCACTGTAGAACGATAACCCGATAATACACTCAGGACCTATTATAACCACCACCACTTTACTCATCATCAATGACTTACGACTACGGCGCCGCAGAACGTGAGGTCGTGGAAGACGTCCAGCTCCTGGAAAAGATCGCCAATGAAGAATTCAAAATCTGGAAGAAAACCGTTCCTTTATTGTATGATACCATCCATACCAATGCTTTAGAATATCCATCACTTGTAATTCAATGGTTACCAAACTATACTTACTCGGAGAATAAGAACCTGATCAACGTCAAGTATTTGATTGGTACCAATACCAATGAACAAAACTACTTGAAGCTTGGATCTATGGATTTACCAAGTACTTTGGCCCCTGATTTTGCCAGTGTTTTACCAAATGCTTCAAGTATTCCTATTCCACTTGCTAATGTTGAAACTTCCAATTTTAGAATTTTATCTAAATGGAAACAATCTAGTGAAATTAATCGTTTAAGACTTTCTCCTGATGGTGATAAAGCTTTAACTTTCAATAGTGATGGTATTATTCATTCTTATAATTTGGTCAACAATGATATCTTAGAATATAATTATCATAAACAAGAAGGTTATGGTCTTGAATGGATTGATAACGAATCTTTCCTTTCTGCTTCCAAGGACTCTCAAATCGGTTTATGGAATACCCTGAAACCATCTACTCCAATTCAATTGTTCAAGAGTCATAAATCTGCAGTTAATGATCTTTCTGTCAATGGTACTTCCAAGGATATCTTTGGTTCTGTCTCTGATGATTTTTCAACTCAGTTCCATGATATTAGAGTTGCAGGTGCTCCAATTATTGAAGTACAAAATTCCCATATTCAAAATGCTATTGCTTTCCATCCAAATGTTGAAACCTTATATGTCACTGCTGGTAAGGATAACACTGTCAATTTATATGATCTTAGAAACTATTCTACTCCAATACGTCGTTTCTTTGGTCACAACAGCACCGTTCAAGGCGTTGAATGGGACCTGAACAATGATCCAAATAGTTTAATATCTTGGGGTTTGGACAAGAGAGTGATAAATTGGGATTTGGCTAATCTTGATGAAGATTTCGTTTATCCTAGTGCAGAATCCGAGAACTCTAAGCGTAAAACTTCATCCAAAGTTGATCCTTGTTTAAAGTTTATCCATGCTGGTCATACCCATAGAATCAACGATTTGGATATTCATCCAAAGATTAAAAACCTTTACGCTACTGTTGGTGAAGATAGGTTGTTTGAAGTTTGGAAACCAAAGACCATTGCTGTGGAGGATGAAAATGAAGAACAAGAAGAGTCTGAAAAGGAAGAGAAGGAAGAAAGAGATGAAAAAGAAAAGAGTGATTAAATTTCACTTATTTGTACAGTATAATATAATGTAATGTTAGACGAAAATATCAATAAGTCAATCAGTTGAAGAAGAAGTAAAAATGAAGTGTAATGTAGTAGAAACCAGTTAATGTAGTAAGTAATTATTAGTCACTATTATTTCGGGTTATAACCTATTCTTCGTTATAAATTAAAAGTGAAAAATGGCCTATATAAAGTGAGAAATCAAAACATAGAACTACACTAAAAAAAAGGAATAAGACTAGATTATTACCGTAATACAACTGATATGGTACAGGACTGACCACTAACCTCTTCGGGTTTAGTACAGTCTAAATTGTGTGGGTGACATATGCAGTCGTATGAAGAGAGATTATAGGTTACATTGTCGTGTGCTCATCGCAGACGCGTATGCGAGTAATAACGCGGACTTTTATCCTAAAACGATTATTAGATCAAATTTCAATTTACCCCAAAGACTTTTCCAGAAGCTAAAGATCTTGACATCTTTAAAACTCGCTAACAGACACCAAACAAAACCAAAGGAACCAACAAAGACACTCCAACCAGTGAATCTTTTTAATCAAAACCTGAATTTTTCACCTCCATCCATATTTCCCAAATATCCGTGATGACCGTAGACATCTTATGGAAGAAGTTCCCTATCAAAGAGTCTGAGCTTTGTCTCTCTAAAGTACTCAGATGTGGCCAGACTTTCAGATGGAAGAACGTCAACGATGTGTGGTCATTTGCCATTCGTGATAGAGTTGTTCTTCTTAAACAAGACGATGAGTATATCCACTATTCCCAAGTGATGAAAGAAGAAAAGGCATCTAGTGCCTCATCTAAAGAAACTCTTATGTTCGTTCAAGACTATTTCAGCTTGAACTTGAACCTCCAAGAGTTGTACGACCACTGGTCATCGCAACACTTGAAATTTCACCGTCAGTCTAAATCATCACCTTTCCAGAACTTTAAAGGTATTAGAATCCTTCACCAAGATCCATGGGAAACCCTTATATCATTCATTTGTTCTTCCAATAATAATGTTAAGAGAATCTCCAAGATGTGTGAAAACCTCTGTGTTGAATATGGTGAATATATTAATGATTATGATGGTGTCTCTTATTATTCTTTCCCTGAACCAGAGACCCTTGCACAACCAGATGTTGAATCAAAATTAAGAGAAATTGGATTCGGCTACAGAGCCAAATATATCTACCAAACTGCACTCAAGTTAGTTGGTGATGATCATCCTGACTTGACTATTCCTGGCTTAAACGAACTCAGGGAAAAAGACTACGAAACTGCCCATAATTTCCTTATACAATTAACCGGAGTGGGTCCTAAAGTGGCTGACTGTATTTGTTTAATGGCCCTCGATAAACACGATGTTGTTCCTGTCGATACTCATGTCTACCAAATTGCCATCAGAGACTACAAATTCAAGGGTAAGAAAGATATGAAGACCATGAACAAAGTGGTTTATAGTGCCATTAGAGAGCATTTCAAAGAGATCTTTGGTCCATATGCTGGTTGGGCCCAATCAGTTTTATTTACTGCTGATTTGGTTGACTTGAACAACGGTACCAATATTAAGGCCATTAAAGAAGAAATCAAAGAAGAAATTAAGGAAGAAATCGTAGCAGTCAAGCGTGAGGCTGAAGACTTGGAAACATCTCCAAAGCGTAAAAGAAGAGCATCTCCAGTCATCAAGGTTGAAACTAAGGGTATTAATGTTATAGGATAGCACTGGTGGTTATTGGGTAATAAACGAATTTAGGTATAGAATTGATTTTATTTAAAAGACGTAGGAACAAGCTATAATTTGAAAGGGATGGTAGCTTTGAATGATGTAGTCTTGTTAAATGTAGTTTTCAAGTATGTTTTCTAGGAACAGAATTTTGCACCCAAAACATTTCAAAATTTTATGCCATAAAATAACAAGCAGCATTGCCTGGATATGAACAAACGACTCTTATAGATCAACGTTGAAATTAAACCAATACCAAAGCTCATTGTTGATTTCCTTGTCTTTATTCTTTGGTGATTTGTGGTTAATGGAATTTAAGGTGCGAAATCAAGTATTTAATTTAGTTTTCAAAGTTTAACAAAAAGTAGAAAGCACCAGCTAATTTTACGGAGACCTACGAGATTGAAATATTCTTAATTATTTAATTACAGCTTGAAAACTATAAATTATATCGATTTTACCTTATCTAACTTCTTTTTTAGTCATTTCTTAAATATAGCGTGGAGAGATCCTCATTTTTTTGGTCAAATAATTGATTTATTTTTTATTTTTTCCAGTTAATTAGCTTCATGACCGCTCTAAAATACTTCTATAGCCATAAACTACTTGAATAAACCGTTAAATCAACTAAATCACAACATATTTATAAAAAAATATGGGTGGACCCATATATGTGAAATTCAAATTTTCCAAATTACACGGGCGGTTGGTGTAGTGGTTAACATATCTGCCTTCCAAGCAGGTGTCACGGGTTCGATTCCCGTACCGCTCATTCTTTTTTTGCACCATAGTTAACAAAACTCACCTTTTTTTTTGTATGCAAAATAGGTCCACACCCTAAATCTGATCCAGACCCAAACTGACTCATAATTTCTACATGTTCAGTAGACGAGTGATCAGGCCCTTTAACAAACAGACCAGATTTTTCACCTCCCTCAAGAACTTCAAATATCCAATCATGAAAAGACCAGTAGCAGATAGCATTCAACTCAATGAAACCGAAACCAATATTTCCAACTTGTTAATAAGATTCTGTAACCATTACAACCAGTCACATGGACCAGAAGAAGCATTGGTGTTAAGAATCACCGGTGGTTGGGTCAGAGATAAGTTGTTGGGTATAGAAAGTAACGATATCGATATAGCCATCAACCATTTATCAGGTGAAGACTTTGCTTCTAAGTTATATGATTACTTGGAAGAAAATGATAAATCATTACAACTCAGAGCTATTCATACAATTAAGAAGAATCCAGAGAAATCAAAGCATTTAGAAACATGTACCACCAAGATCTATGGATTAGATATTGATTTTGTCAATTTAAGATCTGAAGAATACACTCAAGAAAGTAGAGTTCCAATCATGAAATACGGAACTGCTGAAGAAGATGCTCTCCGTAGAGATGCCACCTTAAATGCATTATTTTATAACTTGAACGAAAGCAAGATCGAAGATTTCACCGGGAAGGGTATGGATGACTTGAAAAATGGGATCTTACGTACTCCTTTACAACCAATGCAAACCTTTTTAGATGATCCATTACGTGCTCTTCGTTTGATCAGATTTGCTAGTCGTCTTGATTACGATGTGGAAGAAAATACCTTGATGGCCATGAAAACTCCAGAACTCAAATCTTCTCTTTTGAACAAGGTCAGTAGAGAAAGAGTGGGTATTGAACTTGAAAAGACTTTCACCAGTAACAATCCTGGCTACGGATTGCGTCTTATTAATTTCGTTGATTTGACCGACAGTATCTTTGATTTAGGTAGTGTTTCCGAGATTTCTAAGTTCACTGATCAACATACATTGAATGAAGTTGAAGTGGCTAACAACCAATTGGTTAATCAAATCAATAGCGCTACTTATATGTTCCCATTAGTGCAGCGTGTGTTTGAAGGACTTCCAAAAGAATCCAAATTATCCCAAGTATACCATTCTGTGTTTTCCAACACTGATCTTCGTAAAGCATTCTGGATTTCCACTATTTTGCTGCCATACAAGGCTTTATCAGTAAAGAAAAATGCTAAGAAAGAAGAGCATGTTCCTTCCGTTTTATTGAGAGAAGGTTTAAAAGCCAGTAGAAATGAAATTGAAAAGGTTTCTGTTCTTACCAAACATATTGATGATTCCACCGATGTCCTCACCAGATTCTTCAACGATAAATCCAGTGTCAAGAGATCCGAGCTTGGGTTATGGCTTCGTAACTACCAGACTTTTTCCCATTTAGGTATTTTCTACAATTGTTTCCTTGAAATAATTAAGCCTTTACTCCAAAGCAACCTTCCAATAGAAAGACCATATCCAGCAATTGATTACAAGGCTGAAGAATTACAAAAGGGGGAAATCATCATTAATGAACAGGTGCAAAAATTCGAGTACTTGTTAAACTCCATCTCTGAAATGGACTTGGATAACGTCTTTGAATTGAAACCTACTGTTGATGGTAAGACCTTATCCAAAGAATTGGGAGTTAAGCCAGGTCCATGGATGGGACAAATCAACAACGCTTTATTGGTCTGGCAATTGGATAACCCAGGAAGAAGCAAAGAAGACTACTTGGCTGCTGCTAGAGACATTTTGCCTCAGTATAAGTAGAACCTCCCCCACCAAAAAATTCATCTTGAAAAATTAAGAAAAAAATAATACTATAATTTAACGAAAAATATTAAGCATTGTGATAACAGTCACTTCACACCCCTCGTCACCTCATATCGCACGTCTAGCTGCCAATTAGGCCATTGGACCCCATTATATTCTGGACCATATAAACTACTAGAATATTAGTAGCCACTCCAATAATTGGCCCCTATAGCTAATTGTATAGATTAATAGACCATAATACCAAACCGAGCGTAGATTTTTGTTAAACCTCAACAGGCTGCGAAAAATCATCACTGTTAGATGGAAACCAAATAACAAGGGTCAATTAACGAGACAAGACCATTACAATTCATTGATTACCTCAATGGGTTCATTGGGTTCATTTTGCCAATTTTCCAATTTTGCTCCAGATTTCGGCTCAACTCCGAACCCTGAATTCGTCTCCCTTCTTAATCGGCCCACAGCCGTTTCAGGTACCACACACCCTCACTATCTATACATAGAATGATCCAGGAACAGATAAGATTTGATCCTGTGCCACCATGACCACCGCCACCCCCACCATTACTTACCTCTACAACATCAAAACTCCCATCAATTCCCTGTCAGGTGACACCTAGACAAATTTTACATTCTTGGTGAGTCAGAACTTGGCACCTGTGTTATTGTTGATAAATTTTGTTAGTCATCGAGCTATACCGGGCCGGAATCACGTGACTACTTTGACGTTCAGTCATAACCAATTTTTCAGTCTCCACTTGAACTAAGACTAAACTCAACCATGTCACCTGTACAAAAAGTGTCTATCTTGGGTTCCGAAACCATTCATGTCGGTTACGGGATTCAGGACCACATTGTTGAAGAAGTTGTTACCAATAAGGCTTCTTCAACCTATGTGATAGTCACTGATACTAATATGGCAAGAACCAAGCCATTTCAAAAGTTAGTTAAAGATTTCGAGGCCAAATTGTCTGAAAAGAGACCAAATTCAAGATTACTTAGTTACTTTGTTGCTCCTGGAGAAGAAAGTAAAAGTCGTGAAACCAAGGCTGCTGTTGAAGATTATTTATTACAACAAGGATGTACCAGAGATACTGTGATTTTAGCAGTTGGTGGTGGTGTCATTGGTGATATGATTGGATTTGTTGCTGCCACTTTCATGAGAGGTGTTAGAGTGATCCAAATTCCTACCAGTTTGTTGGCCATGGTCGACTCTTCTGTTGGTGGTAAGACTGCTATTGACACTCCATTAGGTAAGAACTTTATTGGTGCTTTCCATCAACCAGATTATGTATTTGTGGATGTTTCTTTCTTAGAAACTTTACCAGCTAGACAATTCATCAATGGTATGGCTGAAGTTATTAAGACTGCTGCTATTTGGAATGAAGAAGAATTCACCAGATTAGAAAAATTCGCCAAAGAATTCCTTTCTGTTGTTACTTCTCCAGATCAAGATGTTGCCTCTATTAAAGAAGGTCTTATTAAGACTGTTTTGGAATCCATTAAGGTCAAGGCTTTAGTTGTTTCTTCCGATGAAAAGGAATCTGGTTTAAGAAACTTACTTAACTTTGGTCACACCATTGGTCATGCTATTGAAGCTGTCGTTACTCCAGAAGCTCTTCATGGTGAATGTGTGGCTGTTGGTATGATTAAGGAAGCTGAATTATCCAGATACCTTGGTATTTTATCCCCAGTTGCCGTTGCTAGAATCGCCAAGTGTCTTACTGCTTACGGTTTACCAACCTCTATTGATGATAAGGATTTCTTAAAGAAGATCGGTCACAAGCGTCACAACATTATTCTTCAAACCTTGTTAGACAAGATGGCCATTGACAAGAAGAACGATGGTAGTACCATTAAGTGTGTCTTGTTAGAATCCATTGGTAAGTGTTACCAATTGAAGGCTCATCCAGTTTCCAAGAGAGACTTAGCTTTCGTCTTAACCGATGAAGTTCTTGTCCACCCATTCAAGAACGATGAAACTCCAACCACCAACGTTGTCATTCCTCCAGGTTCCAAGTCTATTTCCAACAGAGCCTTGATTTTGGCTGCTTTAGGTACTGGTACTGTTAAGGTCAAGAACTTGCTTCATTCTGACGATACCAAGCACATGTTGGATGCTGTTTCTTTGTTAAGAGGTGCTGAAATCTCTACTGAAGACAACGGTTCCACCATTGTTGTTAAGGGTAACGGTGGTAAGTTATTGGCTACCGAAGAAGAATTGTACTTAGGTAATGCCGGTACTGCTTCCAGATTCTTGACCACTGTTGCCTCTTTGGTCGGTATCAACTCTCAATCTTCTAGTGATGTTATCCTTACTGGTAACGCTAGAATGCAAGAAAGACCAATTGGTCCATTAGTTGATGCTTTAAGATCCAACGGTTCTGACATCACTTACTTGAACAGAGAAGGCTCTTTGCCATTGAAGATCAAGGCTGGTAAGGGATTGAAGGGTGGAAGAATTGAATTGGCTGCCACTATTTCTTCTCAATACGTTTCTTCTATCTTGATGTGTGCTCCTTACGCTCAAGAAGAAGTTACCTTGTCTTTGGTTGGTGGTAAACCAATTTCTCAACTCTACATTGATATGACCATTGCTATGATGAAGTCTTTCGGTATTCACGTCACCAAGTCTACTACTGAAGAACATACTTACCATATTCCAAAGGGTACTTACGTTAACCCAGAAGAATACGTCATTGAATCTGATGCTTCTTCTGCTACTTACCCATTGGCTTTTGCTGCCATTACTGGTACTTCTTGTACCATTCCAAACATTGGTTCTTCTTCTCTTCAAGGTGATGCTAGATTCGCTGTTGATGTTTTAAGACCAATGGGCTGTAAGGTTGAACAAACTGCCACTTCTACCACTGTTACTGGTCCTCCAAGAGGTCAATTGAAGCCATTACCACATGTTGATATGGAACCAATGACCGATGCTTTCTTGACTGCTTCTGTTGTTGCTGCTGTTGCCTTCGATGGTACTAAGTCTACTTCCATCACTGGTATTGCCAACCAAAGAGTCAAGGAATGTGACAGAATTGGTGCTATGGTTTCTGAATTGGACAAGTTCGGTGTTCATGCTAACGAATTACCTGATGGTATTGAAATCCATGGTGTTAAGATCGATGACTTAAACACTCCATCTGTTGAAAAGAGAGGTATCAAGACTTTCGATGATCACAGAGTCGCTATGTCTTTCTCTTTATTAGCTGGTTTAGCCAAGCAATCTGTCTTGATCCAAGAAAGATCTTGTACTGGTAAGACCTGGCCAGGATGGTGGGATACCTTACACACCAAGTTCAACGTTACCATTGATGGTTACGAACCAAAGGTGGCTGCTACTCCTTCCGAAACTACTGAATCTAACAACAGCAAGAGTATTATTGTCATTGGTATGAGAGCTGCTGGTAAGTCCACTTTATCCAAGTGGATGGCCTCTTTCTTGGGATTCAAGTTCTTAGACTTGGATGAACACCTCGAAAAGAAGCTCGGTACTGATATCAGAAGCTTCATCAAAGAAAAGGGTTGGGAAGAATTCCGTAAGGAAGAAGCCATTGTTGCTTCTGAAACCTTCTCTAAGTACTCTCAAGGTTACGTCCTTTCTACTGGTGGAGGTATTGTTGAATCTGAAGAATCCAGAAAGTGCTTGCAAGATTACATCAAATCTGGTGGTATTGTTTTACACTTACACCGTGATTTGGATGAAACTGTCCAATTCTTATCTGCTGACACTACCAGACCTGCTTATGTTAGTGAAATCAAGGATGTTTGGAACAGAAGAGAAGGTTGGTACAAGGAATTCTCCAACTACTTCTTCTACTCTTCTCACTGTGACAATGAATTGGAATTCAAGCACTTGAGAAACTCTTTCACCAATTACATCAAGACCATTACTGGTTTGAAGGTTGTTGAAGTTCCAAAGAAGAGATCTTACTTCGTTTCTTTGACTTACCCAGATTTAACTGAAGCTGCCAGTCAATTGGAAGAATTGACTTACGGATGTGAAGCTGTTGAATTAAGAATTGATCTTTTGAAGGATTTATCTGAATCATTTGTTGCTAGTCAAACTGCTTTGTTAAGAAAGTACGTTGATATTCCAATCATTTACACTGTCAGAACCAAGTCTCAAGGTGGTAAGGTTGATGATGAAGCCTACGAACAAATCCAAAACTTATTACTCTTAGGTATCAAGTTGGGAGTTGAATACTTGGATGTTCAATTGACTTACCCACAATCTTTGATCGATACTGTTTTGAAGAGCAGAAAGTTCACCAGAATCATTGCTTCTCATCATGATGTTTCCGGTTCTTTGAAATGGGACAATGTCGAATGGAGAAACAAGTACTACCAAGGTGTTGCCTTAAAGGCTGATGTTATCAAGCTTGTTGGTTCTGCTTCTTCCTTACAAGACAACTTGTTATTGGAAGAATTCAGACACTTGAACAACGTCAAGCCTCTTATTGCTATCAACATGGGTGAACAAGGTAAATTATCTAGAGTTTTGAACCCAATCTTGACTCCAGTTACTCATGAAATCTTACCATTTAAGGCTGCTCCAGGTCAATTGACTATCAGTCAAATCAACAAGGCATTTGCTGAAATTGGTGGTTTCGTCAACAAGAAGTTCTGGGTTGTTGGATCTCCAATCTCTCACAGTAAGTCTCCAGATTTACACAACTCTGGTTACCAAAAGTTGAGTCTTCCATACACTTTTGACAGATTTGAAACCGATAATGCTGATGAAGTCTACGAAAAGTTGATCAAGGACAACGAATTGTTCGGTGGTTTGGCTGTTACCATTCCATTGAAGCTTGATATCATGAAATACACTGATGAATTATCTGATGCTGCCAAGATCATTGGTGCTGTCAACACTGTTGTTCCAATTGAAGACAAGCCAGGTAAGTTATTAGGTGACAACACTGACTGGGTTGGTATCACCAACTCTTTCACCAGATTCGGTGTTCCAAGTATTGAATTCTCTGATGTCAACGGTTTGGTAGTTGGTGGTGGTGGTACTTCTCGTGCTGCTGTCTATGCTTTGCATAAGATGGGATGTAAGACCATCTACATGATGAACAGAACTGCTTCTAAGTTGGTTGATATCAAGAACTCATTCCCAAGTAACTTCAACATTGAAATCTTGGATTCTGAACAAGATTTAGCCAATGCTAAGCAAGTTTCTTTGATCATGTCTTCTATTCCAGCTACTGCTCCTATTGATGAAACTCTTTTGACCAAGATTGAAAAGGTTTTACATGCTGGTTCCCAATCTAACAAGAGTGGATTCACTCCTACTTTATTGGAAGCTGCTTACAAGCCAAGTGTCACTCCTATCATGAAGGTGGCTGAAAAGTATGAATGGAATGTCATTCCTGGTGCTGAAATGTTGGTCAACCAAGGTGAAAGACAATTCCAAATTCACACTGGTTTCACCCCTCCATACAAGGTCATCCATAAGGCCGTTGTTGGTAATTAATTAATGTAATTAGATAATATAATATAGAAAAGGTAAGATAACACAAGTGTAGATTTATAGTAGAAAATTGATTAGATAGGTAGAAGAATTATTATAGAGGCGACGGAAACTTTGGAGAATATGAAGTTTTAATGATTATTGGTTATTGGGGTATGCAAATAATTAACCGTGACAGCTATTATTGATACTTTTTAGTGTCAATTAGATGGTTTAGACCTGTTGATACCGGCCGTTCTTACCTATTATGGCTTTGACATGTTTGGGTGCAAAAATGCGATAAGACGTATTACGTAAGCCGTGCCACTTTACAAAAAAAAAAAACCAGCCAAATTCCAACTATCAACAACCTGCACCATAAAGTACCACATAGTCACTAGTAACTGACAAGAATCTGGTGACTTTGAACTGATTCAGTGTGTTACTGAGCCTCTCTGGTCCCCTCCTGGTCCCCGCTCTGGCTCCCTCGTTTTCGGACTTTTTCGGACTTAGACCGAGTCGGCGACGATCAAATTGCGGGATTAAGCACAGCCAAAGTCACCCGATTCGAATTGAAAACTTGGTATTCTATCACCTTCTACACTGTGGTTATCTCCCCCTCATTTCCTACTATGGTTTCTACTAAGGTTTATTGTTGGGAAATTCGGAGTTGGGTGCAACTCCGTCACCTGACAGTTTTGAGCCCGCGCATTATCGCTGGCTGCGATGGAGATAGGTGTTCGGGTTATCTGGAACCGTTAGAAAGTACCAAATAACCCTAGTTGATTGGGATGGTTTGAACCTATTCAATTGCCATCCTTCTTGATTGACCTTCTATCTGAACCACCTGACCTACCTTCAATTGCCCATGTAATTTGTCATCTAGATGACCATCACGTGGAATGTTTATCGTTTCTTTTTTTCGGTCGTGTCCGGGTAACCTCTGCGCTAATGAGGAGAAGCAGTTGTAAATTTAACCAGTTGCAGCTTTTTATTTATCTTTTTACAACCTTATACAACACGGACTTAGCCGATACTATAAGTACTCTTAAGTTCCCAGGTTTCTATTACTTTAATAACTAATACAATAACAACCTCAACTTCAACATCAACATCAACATAATCATTATGAGGTCAACTGTTTTACAGCCAACTGCTTCTATGTTAGTCAAATCACTGCATTTAAAGACGTGTCGTTCCTATTCTACCTTATTCCAAGGTGCCCGCCACTATTTCTTAGGTGGATTAAAAGAAAGAGATCCACCTCAAGATGAAGGATTAGCTTATATGAGTTATCCTTGTATTACCAAAGAACAGATGCGTAAAATTTCTAATGATAAATATAAATTAGAATTTGGTTATCATAGTTATGCGCATCATAGTAGTGAATCAGATCCAACTATTCACTCATTATCAGATTTAACTGATCCAACTCAACTTAATTCATTGTTACCAAAGAGAAGACCTATTGGTTCACCTGCTGATACTTTATCAGTTAAAGCTGGTGATGATGCTATGTTAGTATCACCAACTGTTTTAGCTGTAGCTGATGGTGTTTCAGGTTGGGAAAGTAAAGGTGAACAATGTTCTTCAGGAATTTGGTCTCGTTCAATGGTTGAAACTTTAAGTCGTCTTATGACTGAATATAAATTAAGTCATTCTCCTCATCATCTTAATAAGCGTGATATTGATCAAATTTTAGATGATTCTTATTTGCATACTTCTCATTTAATGGATCTTCAAAATTTAAGAGGTTCTTCTACTTTAGCTCTTTGTATGCTTAGTGGTGAATACTTAAAAATGATTAGTATTGGTGATTCTAAAATTTTTATTATTAGAGATGGTGAAATTATTAAAACTAATGAAGAACAAATGGTTTCTGATTTATGTCCTCAACAAATTGGTACTCAAACTCTTTTACAATTACCATCTGAAATGGCTTGGGTTGATTCTATCAAACTTAAACAAAATGATATTATTGTTGTTTGTTCTGATGGAATTTCTGACAATTTATACGCAGATGAAATTGTTCAATATATTGATGAATTTACTGATCCAAAGAAAGATAACTTGAAGACAGTTGCTAAGAAACTTCTTTTGAAAGCAAAATCAGTCGGTTTTGATGACTATGCTTATACTCCTTACAATGAAAAAGTTAATGCTTTACCAGAAAGATTTGGTAAAAATAGAAGTACTGGAGGAAAATTAGATGATATGTCTATTTGCATTGCCAAGGTTGTTAATAACACCAAGGCAACTAACTAAAGAAGGAATTGGTTTTTTTTTTTATTATTATTATTTTGGTAAAACATACCAAATCACTGATTCAACAACTAAACTAACTAAACTGCTTTCGGGTATTTAAAAGATTGCATTAAAAAATATGGTCACTATGTGACATTAATTATAATAATAATCACAGAACAAGTGATCGGTTGCATATATAGATATGAGTTAAGGATTAACTCGGTAATAAATTAATAGGTTAATAAAGGAATAAAAAATTGAAATAAAAATTAAAATTAAAATTTAAGCATCTCATGTAAATCAATTGATTTGTATATACTTCGAAGCTACAATTATTAATATATCTATATCTATATTTTTTTAACTTATTTAACTATTATACATTTTTGTTATAACTATAACTATGCAGAAGCCATTTCAGAGAAATATTGTCTCAAAATCAAACTAAGCATTTCTGGTAATTCATTAATGTCTCTGACAACAACGTAGAATTCGAATGGGAAAGTATCCAAATACTTGTCAACCTTCAAGTTCATAGCACCGGTGGTAGGATCAGGAACGTAACTGACTTGACTCATATCCAAAATAGATTCATTAGCATTGATTCCGTCAATAACAACGAAAACCAACATAATCTTTTCTTCACGAGCCTTTCTAACCATTCTTTGAATAGAGTCATGATCTTCATAAACACCATCAGAAAGAATGATTTGTAATTGCCATAAGTCGGAGTTGGAAGTAGCTCTAGCATCTTCAAAGATCTTAAGAGATTTAGCACATAATTGTTTAATATCAGTCTTGGTTTGTTGGAAATCGAACCATTGGAAAATCTTAGAACCAGTTTCTTGATTGTTGAATGGTTTGTCAAATGGATGAACCACCTTGATGTCTTCACCGAATCTAACAATAGATAAACCACCACTTTCAAGTTGGGTCAAAGCCTTGGAAACTAATGCAATACTGTGGTAAGCCAATTCAGTAGACTTACTTTCACTCATGGATTTAGAATCATCAACTGCAATCATAATTTGGTATTGTCTCTTAGAAGGTTTAGTTCTTCTGAGCCAAATCTTATCCTTACGGAATTCAGATGCAATATAAGTGATAATTCTCTTCATGTTCAATCTCTTACCAGTCTTGTAGTCACCTCTTAATTTGGTGGCTAAAGTTGGTTCTAAGATTAATCTTAATTGTTCAGATAATCCAGAAGCTAATTCTTGAGTAGATAATTCACTGTGTCTCCATAATTCACGAGCAGTTTCAAGGTCAATTGGAGGTTCATCATCCAAGTCATTGATCTTGAGGTTATCAATATCAACATACTCTTCGAATTCTTCATCCTTCAATTCCTTGTTGTAAATTAATTCACCTTCTTCCTTGACTTGTCTTCTTTCACCAATAAAAGCACCCTTAGTCTTACCTTCAAAATCATTATCAGGATCGACATCACCTTCATTTGGATCAACTTCTTCAGCATTTTCATCAACTTCCATGTCATCTTCTGCTTTAATTTCTGGCTCTTCCTTTGGTTCAACTTGTTCATCTTCTTGATCATCATCAATGGCCATATCTTCATCAATGGATTGAATTTGATCCTTATCAGCAGCTCCCAAAGCTTGAGTATCGAAATCAGCATTTTCTCCTTCAACATGCTCAAACTCATCAGGACGTTCGTTAGCTGATTGCTCAGTCTTTTCTTCCTTTTCTTGAGAGGCTTGTTGAATTTCTTGACGACGACGGTGGAATTCCTTTAAGGAATCACCTAATTGTTTCAATGATTCCTTGGCTTGATCACGGGCTTCATCTTGGTTACTCTTCTCTTCCTCTTCTTGTTGTTTCAGATCAGAGCTGGCACCTCCAGTGGCTCCAATATCGTCATTTTCTTCAACGACTTGATTATCAGCACCATCACCTCTTTCACCACTTTCTTGTTTAACAGCAGATTCCATATCAATGTCATCGTTGTTGTTATCATCGTTAGCAGCATCAGCACCTTCGGCGGTTTCTTGTTCTAAATCTTCATTATCGTTACCACCTTCTTCGGTCTTTTCTTCTTCATCCTTTTCTCCTAAAGCTTCTTCGTCAGATTCAACTGGTTCTTCACCAGCTTCTGCTTCACCAGCTTCTGCTTCGGCATCTTCTTCTTCAGCATTCTCTTCGGCATTTTCTTCAGTACCTTCCATATCTTCATCAGCATCGGCTTCACCTTCTTCTTCTTCACCTTCTTGTTCTTCAAGGCCTTCTTCTTCTTCACCTTGTTCCATCTTTTCATCCTTTCCATCATCGTCCTTCATGTCATCATCATCCATCTTGTCATCGAATTTTTCATCGTCTTCTTCTTCTTCTTCACCGTCCTCTTCTTCACCATCAAGCTTCATGTCTTCTGGTAAATCTAAGGTTTCGGTTTCTGGAACATGATCTTCTAATTTTTCGTTTTCATCATTCTTGACTTCATCTTCTTGTTCACCAACATCTTGTTCTTCACCTTCGTCACCTTCTTCAGGTTCTTCATCTTCACCTTCTTTAGCATCTTCAGCTTCTTGTGGCTTCTTTTCACTGGATTGATCTTCATCTTCATTAGCTTCCATGTTATCATCATTGTTGGCATTTTCAGGCATCTTGTCGGAGTCCTTCTCTTTATCATCTTTAGCTTCTTCATCCCACATCTTTTCATCAATGGCATTTGGATCCAAGTCATCGATATCATCGACTTCTTCATCCAAGTCTTCACCTTCACCATCATCTTCACCATCATCTTCTTGATCGGATGCTTCTTCTAAATCTCCAGCCATATCACCTTCCATTTCAACAGCATCATCCTTTTCATCTTCATCACCTTCGTCCTTTTCTTCCTTTTCTTTATTTTCAGTTTGAGCATCTTCACTTAAATCTTCATCATCTCCAACTTCCCCAGTATCAGCACCTTCACCATCACCTAAACCAGTACCATCTTGAAGATTATTATCTTCCTTTTGTTCACTAGGTGGTTCTGGAGAACAGAAACCCTTGGTGGCCAAGGCATGGAGAGAAGTGGTTAAGATAAAAGTAGCATGAGAAGTTTCAACATAGTTGGTTCTGGATTTCTTCATAATGTTCCAACATAACTTATAGTAGTGGTTAACTAATGGAAGAGTGAAACTGGTCAATGCAGAAACCAAATTGGAAGTGTCCTTATTATGTTCAACACTAGCAGCGATATCTAAACAAGCTCTGATCTTTTCATTTACCTTACCGTAACGAATAGATTTGATCAACTTGATAACTCTCAGTTGACTTGTCTTGAGCCAGCCATCATCTTCTTCAGAGATCTTTTCAGGAATAACTTCAAGAACCTTTTGGAAGGAAACAATAATTGAACTAGCTAATTCACGGAAAGCAACTTCAACTTCTTCAACAGTGTTGAGAGCAGAAAGCGAGGTAGAGGATTGAACTTGAATAGAGTAAGAGTTGGATGAGATCCATTGGTACAATAATTCAGCAATAAATGAATCCTTACTGTTACCATGACGAGCTGCATCAATATTGTCAGTAAAAGATTGGTAGAATTTTTGGAACTTTTCAATTTGTTTAACCATATTTTCAGTAAGAATATCAGCCTTGAAAGCTTGAGTGAAGTCACCCAAAGTGGCCTTTGCACTCATCAAGTGTTTAAGAACTGTTTCTCCCATGTTGTTGGATTGGATAATTTCAACAGCATAGTCGATTAATTTAGGTAACCAGTAAACAACCTTCTTAATGGTTGAAATATTCAAAGCACCAGACTCGACCATTGAAGCTCTAACCAAAGTATCCTTCATGTTTTTAACATTGGCTAATTTTTCAAAAGAGCTGTATTGTTCAGTCATTAATTTCAAACCATTAGCGAACTTGTTTAATGGTTCCTTGGTAGCAATTAATGAGTTGATCAAGTTTTCAGCAACTGCAAGACCCTTTTGAGCATCAGCAGATGGAACATCTTCAGAAACATCAGAAACAGCAGCTCTCAAACGAGGCAAGAGATCTAAGATTCTGAAAAAGTAAGTGTCACTACCCTTAAGAATATTGTCTTCAAAGTGTCTACTGTTGCCCAAAATGACATTAGTAGTACCTTGGAATTCCATAATATCGGCTCTTAAAGTGGTCTTCAAACCCATTCTTCTCAATTCCTTTAAGGTGTCACTGAGTAATTTTCTCTTTTGAGTCTTCAAAGCAGCAATTAACTTCTTGTTATCCTTCTTTAATTCCTTAGGAGTTTGCTTACGAAGTTCATCCATTTGTTGTAATAAATCCTTGGAGAATTCATAGATGTTTGGAATTTGATCAGCTTCAACTCTAGCAACATAAACGTTCATATTCTTTTCAACCATGCTCAAGTTTTGAAGACGAGCAGGTCTCTCAGACCAAGTAGAAATCTTTGAACAAAGTTCTTCATCTTCCTTATCAATAACTTGACCAGTGATGACTGGGAAGTCCTTGACTGAGACAAAAGACTTATGAGCTTCAGTTAAACCACTTTGAATCAATGAAGAGACAGAAGTAGCTAATAAGGCTCTGTACTTTCTAACAATCTTGTAAAGGTTGTTGTGAGACTTCTTAGAACTTTGCTTAAGAGCATCAATGTTGACATCCTTCCAACTTGCAAGCAAAATAACTTCATTAATATCCTTTTCTAAAGTGACCTTGGTAGCCTTGATAGCTTCAGTGATCAATGGAATAAATTGTTCATAGAATTGAATGAAGTTAGAAAGAGAGTTTTGAATATCAGTGATATTTTGATCTTCACCACCTAAGCTTTCAATATGATTTCTAAAAGCTCTCAACAAGTTCAATCTGGATTGATATTCTCCATAAGTAGATTGACTCATGAACAAGTTCAAAGCAGAAAGTAACTTGACAGGAGAAAGATCAACTTCTTTACCCAAAATTGGAATCATAATGACTTCAAACAAATGGAACCACCATTTACCTAAGTTCTTTTCTAAAGTAGCTTCTTCAAAAGAGAAAAGAGCCTTCCAGGTAGAAAGTTCTAATTTTCTCCAAGAAACAATCAAAGAAGTTAATTCATCAAAGAATGACTTCAAAGAAACTTGGGTTGAAGCATACTTTTCCCATTCAGCAATCAAGGTGTAGATTTGTTCAACCTTTTGTAACAATCTAGATAATGGCACTTCAATTGGAAGTTGCAAGTATTCATCACTAGCAATAGAGATGTTTTGCAAAGTAGAATGTTCAGGCCATTGTTCTAAAAGTTTAAGAGTTGAAGTATGAATATTAGTGATAATTCCAATAGCCTTCTTTGATTCAGCAGAAGAATTACCGTGATAGAAATCAAACACACTGTGGTTCAAAGAATTGGTGAATTCTTGGTGACTAGAAGAGATCTTAGAGACCAAAGCTGATAAAACAGATGGGTTGTTTTGACTGACCTTGGAGCTGGATAAAATACCAGACATGTAGTCGATCAATTGAGAACCCTCATTGACCAAAGACTTAAGGTTAAGATCGTTCTTGAACACAAATTCGTTCATGTAAACCTTAGCGATGATATGATAAATTTCTTCAAAGGAATCATTCTTCTTAGAAATCTTGGAATCAACTTCACCAACAACATTTTCATAATCTGGGAACATGTTCTTGAAATCTTCTTCAGCATCACCATCAATATCATTGTACTTATACAAGTTACCCTTTTGAGCTTCTTCCTCTTCTTGCTTCATACGACGTAAAGACCATCTGTAGTAAAGAGATTGAAGAGATTGTTCAAGGATTTCAGACTTATCATGAACAAAGGATAATCTCATAAAGTAAGACATCAAGTATTCTGGAACAATAGAGTCAACAGATAATGATTTACCCAAATCTTTAGCATCATCGAAAGTGGTTGCAAAAGAATCTGCGTTAACTATTTCAACAACATTAACCAACCACAATGGGTCGAACTTGTATTTAGAGGTTTCATTGTTACCATGAATAGTCATCAATTGGAAACCAAATTTAAGTCCGTAGATGTAACCAACTAAAATATCATTCAAATCAGAGTAAACCAAATGCTTCTTACGAAGTCTTAACAAGAACTTGTCAGAGTTGTTTTGGAACATTTGGGTTCTCTTTTCAGAAGAATCATTCAATTCTTCAGCACTCTTTAACAAGTCTTGAATTGGTTCAACATCAATGGTAGATTCCATGAATGCATTCCATTCTTCAAACAAAGTATCGATAGAACCAGTTCTGAAAACACGAGGTCTAGATGGACTATCAGCAGCGTCGATCTTTGGAAGGAGCTTTTCAATGGCAGATTCTTCATCACCAACTAACACTTCTCTAGCGGATTTCCATTCAGCAATTAATCTTTCTGAAGCAGCTTGTTGATCATTGAACTTCTTGTAAACCACATACTCTCTAATAGCAGGATCATAGGAAGAGCTTGGTAAGTATAATTGAATTGATCCACAAGAGAAAAGAATCCATGCTTTACCAAGAACCTTGATAGATTCGCTGCTGGTAGTGATAATAAGAGAAGGAACGAAATATTCAAGAGCATTTGCCTTGAAAGAATCGTCAGCAGATCTTTCTACCACAGAGATGAAACTAGTAACAAATTCTCTAGTAGCCACTGGTTCCAAAGAAGTGATTAAAGCTTTATCTTCATCACTGAAAGTATCAATATGAATAACCAAGAATTGGTAAATCCATTTAACAAGCAAGGACTTGAAGTAAGCGACTTGGTCACCTAAAATAGGTTTGGAATGATTGATCAAACTCTTGTTCAAGTAAGAAATATCATCAAGCTTTTGTTGAAGGTACTTACCAGAAGAAGTTGGAAGTTTTTGAACCTTGGTCAAAGAAGATAAGACCAAATCAGAGTAGAATAATCCAGAAACGTTGTTCAACTTCTTGAAAATAGATGGATAAGGTTTGAAGAGATCATTGGAGAATAAAGAAACGGTGGAAGCTTTGCCTTCAGAAGCCAATTCGATTATAGTGTCAGCAACATCTTCACCCTTCATTAAACCATCAGATTCAACAAAGTTAGAGATCATTGCAACTTCATTTTGGAAAGATTTATCACGTTTGATAACAAATCTAGATGAGACTTCCTTAAGTGCATTGATACCATTGGATAAAGTATCGTATAATTCAAGGAACCCTTCATTATTCATCTTGTCACCAACAATATCGTTATAAACTTCAACCATTAACTTTCTTAAGCCAATAACAGATGCACGAGCATCGCCAAATTGTTCATCAGCAACTTCATCGAATTCATCAGCTAAAGACATCAATTTCTTGAGGTTAGCCCAGGATTCTTCATTCTTTGGATAGTCACCTCTGCAGCTTTCCCAGATCAAATCCATAGAGCTACCGGAAGTCAACATCATCTTAGAAACGAAGTTTTGAATAGTCTTCTTGACTTCTTCGAGGTTATCCTTCAACAAGTCATTAGATTCAGCTTGTTTGATCCATTTACTCATCATTTCTTGGTAAACTCTCAACTTAGATTCATCTTGTTCATAACTGGTTTCTAACATTCCTTCCCAGATTAATTGGAATTCGTAGATGGTTTGGTAAACACCTTCATGTTGGAATAAGGAAGGAAGGGATTTTTCAAAAACAGATTGAACAAATTCGTTGGTATGTTTCATGAAAGCAAAGATTTCTAATCTTGGAACATTCTTGATGTTTCTTCCAAGGAAGTAAGCAGCAGATCTTTCAATGTAGTTCAAGTCATTGACCTTACCAGACAAACCCTTTTGCTCAATAGTTTCGATGGTAGTTCTAGACTTGATAATCTTGACAATAACTTCGAAAAGGTAATTGGCTTCAGAAGATTTAGCCCATGGGTTGGCTTTACTGATCAAGTCCACAATGTAAGAATTGAATAATGGATGAGAAACTTGATGGTATGAGAAGAGAGTCTTGAATCCCAAGAGATCATTAACATAATCTTCAACTGGTTGGTACATTGATCTCAATTGGTTCAACAAGCCATTGGACTTGCAGAATTCGATAACTGAAGCCAAAGATTGAGCCAAGGTCTTACTCTTTTCAGAGTATTCACTTGAACCCATCACATGTGGTAACCAGTTGAAGGTGAGAAGATCGAATGGAATAACACTCAAAGCAATAGTAACAACTTCTTGGATATTGGAAGATGCTTCAAAAATGTCTTCGAGCAAAGCACTAGATCTAAACTTGGAGGAAGAAGATGGTAAGAAGGAAACCACTGGGGAATCGGTCTTTTCTTCATTAATTCCAAGTAATAATCTATCAAACTTAGTAGCTCTAACTTCTAACTTATCCAAGTAAATTTCAATACCTCTGTTTCTCATAGCTCTGGATAATTCACCATACTTTGGATCAACAGTCAAGAATAATCTAAATTCAGGATGAGGTTTGATGATTCTTGGTTGACCATCAGTGGTAGAACACTCATTAATAATCAAAGTACCATTGGTTTCTAATAAGGAGTTCAATCTATCAAGGACAGATGGATTACACAAATTGGCATTATCAAGAATTAACCAGTTACCCTTTTCAACAGCTTGAACAAGGAGACCATCGAACCAGTCAAACTTAATACTCTTGTCAGTTTGGATCTTCTTGGAGAGCACAGCAGATTCTTCGAATAATTGGTTCATGATATCATTTGAATAATGGACCAAGTTAGATTCGAATAAAGAATGGAAATTTCCATAGTTTTCAACACCGATTTCATTGGAGTAGATAAAGTCCAAGAATTCAATAGCCTTGTTAACAACATTCTTGTCAGAGTTAATGTTAATGACAACCATTTCGTTCAATTGTTCATAGACCTTGTCAGTGATCTTGATAATAGATCTGGTGTAATCAACTTGTTCGTAACCACCAAGAATATCCATAGAATCGACATCATTATTCATGGCAAATTCATCAATTTTAACACCAATAATACCACCCAAAAATCTAATTAAATCAGTTTTACCAGCATTACTTGGACCAGTAATAATCAATGGTAAATTATGGTTAATACATCTAATAGCACTTTCCAAGACCTTATAATTAGATTGTAAAGGAAGTAAGTTATCAGCTCTAAATTGAATATTCTTCTTTCTTTCAATCATAGCATCACCAACTTGAAGATACTTTTCAGTAAGAGAATAGTATGCATCTTTTTCAACTTGAGGACCAAAGATGGATTCAAAGAGTTGACGAGCGTTTTCACGATCAGCTTCAGTTCTAAATCTTTGCAAGATAATCATGTTAAAGAAATCATTCAAATCCTTAACCAAGAATTTCAGAGAATACATTTCAAACCATCTTAAAGTATCTCTTAAGTTGAATTCCCATGGACCACCCATAGAACCCCATTTCTTTTGAACAACAACTTGATCTTCTAATTGAGAGATAAATTGGATCAATTTAGAAACGTTTTCTTCTCCAACATTAGGATACAAATGGTTAGAAATCATGTTCAAATCTTGAGCCTTTAAGATATCAACGTAAACCACACTGAATCTATTGACGAAAGATTTTGGTAAACCTTTTCTACCACCACCTTGGTATTGAGGATTTTGAGCTGCAAAAACCTTAAAGTCTGGATGGGAAGTAAATGATTTATCTAATTCTGGAATGTAAGCTTCACCACGATGATCCAAACAAGCATTCAAACCTTCTAAGACGGATTGAGAAGCCAAGTTCATTTCATCCAATAACACCCATTCACCTCTTTGCATGGCTCTTAAGAATGGAGCATCTCTCCAGACGAATTCACCAGTCTTACCACCTTCAGCAGGAGTATCAGAACCGAATAAATCGATCAAATCAGTTTGTTCAGACAAATTGATACGGATTAATGGGTTACCAGTAGCCTTAGCTAAAGCAGTGATCAAACTGGTTTTACCAACACCAGGACTACCTTCCAATAAAATAGGTTTATGGACTTGCATGGCTCTAACAACACGCATACAATTGGCAGCAGTAGTTGGTGCAAACAAGTTGAATGATGGGCCTTGAGCAGTATCCATTTGAGCACGAGGAAGAGAGAATGGACCACTACTGAAAGCAGTTGGAGTGGTGGAAATCTCAAATCTAGTGTTAAAGAATTTCATCAAGTCATCATTGGCAAACTTGGATAATTCATGAACACATTCTTCCTTTTGTTCATTCAATCTAACTTCGTTTTCAGCCAAATAAGCAGTGTTATTAGTACCTAAGGCATCAATAAATACCATACTAGCACCATGTAACAAAGCAGCTGAAGGATCCATATCCTTAGAACAAGCATTGACGAATTGAACCCAAGCCAAAATATCTCTAAGAGAGATAACACCACTGTCGGCATGACCACCACCAAATCTGTTACCGTACCATTGAGAGAACTTAACGATAGGTTCAACAAGAGATTGGTTAACAAGCTTAGAGGAAATGATTTCTCTGACATCATTGAAGTCGTTCATTGAAGGAACCCAGATTTCGGTGAATCTGTTTCTCAAAGCAGGAGACAATTCCTTCTTACCATAATCACCACCTGGATTCATAGTAGCTAAGAATTCGAAGTTGTCATGAGCAGTGATGAAAGCATCATCAGTACCCTTTTCAGCAAGAAGAAGACTTCTTTCTGGTTCTAAGACTGAGTTCAATCTTTCCAAGACAGAATCATCGGCCAAAGAAATTTCATCCAAAAGGAAGAAGTTACCCAGTTTCATAGCATGAATCAATGGACCATCGTTCCATTCGAACAAAACAGCAACATCCTTACGACCTTGGTTGACCTTTTCCAATAATTCGGCATCAACACCTTCAAAGGAAGTGAGAGAGTCATAAAGCTTGAGTAATTGGTCCAAATCAGTGACTTCAGTCTCGATATTAATGGCTGCGAAAACTTGAGTTAAGTTATCAATTAAAGCCTTCTTAGTCTCGAGCTTGTTTCTGACTGGTCTTTGAGCACCCAAGATATCACCGGTTTCAGTGTTCTGATGGGCGTTAACAGTGATTAATTCTCTACCAAGGTATCTGGCAATAATTTGACAAACAGTAGTCTTACCACAACCAGTTTCACCAACAAGTAACAATGGTTCCTTGTACTTCATAGAAGTGAAAACTAACACTGCCAATCTTCTCATAGACTTGGTCCACACAATAGAAGTATCTGGAAGATTCATAATAGCCTTTTCTTCCAACTTTTCATAGTGTGCATCCATATCCAATTTAACTCTCATAACTTTTTCAATGACTTCTTGAACAACCTTCTTTTCTTCTTCCTTTCTGACTCTTTCGGCCAATAACATGTAACCATTTGCAGCCAATTCTTCGTAGCCAACGGCATCACGAAGGGCCCATCTGAACAAATCACGAAGAGTTGCAAAGGAGTTCTTTTGTTCGAACAAACGAGAAGATTGTCTTTGAATAGACAATTGTCTGTAAACTTCGACAATCTTCTTACCATAAGATGGAGCAATTTGACATCTTTCCTTAAGAATAACTTCCAATTCATCTTGAGGAATATCATCGAAGTGTAATTCTAAGAATCTGTTTCTGAAAGCTCTAGATAAAACCTTTCTACCACCATACAAACCAGGAGGATTTTGAGTAGCGAAAAGCATGAAATCAGGATGTGGGTGAACAACTTCTTGAGTTTCTGGAATGAACAATTCTCTGTTATCATCTAACAATCTGTTCAAAGCTTCAAGGACATCAGTAGGAGCAAGATTCAATTCATCTAAAACAATCCAGTGACCCTTACGTAAAGCTTCAACCAAGACACCTTCTTTGAATGATAATTTACCATTGGCATCTGAAACATAAGTACCAAGATATTCTTGTAAATCGGTGTGTTCATGGTTATTAATTCTGACGAACTTATGACCAGTAATATTGGCTAAGTAGTTGATCATAGAAGTTTTACCTGCAGAAGTTGGACCTTGAACCAAGATTGGGAACCTTCTACCAGCGGTGGCTCTCACCAAATTAAGCATGTTCTTTTCCACAAATGGAGTAATAATATAATGAGGTTGTGGAATTGGAGCATTAGGACCTTGTTTCATCCAGTAGTGTTTGAATTGGACATATGAAGATTCAGTATTTGTTGGAGCTGGTGGAATTTGTTTCACCACAGACTTCATGTTTTTCAATCTACCAAGAGTATGCTTCATGATAACAGGTTGAAGAATGGCTTCAGATTTGATATCCAATAATGTCAAGAAAGACATACAGAAACCTTCATATAAAGCTCTTCTTAAACCATAGATTGAAATAATATCAACCACATAAATTAAGGTTCTGGTCAAAGTACGAATACTGAAATGAGGTCTTTGATTAGCACCATCAACAATTTGGTTAGATTCACTCAATCTTTTAGCTTCCAAATATAATTCAGCAATATCGTTACCAACCCATTCATCACCAATAGCATATCTGTGAATGTATTTATCAATAATCATCAATAAGTCGGAAATATCTCTATCTGGAGAATGAACATGAATTTCACTGAATCTAGATCTGATACTTGGAGGTAAATCTTTCTTACCAATATCGGTGGAAGGATTCATACAACCAAAGATTCTGAATTCATTATGGGCTTTAATTGGTTCGATATCACCCTTTTCTGCCAATAATAAAGTTCTTTGGTCTTGAGCTTCATTAAGAAGATCCACAATACTTTCAAGAGTATCTGAAGAAGCCAAGTTAATTTCATCCAATAATAACCAGTCACCATTTTTAACTGCCTTAACAAGAGAACCTTCAACGAAATTGAACACAAAAGAATTTTCAAGATTAGAAATCAGGAGTTCGAATTTCTTAACTGATTCTTCGAATTCTAACCATTGATCCATGATTAATTTTTTATCATTAGAAGTTAATTTTCTCTTCTTGGATGGAGGAGATTCATCATCAGAATCGGTAATTTTCAAAACATCTTTGGCCAATTTAATAGCTTCTCTCCATAATCTGATAACATTCTTCCATTGGTTCTTACTCAAACATTTTCCTAATAATTGATCGAATTTTTCATTCTTCTTCTTGGAGAAAGTAGCTCTGAATAATTTTTGGAAATCTTCTTGAATTGGAACAACCATAGTCTTGGCATTAACTGGCTTGTAACCACCCAAAAGATCACCAGATTCAGTTTGTTGAGAAACGTTAATAACAGTAAGGTTCTTGTTCATCATTTTAGCAATTTGTTGAACAATAGTAGTTTTACCAGTACCGGTTTCACCAACTAATAAAACTGGTTCGATCATTTCGATGGAAACACCAATTTGTTCCATTAATCTGAGAGAATGGTTGGTTTTAGCAAAGGAAGTTTGGTTGTTAACTGATCTATAAGTCTTATCTTGAGATTTAATTAAAGTAGCTCTTCCGATATTAATGTGATCTAAATCATCGATGAAATTTGGAACATGATTAGTCAAGAATAAGTTGATTCTAGAAGTTGGAATTTCCAAGGTTTCACCAATAACATTAACCAAAGGTACTAATGCATTGTATTCAGTAATGGAACTACCGAAACAATCAATAGCTTCAGCAAAAATATTATCGTACAAACTGGTTTCCAATAATTGTTCAGTTGAAGTGACTCCATTGTTGGACAACATAATATTACATCTGGAACAGAATTTCATTAAATCTCTAAGGGAAATGATTCTTGGATTGGCACCTCTATTAAGGGAAATGAAAGAAGGTGATGCATAAACTTTTAATATTTCATTATAACATTTGATAAAAGGTTGAATAAGATTCTTAAGTAATGGGAATTTATGAATAATAATGTCTCTTAATTCAACTTCAGAGTGTAAATCAACCTTGATTAATTTCCATAATCTTAAACCAATTAAATCAGGAATAGTTGTTGATCCACTGTCATTAGAAGTTCTTATAGTAGAAATAAGTTGGAACCCATTTTTGGCCTTAATAATTTCACCTCTTGAAGGAATAGTTAATTCTCTCTTTTCCAATAAGGTGAGAAGTATAGATAAAACATCAGTTGGAGCCTTATCAATATCTTCAATTAAAATCCATTTTCCTTCCTTAACAGCAGAAGTTAAAATACCTGATTTCCATTGGAAAGTACCTGGTTTTTCACCAGAAGTATAAGTACCTAATAACATTTTAGAATCGGTTTGTTCACCAAGATGGATTTTAATGATAGAATTACTGTATGACATGAAATGAGCTAATTGGTTAATCAAGAAGGTCTTACCTGAACCAGCCTTACCATAAAGCATAATAGGTTGATTATTTTGAATATAATGAGCCAACTTTTGAAGAACATTAATAGAATTTTGAGTTGGAACAAAATGAGTAGAAGATTCAATTACTGCTTCTGAAATTTCATCAACTGGACCCATTTCGATATTAGCAGATTCTTGAACTTTTGGAATTAAAACACCACAAATAGAAATGATTAAAGGTGATAAATCTTTTGGAGTAACAACAATAATTCTTTTACCTTGAGAATCATGAGTTTTGGAAGTATTTAATTTGGTGTAATTTGATAATCTTTTACTTTCTAATAATTCCAAATAAGTATAATCAACTTGGGTATCATTTTCATAGAAGCCTTTAACTTCTTGATTTTCAATATAATTATTTAACATTTTAATGGTGGCACCTTCTGAAGCATTTAAATATCTTGATAAAATTTGAGCTGCAAGATATTTACTGGTAGAATCTTGACATTCTGCTAATATTTGATAAAGGGATTGAGGAACGATAAAATTTTTAAATCTATGACAATCAAAATTAATCAATCTATAATAAGCTAATAAAATCAGTTGAAGTTCTTTTGGACCAACTTTGGTATTGGAGGAAATATCTTTGATTAATGAATGTCTATTAAGGAAATATTCGATCAAACTAATAGATTCATTTGATAAACCAATAAGTCTGGATAATGCAGAAAAGATTAAAGAACCTTTTATCATGAATTCATCATTTTCATTATTTGCCTCAAAATATTTGGATTCAAATTGTTTTGGAGAAACGATCCATCTGGAAATTAAATCCAAAAAAATCGGTCTATATGAATAAAAAACTGGCAATGTAGTGGTTGGATGCAATGCATACAATGCTAAGTTATTAAGATTAGTTGAAATGGATTGTTCAGTATCAAATTTAAATGGAATGATTTGATTATTTGAACGAGATTGGGCTTGGCCCAATAGCTCAGCTGCGAGATCTTGATTTATAATGATGTTATTCATGATGCTAGCGAGGAATTACAGAGTTACTATGAAGTGTTAGTATCAATGTAGGAATCCGTTTAGTCGTATTGAATAGTATAATTGTGAGAAATGAAAAATATCTAGAGATGAGATGATTTGTTGTGTGCAGGAATGATGGTCTGGTCCAAGATGATGCCCCAGATGAAGTGTCAATTAGTAACAAGTTTTCAAAAGGTACTGGAGAGTAATTTTGAGTTTGATACGAGTAAAGTAACTGTTCAGGTATATGAATCCTGGAGTTTTTATGATTTGTGATAATTTTTTTTCTGTTTTCTTCGTATAGATCTTTTACTTTAGTTTCTCTAACTAAATACTTATTTTGCCTCAATTAAATTACACACTTGAAAAAAAATGTAGAGAAGAGTAGATAATAGCGGAAGAAGAGGGTCAAATAACCATTAACATTGTTGTTGTGTCAAGGTAAGTTTATACTTCGTAGGTTCAAAATGCAAAAAAAAAAAATGACGACAACTGCAGGATTCGAACCTGCGTGGGCAAAGCCCAAAAGATTTCTAATCTTTCTCCTTAACCACTCGGACAAGTTGCCAGATTTTTACAAAAAAATTTTTGGGTGCTTTTATCATACGTTTTTAATAGACAAGAAGGACCTCTAATTCTATTGAAAACTCATCAGTTTTGATTTTTAATTAGTTTATGAACGATTATTGGAGTTTCTTGATAGTGTAGTACTCTCAAATTTTACTAGACTTATTTTTCTGAGAATTTATATTTTTCAATTTTTCCAGATTTTCAGATAATTAGAAAATAGTTGGCTATCAAACCTTGAGAATAGCGAAGCCGATCAATTTTACAATTATGCAGGGAATATTTTTATACGACTAAAACAACGAATCCTCTAATGTTCTCGCTAGATCGGAACAAGGTGGGGTTCGCAACGAAATTTAATTGGTCCAGCACCATTAATCTCCTAATAAACCTACTAATGAGCTCTACCACGAGGCAACCTCCCACATGCTAATTATAGTTAGATATGATAAGCTGGTGTTCAAGGTGACTCATACAATTGAAGCCACATTTATGTAGCTACAGCGATCGGTAACCTCCAGGGTTTATTTTTGCTAGTAATTAACGATCTTCATTTTTCAGATACGGGTTGTTCGTTAAATTTTTCAACCAAGTTGTGTCAAGGAAATGTCAAGTGTTCTGGTTCACTAATTGGCATTTAATTGACATTTTCTCCTGATTGGACTTGGTTGAAAACACTCTCACAACCTTTACAATTTTTCACAAATATGTTCAAATGGGAATTGTACAGTATTCGAAATTTGACTCGTTTCCTTTATCTCCAGCGCCTCATTGACTAGCCAATGGAGTGGTAGTAGATACTCCTTGAATTGGGGGAAACAAAAAAAAAAAAAAAAATTCGTAGCTAATACGAACCCATTTTACTTCACTACAGTTACCAATTAAATTGATCGGATATTTGAAACATTCCGGTAAATAATGTAATCTAATTTTCTGTAAGGTAATAATCACATACATATCCGATCTATCATCTAATTTTATAGCTCATCTAATCATTAAAAGAAAAAACTTCACCTTCCCCATAAATCGCACGGCTCAATCGATAATAAAATCTAATCAGATGATATGGGTTTCGCACTCGTAATTGAACCACAGCGATTAATGAGGCTCATTGGTAATTAAGGGGCGGGTTTATAAACTTTTTAAAACCAATCAATCAAAACAGTTCACCAATTTTTCGTATTTCATTTAGTCCAATTGTATATTGTCCAAATCCGGAATTCATTAGATTAATTGCTGATCTTGGATCCTTTGGGGGGGGTATAACTTTAGGTCCCCACACACACACACACCTTACACACATACATACATACATATTCTTTTATATGTCATTTGCTATCACTCTTGTGTCCTATCTTTTTTATATACAAAGCACTTTACGAAAGTGGTTGAAGATGGTTCTGCCAGCTACTGTGGTCGATTTGTTCACCTTACAAGAAACCAATGAAAAGATACTGGTTCGTCTGGGGTACGATTCATATGAACTTTTAGTCACCAAGACTTCTGAGACCTCGGCTTTGACCGGAGAAGGTCCTGTCATATCAAAATCGAGACTTCCTGCCTTTTTGAAGAACAAGGTCTATGTCATTGATTCTGTTAATAGTGGTTCAGGTAGACCTCCAAATAAGAGTCTTTATAAGGTGGTTTTGGGCCCTATCTTTGAATTATTAGGTATTGATCATGTATATGTTCCTACTAAATCTGCCACTTCAATTGATGAATTTGCCAGATCTTTGACTAGTGGAAGTTCAATTACTGTCATCTTTATCAGTGGTGATACTTCTATCTCTGAATTTGTCAATGGTCTTGGAAATGTGGATAATGGTGATATTACTGTCTTTCCAATTCCTGCAGGTACTGGTAACAGTTTAGCATTATCATTGGGATATGTAGATGAGTTGAAATCAGTTCAAAAACTTCTTGAATCTGTTGAAAGACCAGCTCCTTTGAATTTGTATGAAGTTGATCTTCCTCAAGGTTCATATTTCCTTAATCAAGATATTAAAGGTGAAGAAATTACTAAACCATTAAAATTCTTGGTAGTGCTATCTTGGGCATTCCATGCATCTTTGGTAGCTGATAGTGATACTCCAGAATTAAGAAAAAATGGTTTGGATAGATTTAAAGTGGCTGCCTTCTCCAATTTAAAGAGAGAACAAAAATATGAAGGTGTAGTATCAATTAATGGTAGAAAATTAAATGGTCCATTTGCATATTGGGTTCTCACTTCATCCAAAAAATTCGAACCAACTTTCGAAATCCTGCCTGATGGAAATATTTTTGATGATAATTTATACTTGATATCATTTAAAACTGAAGAAAATGCAGGTAATTATATTTTGGATATTATGAATGAGATTTACAACAAAGGTAGTCATATTAAGAATCCAAAAGTATCATATGAAAAAATCACTAGAGGGGAAAAGGTCGTTTTGAGAACCACTAATTCCGAAGACAAATTAAAGAGAAGATTTTGCGTGGATGGTAGTATTGTAGTGTTACCTGAAACTGCGGAACACGAATTGCTGATATCTTCTCAGGGTAACAAACATAATGGATGGTCATTGAATGTCATTCACTAGACCAAATAGTAATAATAATTATTATTATAGAACAAAAAAAAAAAGAAGAGAACTAGACATCAACAAAGCCGACCAAGTGACTTTTGTATGTGAATGTCATTCAATTGATAAGAAGTGAAAGACCAATACACAGCCTTGAAGTGGTCTCGGTGTTGTATCAATGAAATCCGTTTCAAAATAATTCTGTTTTTGGGTATTCTGCTGCACCTAATGACAGGTGAATCCATCGTATATCTCATTTACGAGTGAGCTACAATCCCCATATTGTTATAACTCGTTCTACAACCGAACTTTTAGACGCATAGGGTAGCCTGATTCCCCATGTGTGACCCCATATTTTTAGACCTCCTAGATAAATTAAATATTACGTAAGCGCCAAAATTTCCAGGCGCTAATTATATGCATGAAAAAGAGGAGCCATGTAAGATCTAGCGAGACTTAAAAAATAATTGTTAAGAATTGACTTGACTCTCCCTTCAAATACAAGGCTTTAAAATGAAATGGCCAATCAGAATCAACTATCAAGCTGTCTGATCCTACGGAGGACTTTGAAAATTATCAATTGTAACTCAAATTTATTGTAAACTTTTATTGTATATAGAACCTGCTAAATATATAGAACCAGCTAAGATATTTGAAATATGCTATTGTGGTGGTTTCAAATTTAAAAAGACCATCAAGTTATCTATTTCAATGCAAGATATCGAGAAGCACTTTGATAATCAGGTTTAGGCTTTTGCTTCTTTTCAGCTTGTTTGTTAGGTATTATCTTAGAGATGACCTTTTTAGCTGACTTTATGGTACTAGTAATGGATCTAGTATCAGAATTGTAAGAATCAGATTTTTTTAATTCGTAACTCATTGTAATTGTTATTGAAGGCTTGTTATTTAATAGTGAATATTTAAAAAAAACTACAGGATATAGACCATCTTTTATACTTCATTTCGTAATTCATATTATAACTGGCTGAAACAGTCATCATACTCTCTAAATTAGTTCCCTAAAAATACGAATACTCAAGTCACTATGAGTGATTACATATTTACCAAGCCGCACCATATGGTTTTGAGCGCTGTATGTTGGGTGGGTTAGGAAGACTCATCAGATTCCTCTCATTTTTTTTTTTTAGAACACAGAAGTATGCAGAAATATACTGTGTCATAATTAGAGTTTCAGAGGTCCCAGGCGTTTCAATTGATTCGTAAAAGGTTCAATTGACTCATTGATACTTCTACTGGGGTACTATAGTGTTGGTTAGTGATTTGACTTAAGACGTGTATAAAAAATTTCTTGTTATAGTTTGTCAGCAATAAGTAGCACAATTTGTCAGCCGTGTGTAGAAGGTATACTGATTGCGTAACTGATCTGTTTTCATATCCCGTTTGAGCCCGAGGCTCCATATATTCTCCACCAAAAGTTTGTAAGCAAGGTGATTTCTAACGAGTCATTGGATAAAAGGATATAATCATTACCCCATAATTCTGTATTGGAATGTATGGAATAGACGCGTTAAGACTCATTGGTACTTTAAGTTTTTTTTTTTTTTATTTTAATTATTTTTGCTATAAGCAAAAACTAGTTATGACTCATTTACAAGAATATTGCTATCTTTTAATTGTTGTTGTGTCAATTAAGTATACATCTAGATATATTGTTTAACCCCTTCTTCCTCCTTGGTATTGGTTTGCTTGGTGGAACAGATCATTCGATGGTGTTCCATGGTTATTATACAGGTTTCTATTGTACAGGTTATTTCTGTTAAAGCCGTTTTTTTGGCCATTTTGACTATTTCCACCTTGGTTATATCCACCTTGGTTATAGCCATTGTAGTTTTGATTATAGTTTTGGTTGTATCCACCTTGATTATAATTTCCTTGGTTATAATTTCCTTGATTATAATTTTGTTGATTATAACTTCCTTGATTAAAACCACCACCTTGATTATAACCACCTTGATTGTAGCCACCTTGATTGTAGCCACCACGGTTACCACCTTGATAACCCCTGTTACCTTGGTTGTATTGGTTGTTGTTATTTCTGAAGTTATTATTCTTGTTGAAACCGCTTCCGTAATTTCCCGCGATTCTTCTTTGCTGGCTCATTTGCTGTTCAAATGCTTCAGTTTTATGAGTCAGAGCATCAGTTAATGCTTTGTATCCACCTCTTCTTGGAGTGTAGGCCATGTTAGGATCCTTTCCCTTTGGTCCTCTATTAACATATTCACTATTATCTGGAGGAGCATTAAATCTTCCACCTCCACGTTGTCTTTGATATCCTTGTTGTTGAATAGCACTTTTATCTTCAAATGTCAAAGCACTAGTATGAGGAATATATCCATTCATCAACATAGATTTTCCAACAACCTTTGGTGGCATAGCATATGTAACTTGTAAATATTCTGTATTCAGAATATCAGGCATATTTCCTTCATTTAATGGGAACTTCATTTTTCCACCAACAGAATAAAATTTATTCTTCAGAGCAATACCTGATAAACTACTTTTAGCAAACTTGAAAACAATGTCATTCAAATCATCCTTTTCATATAACTCTTGGAATCTCTTGAAGTTCTTGTTTTCACTAGAAATAAACAAGACTTCTTTCTTATTGGTATTTCTATCAATTTCTTCTGGAGTCAAATATTTATATTGCTCTTGAACCACTTTCAAAAGACGTTTTTCATCAATGAATGGTAACAAGGCAATACCTTGCCAACTCATCTTTGCACCATTCATATCAATCTTAAAATCTTCAGGGTAAAAGTCAATAATTTCACTCTTTGGATTAGACATCAAATCACGGAATACTTCTGGTAAGTTCTTTCCTGAAGCTGCTGGTAAAACAGACATCAATTGTTCATAAGGTCTGAATGGTTCACCAAGTTCAAACTTGATACCTTCTTCTGGAACAATACTATCAATATCAGTGAAATCAGCAGCAAATGGTGCATAATGGTATGGGAAATACCACTGCCAAGATGGACAACCTTGGTAATAATAACGCAAGACCCATGCGATACCTTCCAAGTATGAGCGAACCACATCACGACGGGTTTGGTCAACTTCTTCATCAGTTTCAAGATGGAACTTGGTCTTATAGTATCTCTCACGGAAACCAGGTTCCCATAATCTGACATTATCTCCATCATCATTATCATCAACTTGGGTGGCATCAATAGGTCTCTTTTTGTCGTCAGCTTCTGATTCGGTCTTGACTTCAGTTTTGACTTCAGTCTTAACTTCAGGTTCAGCAGCTTCTTCTTTAACTTCAGAACCTGGTTTACCCTTAGATTCAATCAACTTCTTAAGAGCTAAAGCAGCTTCATTATTGGCCATATTGGCTTTAGTGATGATATCTCTATTGTTAACAATATCCTTGTTAGATAAGTTTGCGTAACCTTCGACATTTTCACCACTAGTAGTCATAAGTGGCATATTGATATCAGCAGTAATTGGTGCTTTATCTTTACCTTTAGTGACTTGTGACAAGTAAACATTTTTCATGGCTTGATCTTCCTGTTCCATTAACTTTCTTCTCTTGAAATTTTCCTCTCTTCTAGTTTCATTTTCATGTCTCTTTCTGAAAATTTCACTTTCTTTATAGGCCAAATTACCCATTAATTTTTCAACTAATTCAAGGTTTAAATCACCATCACGAGTCAAGTATTCTTTGACATTTGGAAGTAAACGTTTCCAACAATTAACCAAAATATCAATACCGTTATCACGGACATCCAAACTTGGTAAATGTGGCAAGAAATCGTTACCCACGAAGAAACACATAAAGACCCAATCATCAATAGCTCTTTCTAAATCGAATGGGAAGGACATTCTTGGGATGTTTAATTCAACTTGTAAGTATTCTCTTAAAACATTGACATGAAGCCATAAGAATGGTTTCTTCTTATCTCTTTGAGCAATATTATCACGTTGTTCTTGAGTCATGGTAAGTTGTTGAGCAGCAGAAATATGTCTATCTTGATTAGCAAAGACATCTTCTCTGAGGACTCTGAAATGCGGTTCATGGGTGGCTAAACCTAAGAAAATCAAATCAGCATCAAGACCATAAATACAATGCTTGGTATTTGGATTATATTGAGGGTCCAGTCTTTGCAGCCTAATATAACTCATAAGTTTATGTTCACCTTCACCTGGAACAGTGGCATCACTGATAATCACTTGTAAATTAGCCCAACCAGGATCAGTGGCTAATTTATAAGCAGCCCAATATCTTAAGGCTTCAGCTAATCCATCCATAAATGGAGTACCTGGAGTAATGGCATTAGAATCCCAAGCTTTCTTATTTTTAATGGCATCATCAATGATTTCACCTCTTAATTCACGTTCTTTAAGATCTCTTTCTTTTTCTTGTTCCTTAATTTTGGCTTCTTGAGCAGATCTAAATCTTCTAGCACGCTGTTGATTCATTTTGGCTCTTGGTGCAACCCCATCGACTGCAATCATCAATACTTTTCTTGGTCTTGCCATCATCAACACTCTATCAGTATAGGTGAAAATATCCAAAAACATTTCATCTTCAGTGGCTGGTGGTGGTTTATGTTCAGGATGGGAAACTGGATGGACAATACCATTCATATCAAGGTAAAGGTTATCAATTTCACCATTTGGATTTGGATCACTATACTTAGCACCTCCAATTTCTTCATCTACATCTTCCTCAACAACGGGGGAGATGATCTTAGGGTACTTTCTAGAAAGCCACCTAAATAAAGCTGGCACACCCATGGTTAGAAGTAGTTTGGTGTGTTAGTGTATAATAGACTTAAAATGATGTCGATGAGTATCAATATTAGGGCACGTGATTGAACTCGTGACTCATCACATGACAGTTTAAGGGAGACCCCTTTACGCAGGACCAACCTGCCCAAACTATTCCAGGTTGGCTTATATACAAGACGTTTTTAGAAAAAGGAAAAAGCGCAAAATAAAGATCTGAAGAGAAATAGAGAGAAAGAGGAACCAAGTAACGGATATCTCCGGGATGTTAATATTATTAATAAATCTTAGCAATAGTTATGCCGCCACAATTCCGCTGGTAATTTCCGCGGAACGACGATCTATTTGTAGTCACTGTGGCATAATGGTACGAGGTAGTATTAGTCAATAACCTTTAAGATAAGTTAGCCCAAAATAGTTTAAGAACGACTGCCGCGAAATATTTCCTCCGAAACCGGTTGAGTTTCCGCTTTGCTGCATCTGACAGACTCGTCACGTGTTGTTGCGACACAACAAAGTATAATCAAGGATGCAAAATTGTAGAGTCATAAAGCAAACCCCGGGGTATAGAGACATGGTAAGAACGATTAACGAGCCGTATGACCGATCAATGGGTATTCAATAGTCACCAGCTTCACCATGAAGCATTGACAACTGTCAGGTCAAAAACTAAATGACATTCACATATATATGTTCCTAGTTTTAGCCGTTTTTGCATACGAGCCCAGGACTCTTCGTTACATCCATACAATCGATAAAGGTGAAAGAAGAAATACGAACCAACGGCATTCATCCCGGCATGGAATGCTAATGGTATGTGCAGAGCCACAATTTTGTGATGAGCTATAAAAGTAATAAATCCGCTGTAGTTTTAAAAAAAACCGTTATACTTATTCAAACACCCTCACAACTAATAGTTTGCAACTGATAACTGTTGACATAATGACAGTTTCAGCACCTATAACCCCGTTCAAACGTTTAAAATGGGGTATATTCCCAGTCAGAAGAATTGTTGATGAAGACGAAAATGGTCAGTTCATCACTCCTCAAAAGGAACCAGTGCTCGAATCAGATGCCTCTATCGATAAGGAATCCTCTGACGATCAAGAGGTCCATGATGTTGCTTCTGTACAAACTCTCGAATACAGAGATGAAAAGGACCGTAAATGGTGGAAATTCTTCGATGAATATGAATACAGAGTCAACTCCAATGTCAAGAGTAAGCGTAAGTGGTACAAGTGGTTCCATGATGATGATACCTTTGAAGAAAAGAAGGTGATTATGAAAATCGATCTTCTTTTGACTCTTTACTCCCTTGCTGCTTACTGGGTTAAATACCTTGATCAAACCAATCTTACCAATGCCTATATCGGAGGACTTAAAGAATCTATTGGTATGAAAGGTAATGATTTGGTTAATACCCAAGTTATGTTTTCTGTTGGTAACATTGTTTTCCAAATTCCTTTCATGTACATCTTTTATGCATTACCATTGAACTATGTTTTACCAGGTTTAGATTTTTGTTGGTCTATTTTAACCATTTGTCTTTATAAAGTGAATTCTGTGAAACAACTTAAAGTCCTTCGTTTCTTCATTGGTGCTTTTGAAGCTCCTTCTTACATTGCTTACCATGCATTATTTGCTTCATGGTTTAAAGGTAGTACTGGTGAAATTGCTAGAAGAGCAGGTTTCTATTATTTTGGTCAATATTTAGGTATTTTGACTTCTGGTTTACTTTCTGGTGCTATTGAAAAACATATGGATGGTTATAGAGGCCATGAAGCCTGGCAATGGATTTTTATTATTGATGGTATTGTTTCTCTTGCTGTTGGTTTCATTGGTATTTATATGATTCCAGGTACTCCAGAAGACTGTTACAGTATTTTCTTGTCCGATGATGAAATTAGAATTGCAAGAAGAAGAATGAATGCTGATCAAAAAGATACCAAACCAAGAGAAAATCCGGTTAAACATTTCTTTGATATTAAAATTTGGAAACAAATCTTCTCATCATGGCATATTTATGTTCTTTCATTATGGAACATCTTCTGTTGGAACAATAATAATGGTACTTCTGGTGCTTATGCTTTATGGTTAAAGTCATTGACTCATAGTGATGGAACTCCTAGATTCGATAAGGGTAAGCTTCAAGATTATACTGCATTAACCCCAGGTTTAGGTATTTTATGGTTAGCAATAACCAGTTCTATTGCTGATTTATTTGAATCTCGTTGGGCAGCAATTATTTTCTCTCAAATCTTCAACATGATAGGTAATATAATTTTGGCAGTATGGCATGTTCCTGAAAGAGCTAAATGGTTTGCATTCTGTTTACAATATTTTGGATGGGCTATGGCTCCTGTTTTATATGCTTGGCAAAGTGATATTTGTCGTAAAGATCTTAGAGCTAGACAAGTTACATTGGTTGTAATGAATATTTTGGCTCAACAATCTACTGCCTGGACTTCTGTTTTAGTTTTCAAAACTGTGGAATCTCCAAGATTTCTTAAAGGTTATTCATTTACTGCTTCTGCAGCATTTGCTTTAAGTATTTGGACATTTGTGGTTTTATATTTCTACAAGAAACAAGAAAGACAAGACGCTAGAGAAAATGGAATTGTTCTTTACAATTCTGCCATAGACCCTGATTTTGTTCCTCCAAATCAAGAAAAAGAAGCCAAGGAACAAGTCAAAGAGGAAATTAAAGATAAGAATTAATAATTAATAGAATAATAATGAAGAATACTGGATAATCTGTTTAGTTATTTTAATAAAGGCCTTCTGTTGAAGAAGGTAGTGATAATTTAGATCAAATTTAAGAGTGTAGTATTATACCTATAGTTTTTCGCAACTTTTTCAATAAAATTAAGTATTAATAATATGGTACACAATAAAAAACTAGAGGGTCCAGTACCTGTTTTCACCTGCATATTCAAAGCCACCATCGGCCCAAATCACCTTGGACCCTTCGGACCTTTTGGCATTATGCCGAGCCATCGAAAAAAATATTAGTCACCATAGTAACAATCAAAGTGAAAAAAAAACGAATTAGTAACTCTGAGAATCAGTGCTTGGATATTGTTTTTGATGTTGCAACAAAAATCAGTCCCGTATCGTCCAGTAGGATGAACGATCTTAGTCCAATCATTGTAATGTTTCACGGCATCACCAATGGCGCAGTTTTCATAAACAATCAACAGAGGTGAAAAATTTATTAGGGTTGTGAGTAATGTTCGGTGAGTCAAAAGTTATGATTCCGCGCCGGAAACGGAATTATTTGACGGGTTATGATATTTATCTAAAGTGCAATATACTGCAAGGTCATTTCAAGTAGATAATAGAGTGAATTAAAGCAATTTGAACAATAGAAGAGGGGCAGACACTTATACAATTAACGGGACATCAAAAAACTTAAGGTTTAGACGGAAACTCGTATTTTCAATCTCATCTCATCTTTAATGGTCTTCCTCACTATCAATTATAAGATATAGCTGCAAAATTTTAATGTAAAATGATAATTTGAGTCCAATTTTGGATAATTTCGTAATAAGGTTTCTACTATTGGTTAAAATTACAGATCAAATCAAAAAATTACATTTAAATGTTTAATTAAGTTCAGTCATAAATAAAAGTTACCTTTTCAGTATATAATAATATCCCTAAAGCATCTAAAGCTTTTCATTACTCTTTTCATCATCGACATTTTCAATAAAATCCTGAGTAGGCTTATTGGTTTCGACATATTTGATATGGTTTTCACCAGTGTTGGTGTGGTTAGAAGTAGTGTAAACAATCTTGTTGATTTCAGAGTAATCAGGACATAATTGTGCACCCTTTCTACCAATTAAGTACCATGGTAAGTTGAAGATTTCTTCCATAGATTCCAAAGATCTACCAGCGATTTCTGGAACGAAGAACCAACACCAGAATAAGGAAATAACCATGACACCAACGAAGAAGTAGAAAGCACCATAGTTGTTCATAGCAAGCAACATCTTTGGCAAAGCCTTGGAGTTACCGTATTGGTTACCAAAATGTAAAATCATAGTAAGAGATTGAGCGAAAGATCTGATGTTTAACGGGAAAACTTCAGAACCTAATAAATATTGAATACTGTTGAAACCCATAGTCCAACCGGTACCACTAAGGAAAAGAGCAGCAAGAGCACCAGTAGAAGCTCTCTTTTGAGAAGGAGTCAAAGTAGCACCAAGATCAGCAGCTTGTGGAACAATGGTCAAGAAAATGGCAAAGTAAAGCAAACAAACTAATTGAAGAGAAACACCCATGTAAAGAGCTCTTCTTCTACCAAGGAAATCAATAATGAAGAATGCAGATAAGTAAGCAGAAACGAATTTAACAACACCAAGAACAGCAGACATCTTTAAAGTGTCGGTACCTTTAATACCGGCAAGAGCGAAAAGTTTAGAAGCATAAATGGTAATAGCATTAGCACCAGACCATTGACCTAAAACTTGAGCAGATGCAGTGACTGCGAAAAATCTATATCTAATAGATTTGACAGTGAAAATATCCTTAAATTGTTTAAGTAAGTTGGTATCCTTCAAAGCTTCCTTTTCAGAAAGGACTTGTTCGTTAATATCACTGATTTCACCAACAATGTAAGGGTGATCAGGTGGTAAGTTTCTAAGCTTAGATAAGTTAGCAATAGCCTTATCAGGTTGGTTAACCTTTAATAACCATCTTGGACTTTCATAACAGAATAATAAGGAAAGAATGAAAATCAAACCAGCCAACACAATCTTTAAAGAAACACCAACAACCCATTGCTTTCTAGATTCAGAGGAAATATGCAAAACAGCACCATAAGATACAAAATAACCGATCATAATACCAAAATAGACCGCACCTGAGAAAATAGAAACTGCCAAACCTCTAATAGCCTTTGGAGAGACTTCAGAAGTGAAAGATGGACCAATGGTAGTAGTTTGACCAATAGCCAAACCTTCAATAAGTCTACCAGCATATAATTGACCAACAGAATAAGAAAACACTTGTAAAAGAGCACCAATAATCCAAATACCACAAACAACTTGTAAAGCACGAACTCTACCAAGTTTATCAACAGAATACATAGCAATAATAGCACCACCAATGGAACCAAGTTGAACCATAGAAGTGATATTAGAAGTTAAGTTAGCAAGTTCATCTTTGGTTTTAGTAGGGTCTTCTAAACCAAAAAGTTTTTTAAATGCTGGAAGGGCAATTTGACCAGAAATATTACCTTCATCAAAACCTCTAGCAGCACCTAAAATACCAAACACAAAAATACAAAGGTAAAGGGTTCTGTTATAAATTTCTGGTGGAGAATGATCAGTATTCACTTGCCATTTAAATTTAGGCTTTTCTGCTTCAAGAACACTTTGTTTTTCCACATCATTAGATGCCTGGGATATAATTGAACGATTATCTTTCTTATCAGCACCCATAATTAAATATATTTATATTTATTTAATTAATTGTAATTACTCAATTGAGTTTTTTGGTAATTGTTGTAAGATGATGATATTCAAGAGAAACCAGAGAAATTTAGGCTACATTTATACATCATTATTGCTAACCAGGTTGTATTGAAACAATTGACTTCTTTTTTTTTTTTTTTTTTTTTTTTTTTGGGCGTTATCGGAGGGTTGCAATCCCCCGCTATTGAAATGTGGGGCAGACTTTGGTAAAAAACTGCAAAATCTTAATTTTGATAGTAAATGGAACATAAGGTAAAGATCATTTTGTGCGTCAAATTCGGGAATCTCGACTAATAAGGTAACATTGGAGAGGGGACAAGTGCCGTCTTGATTATTGCAAATTCCATTTTGCGGCCCGGAAGCTATGGTGCCAGCGGATATGTCCGACAAAAATGTCAAAAGTCTGCCCCACCCCCTACAGCATACAGCCTTACATAACGTTAGTGTTTTTTTGACATGTTCCAAGACCTTTTGAAGGTCTTGGCCCTCGCTAAATCACTTGGCGATGTCAATACCAAGACCTCGCTTACATCTTTGATTAAACCATGCATTCGTTTGATAGATTCAATATACGAAAGAAAACTTCAACCAGTCAAACTGATGGTAAAACAAATCATATTTTTGGAAAACTTTTGAAAATAGCGCGCTTAATGCAACCCCGGAGAGAATTAGGAAATAGTCCTGCAGTTGAAACGGAGTTACATCGAATCCAACATCAAGTCCCCCCACCGCACAATATTTCCGACGCATTTATCGCCAAGAAAAAAAATTTAAATATTTCGAGGATCTTTAGTGTTTTTTGGTGTAGGGTCTTATGTAGTTAGTCTTGGCTTCTGTCGAACACCGAAGTCAAGTTGTCACTATGAGAACCTTAACCATGTCAAACCTTATGTCACCTCGGTTTAAATGTCATATATGGATTGTTTTTTTTGGGGGGTTGCTCCCACGGAAAAACTGACCAACACCACCGGATAACCCCGCAAACTTCCCCGCCAATTATAGTATCCCAATTCTTTCTTATTTTTTTTACAGGTTACTAGTTGTATGCAGACCATCATGTACCATGTATGATTAAACATCGACTCGGACTATATAAAAAGAAAATTCGATTCCGGTTCGGACTTCGTTATCTTCCAGAAGCTCCACTTTATACTCCGGGAGTTCTAAAAACGCAAATCTTAAATCGCAAAATCGCATTTATCACTTTTGATAGCTGACGTAATATATTACAATTTATTATAAAATAATGGCTAAATTATACTAAAGCCCCCGGAGCTCTGAAATTTTTACCGATCTGAGCCATCACCTGAGCCAATTTTGTTTGAGCCACCACAAAGCTTCGATCTGAGCCACCAGTTGGGTAATCTAAGCCATCTTTTTTTTTGTTATGTCTCATTAATTTGCTGTCAAGTTGAAGTTTTACTTAATTCAGATCTGAGCCTTAAAGTATCATAACTTTCGCTACTAATTACTTTGATTCTTCCTTTGGTTTCTTAGCAACGCCACCTTGAGTCTGGAGTGGTCTTTTCTTATCATTGCTTTCAGTACCTGGGGATTCTGCCTTATTTGGCTGATGAACTGTCAAAGTACTTTCTGTATAAGGATGCCCTAATACTTTTCCTTTGTTATTGTTATTATTAGTGTTGGCATTGACACCAAAATTAAGGTTTTGTGGAGTAGTAACTGCTGGAGTTGAAGCCATCGAGGTAGTGTTTTGTATACCAAAGCCAGAACTACTAGGCTCAGGAGTTCCAGTTGCACTCACTCCGGTTGCTGCATCTTTGTTGTTTTCACGTTCAAGTCTTTCAATCTTCTTGTTTAACATCTTGAGTTTCATTTCAAACAATTTTTCAACTTGTTGTTTAGTCTTTTTCTTTTCTTCTTCTAATTCTTTGTTGAAATCTTCTCTCAATTTAGCGATTTCTTGTTGATGTTTTCCATCATCACCACCTTTATTAGCAGCAATTGAATCAATTTTAGCCTGTGATTCCTTTTCTAAAGCAGCTTTACGTTCGTTAACACTGCGTTCCAATTCGTCATATTTCTTTTGGAACTCTTCTTCAAGTTGTTTACGAAGTCCATCTTGTGAAGTTTTAGATTGTTCTGCCTTTAATTTTTGATCAAATTGGGCTTGCAAGTCCTTTTGAAGGGTTTGTTTTTCTTTTTCAAAATCACCCTTCAATTTTTTCAATTCAGCCTCGAAGTTTTGTGTACCACTTCTTTGCTTTAATTGAGTCACTTGATTGTTCAAATTGTTCTTTTCTTGTTTAAGCTTATTGTGCTCATCCCTCAAAGCCTTGAGTTTAGCATTAAGATCAGCAATTTGGCTAGCGCTTTCTTCCTTTGCTTTCTTGACTTGGTCTTCATTGGCTGCTTTCAACTTAGTGATTTCTTCATTCAATGAAGAAATAGAATCTTGTAATTCCTTAATTCTTTCGTTTTGAGATTGAATTCTGGAGTTTGCCTTATTCCGAAGGTCATTATACTTTTCCTTCATATTTTGAATCACATCATTTTCTGGCTCGCTTGTTGCAGGAGTAGCAGCAGGAGTTGTAGTGGCTGGTGCAACAGGAGAAGCACTAGAAGTGGTAGCAGCAGGAGCGGCGGTAGCAGAAGCAACAGCAGCTGCAGATTCCTTTTCAGCAGCGGCCAATCTAGCCTTTAATCTTTCACTTTCTTCTTCAACCAATTTGACTCTTTGATTACTAAGATCAGCTTCGGTTACCAATTGATCAACTCTATCCTTCAAAGGTTGTAATTGAGTAGAGGCTTGTTGCAATTGAACTTCCAATTGTTGAATTCTTTGCAATTTAGTGTTGTTTTCATTACGTAAAGTAGTGTTACTTTCACGTAAGATATTCAATTGTTGCAATTGTTCTTGGATTCTTTCAGTTTCCTTGGCAGATTGTTGAATATCAAACTTACTACCTTGTTGACCTTGAGAAGCAAGTTCAGCTTTAGCACGAGATAATTCTTCATTAAGCTTGGAAATGTTTCTAGAAAGAGATTCATATTCATCATTCTTAAGAGTAAATTTAAGCTCAGCAGCTTCCTTTTCACGACGCAAGTAACCAACAACTTCCTTCATGTTGTCATTGTCATCTTGCATAGCATCTTCGTTTTCAGGACTCTTGGATAATTCTAATTGGTTCATTATGATACTGTTTTGTTGCTTCAACTCTTCGAACTTAGACTTGAATTCTCTTAATTCGTCCTCAATTGCTGATCTTTCTAAGTTATGAGATTCTTCCTTACCAATAATACCTTCTAATTGAGAGGTTAATGATTGAATTTGAGTCTTGGAGCTTTCTAATTGCTCCTTATGAGATACAAGTTGTTCTGATAATTCATTATTCTTTCTCAATTCATCTTGGTACTTAGTTTGATTGGATGAAGCTAATTGCACTTGCAATTCCAAATCTTTTCTAAGAACAGACAATTTATTTTCGTAATCCTTTTGAGAGGAATCAAAGGCACCAGCCTTGTTGATGTATTCATCAAGCTTAGCTTTCAATTCATTTTCTTGAGTTTCATGATCTTCCTTAGAAGTAGCCAATTCATTTCTAGCTTCATGTAATGCAGTGTTGAGGGTAGCGATTTCATCTTTCAAAGATCCTTGTTCCTTGATGGCAACTTGGAATCTTTCTTCAAAATCAACCTTGTATTGTTCGAAACTGTTAGTGGCATTGATTAATGCATCTTCACCTGCCTTAGCGAGGTTAGTTAATTCTTCAACTTGACCTTCAGCAATCTTCAAATCTTCCTTGACTTGGTTGAGTTCAATTCTTAATCCTTGTTTCTCAGAATCATCTGTAGAAGATCCAGTAGAGTCTACTTGAATAGTAGTTGGACGCTTGGCCAATGCAGTATTAAGTTCATAAACTTTACTCTTGAGAGATTCAATTAAGGATTCCTTTTCACTAACCTTAGCTCTTGATTCCATAAGAGCTTGAGTGATTTCACCAACTTGTTCTAACTTTGTGTTTTGAGCCTTGAATGCTAATTCGGCTTGGTTGGTTAAAATAGAAATTCTTTCGTCCTTATCTTCAAGCTTGGAGTGTAAGGATTGATAGTTTTCAATGGATCTATTGAGTCTTTCAGATAATTCTTTACCAGATTCGTCTCTTTCTTTTAATAAGCCTTGTAAGTTAATGACGAATTCGTTAAGGTTGTTCTTATCGGACTTGAGTTGTTCGATTTCACTCTTGAAAGATTGGAAAAGAGATTCTTGATACTTCTTTTCTGTTTCCAAATTGTTGATAATGAGTTGGTTCTTAGAAGCCAAAGATTCAGCATCTCTAAGTTCATTAGATTTAGTGATTAAAAGATTTTCTTGCTTAGAGGCTTGATCTTGCCAGAATTTAAGATTGGTGGATGTTTGAGTAATTTCTTTACGCATTTCTTCAATACTACTTTGAGCATTGGATAATCTGCTTTCAGCGAGTTCAGCTGCATGCTTACTAGATGCTAATTGAATAGTGAGTTCACTCTTTTCATTAGTAAGTACACGTAACTTCTTGTTCAAATCATTGGTAACTTGAGCAGTTTGAGTTTGTAAATCTTTCAAAACCTTATCACTTTCTTTAAGTTTATTTCTAAGATCTTCGTTGGCTTCACTCAAGTATCTTCCATCTGAACCATTAGAACCATTTCCATTAGAACTTCCCTTAAGGATATCTCTTTCTTTGGTAACAGCATCGAGTCTAACATTGACACTCTTTAATTCACCTTCTAAGGTAACAATAGCATCCTTAGCTTCTTCAATAGCAATAGATTCAATGTTGTTATTTTCTTCTTCTTTACTCTCCAATTTTTGAGTTAATTGTCTAATAGCTCTTAATAAATCTTCATTCTTTTGTCTCAATTCAATGACATTCTTGAATTCAACTAATCTTTCGGAGATCAATTGATCAGATTCACTTTCTTCATATTCGTCAAAGTTTCCACTCTTTTGGAGAATATTTTCAATAGCTTGCTTTTCACTCAAAGTTAATGGATCCTCATTATTATCTCTAATCTTGGAATGAATCAAGTAGTAACATAATTGTCTACCTAAATCTTTCAGTAATTTCTTGATAGATTGAATTTCATTTTCATTTTCATGCAATCTAGATCTTAATCTATTGCAGTCCTTCTCAATATTAACCTTTTCAATTCTAATGCTTTCAACCTTTCCAATCATTTCTTGTAAGGAGTTTTCATAGAATTTAACTTGCTCACGATAATTGGCAATTGCAGGCTTCTTGGATTCTAATTCATTAACAAAAGACTCTAATTGGATAGCCAATTTCTCTTTTTGTGATCTTTCTAATACCACTTGCTTCTTGAGATGATTGAATTCTGAGTATAATGTGGATAAGGAAATACCTTGAGATGCTATTAATGATGAAGAGTCGGTCAATTTTGGTAATTCGCTCTCCTTTTGTAATTCTGAATCCAAAACTTCTTCGGTTCTTCTCAACTTTTCTTGAACTTCCACTAATTGTTCAGTCTTTTCAGATAATGAAGCTTCTAATGAGCGGATTGAATCACCCAACTTTTGCTTAATCTCTTCGACATAAGATTCAAGTTGAGTAATACGTTCAATTCTTTGATCTCCCTGAGTCTTTGTAAGATTTAATAAATCTTCTTGATTTTGAACTTGTTGAATTAAATTGGATTTTTCATTAAAGAATTCGGATTTTAAATTAGACAAGCTGGTTGCCTTTTCATCAAGTGATCTTCTTAAATCATCTATAGTGTTTTTATTAGTTTTGTTTATGGTTTCAAGCGAGTCATTCTTTGATGTTAATGTTGCAATTTTATTGGAAGTGAGTAAGTACTCAGACTCATGTTTCTTTACTAAATCGGTATATCTTTGTTGAAGGGACTCTAATTCTTCTTCATACCATTTCTTTTGGTTTTTCAAATAACCAACTTCATTATTAACTTTAGTTAAATCTAATTTTATACTGAAATTTTCATTTTTGGTGTCATTGATTTCTTTGGTAATATGATTGAACTTAGTACTTTGATCAATATTGGAACGAGTTAATTCATTGATAGATTCATTGAGCTTGGTGATCTTTCTTTCGTAACTTTCTTCCATGAGTTTATTTTCATTGGCTACTTTAGATTCTTCTTCTCTAACACGAAGAATACGATCGTTTAAGATCTTATTTGCTTCTTCTAAACCTTCGATCCGTTGTTTTTGGTGAGTTTGAACGGCATCGGTATCTTCACTTCTATTTTTGAGTTCATTGGCTTCATTTTCAGCTGCTTTAAGTTTACTTCTGAGCTCGTCTATAATTTTGGTAGATTTTGATACACTTTGTTCTAATTTAAGTTGAAGGAATGAATTTTGGGAAGTAAGGTCGTGAAATTCAGATGATTTAGAAAGTAATGCATCTACTGCAACACCATTGATTGATGAAAGTGTGTTCTCTTCGACACCCAAAAAGCCAGCTACAACCTTAACAGAATCTTCGGATCCAATTGAGTAGCCAAAATCATTAGAAGCCAATTGCTCATTAACATTGGCCTTTTGAGCGATTGGAGAACTTATTACATGGGAATGTTCAGGAGTATCTTTAGCCACATTGAATGATTTAGGAGTACTTATTTGATCAATATCCTTTAAAGGAGGCAAGGACTTCAGTGGAGTAGCGAATGTTTGGGTTTGATTAGGAATTTGAAGTGCTGAAGTATTAGGATCATCATGTTCTTCTCCAATACTACTTGGTTGACCAATAAGCTCATTTACATCGCCAGCAAGATTTATTGGCTCATTTTCTTTGTTTTCAATTGGAACTTGTTCTTGGATTTGAGGAACTGATGGATGTTCTTCCGAACTCTGTTGAAGTTGAATTGGTTCTCCATTTACTTCAACTGTTTCATTGGTTGTTGGTTCCATGACAAAACCAAGATCAGCATTACCAGTGTTTTCAGTTGCATCTGTCATGTTGATGTCTTTCTGGTTATTATTTTCCAGCGGCTCGCTCATACCGATGGATTGGGGAATTCTATGGCTGCAAGGGAATAGATTGGTTTAATTGAATTGTTTGGATTAGAGTTATACGACATGGAGTTGCGACATGGCCCACATTTGTGCGACATGGGACAAGAATAATAATTCTAAGTCATGGAATGTCTTCGATAGGTCGCGACAACCAGCTTTGTGGGAATTTGCGACAACCAGCGCCGTGCTAGGGCACAAGCCCTAATCAATGAGTAAAAGTCACGCGCACAATCAAAAGGGTAAATGCACTTACTATTTTCAACGATACGTCCCCCATGCACTACCTTTTTTTTCTTGTGAGAAGGAGCCCGCGCTTACGTAACCCGCACCCCAATGTGCCACCAGACAAAACAAAATTTTCAACTCCATTAACACTTCTTCTATAGTTACTACAAGCTAAGATGATTGAACCATCCTTAAAGGCTTTAGCCTCCAAATACAACTGTGAAAAGTCCATCTGTCGTAAATGTTACGCTAGATTACCACCAAGAGCCACCAACTGTCGTAAGAGAAAGTGTGGTCACACCAACCAATTGAGACCAAAGAAGAAGTTGAAGTAAACTATTCGTTGTTTACACAAATCACTTTATTTCCATGTTCAGGACCTTGGATATTCCATACATTTATACATAACGTCTCGAATTTGTGGGTATAGTGCTGTGTTTAGCTTAATAAAGATCTTACGTTAATACCAAATTAGTAGAACCAAACTGACCAAAATGAAAAATTTAGTGAGTTTTTGGGGATTTCAATGATGACTCAACCAATCGATTACTACATGAACAAATCATTATTCATTATGAGAGTTACACTAGTATGAAATAGAGCTTCATCTGGGTTCAGTTTCGACTTAGACAATATTGAAAAAACTCAACCATCATACTGTTCTCGACAGTGATGAATTGCAGTAATGGGTTTTCAATTTTGCAAAGATGAAAGAAACTCCCTTGTAGACAACTATAAAGTACGAACTGTAGAACAAAGAAACAAGTCATATCAGAGCGTTACAAGGTATGACTCTCTTAAGTATGGTGATTTACAGTTACCATCACATGTTACAGTCTGAATGTAACATAGTAGGTAGGTGAATTTTCACCTCAGTCCTCCATATTATGTTACATATAGATTAGCAAAATATCTGATCTTTTTTTGTCATACAAAATTTTTGACGTCAAAAATTAATTTCACGAATATATTTGGTCCATATAGTCGGCTAATCATTGTACCATTCCATTGCCGCCTTTAAGTCCCATTTCATAATAATGAATAATTCATTGGTTAATTCTAAATTATTATCTGACAAATATGTTTGTCCCTGTCATACATATTAAAGCCTCTCTAAATTGAAATTCTTACACTATTCGCAATATCGATTACTAAAATATGCACGTCCCTAGATCCAGTTTTGATTCTACTACTATCAACTCTATTTCTAATTTAAGAAATGCCGTAACAGTGTCGTTTCACCAAATTAATCAATTAATCAATTATCAATTATCAATTGGTTTCCACTAGTTGCCACCTTAAAAAGGTACTCATAACCAAGATTGAAATTAGTCAATCACCTTATTTTACTATGGATTTTACGTGAATCACCCCACTAGATTTTTTCTGTGTGAATCGCCACATATTGTGGTTCGCTCCGCTGTTTAGTACCACCAGAGGTTTGCGGCTCTAAATTCTCCGCTCTGTTTTCGCAGCCTCCAATATCATGACCAATAGCAAAGGACAATAAATCTCCACTTCTTTAACCATAGTTAATCTTTAATTAATTAAATTAAATTAATTACTTTGCTCAAAATTAATCCCTCTAACTAATTTCTCACTAATTTTTGCCACTTTGGTTTTAAAATTTCACCTTGTTCATGTTCATGTTTTTCTTGTATAGATTTAATTGACAACTGTAATCTTCTGTTATTTTTGTTAAATTTTCCCCTCCACCTCCACTAGATACACTTAAGTGCGTCACTAATCATCCTAGTACTAAAGATCGCCGGCGTTCCCGGTAGGTACCGCGCAGTTACCAGTATAGTTCTATTATGTTTCACCATGTATCACAGATACTTTCCGCCACTACTTGCCCTATACCGTTGTGATCCGGTTATTTTACGGGAATTTTTCTTTTTATTACCGTATTACTTTTTTTTATTACATTACACTAGGCTGAGTTCCGTGGGTTATATTTATCGTAGGTAAATTTTGCTTAGTAAATAGAAAACCATACTCCCACATTATTTCACACCCACACATCAATATCCACACCACCCGTACCCAAACCCCAGAACTCCAAACCCCAAATTCCAAACCCCAAATTCCAAACCCCCCATACACCACCAGTAAATACAAATATATATATAGATAGATCGATTATAACCAGCTGTACAAAGCTGCACAATTGTATACTTTCACACGTTCTAGAAAAAAAAAAATTATCTGGTGCTTCTCTAGCATTAAATATGTAATGCTAATAATTTGTAATTCCAGTAATATTGACGTAATTTATTCTTTCAGATTCTCACTCCTCTACCTACCCCAACCTACCCTCCGTCTTGGTCTTGCCTGAGAAAATCCCCCTTTGGTCGTGTGCGCACCGGCCAACCCAAATGTTGATTTCGAAGCCTATCGCCTTAGTTTAACCAACCACCTCATTAACCTTTAACGCATCACATTCATTCTATTATTTACCACTGTAGAAAGGCCCGGTATTACCATGAATAATAACGACGCCAACTTCTATCCCAATCTGGTGGTAAATAGTGGTCAGCATCAATCCCCTTCTGACCTTCATTCACATTCGGCTCCTCAACAACAGAAGCGTCAAAATAGTTTATCAAATTATATGATAGCAAATTCCAATAAAAGAAGCCAAAATCCTTTACCTACAACCATGCAAGGTAATCAAGATTTACATAATGCATCAAACAATTCAACCATCAACTCAAGTTTCAATACTAGTCAAATGACTAATACACCACAAACACCTGCTGTTTCATCTCCACGTTATCCTATGGCAAGAAATAACGCAAGAAGAAGTATGATTCAACAATCTGTAGGTCAAATGAAAACCCCAGCTCAATCTCCTTATGAAGTTCCTTCAAGTCCAAATGCCAATCCAATGTCAAATTTATCAGTTCAAAATCATTCTGATCTGTCAGATTCAAATGCTGTATTGGAACAACATCCTGAACAACCTAGTAATAATGATATTGTTTCTGGTCCAAAAGATCTGGCTGCTTCAACCCCAACAAATCCTCCTGTAAGAGAACAACCTCCTCAACCACAACAAAGAACTATGTCAGATGAAGAACAACAGTTGGCCTCTAAATTAAAAGAAACTTATAAAAATGTGGTCAATTATGAAGAAATCGTTCAAAAAAATTGCATTGATATAACCATTAAAATAAATCAATTAACTAGTAATAATCAAAATAATAGTTTGGTCTATGGTAATTCGCCACTTATAAACCAACAACTTTCTTCATCAGCAAATTCTAATTCTTCATTAACTTCTACAACTACAAAGACTTCAGAATTATCAAATGATTTATGGACAGTTTACCATCATAATATTACATTATTGGATAATTATTATGATTTTTTGGTTACTGCCATTAAACCATCATCAAACCAAACTCAATTTAAAACAGGTAAAAATATAGTGGAACTTTATAAGATTCCAAGAAGAATGTGGGTTTATGGTATTGTGGGATTTCTTGAAGTTTTGAAAAACATCATGAGTATTTATCAAGATCATGAAATTTGTCTGTGTTTTATCTCCTATTGTTTCAATATCATTTCTAATTTAACTGACCCGATCCTTGAAATGGAAGGTTGGTGGTCCGAAAAATTAGGTGATTTATCCAGAATGGCAATTGCCTTATATGCATCAAAATTTATAGACTGGAAGATAAGTGCTGAATATTGGTATTCAGTAGCCATGAAGACTCTTTATGGTCATGGAAAAATCTATTATCACATGTGTACTGTTCAACAAGATAATTTAGATGCTTTAGTCAATATTGGGAAATCAGTTGTTTGTCGTGATCCATTTGTACCAACTCAACATTACTTAAGATTAGTAGTTGAAAATATTTGTACTCAAAGAAATATTTTATCATTATTGGAATTACCAATCATTGATTTCATCAAGATTCACAAAGTTTTATTAAGCATTTTCAACCGTACAAATGATGGAATTTCCAATTCTGTGGAAGGCATTCATGATTCTCAAGTTCAATATGGTATTGATTTAGTTACCAGATATGGTTTAACTTTCGGTTCTGATTCAAGTGGGTATAATTTTTTCACTAGAGAATTATATACATCTTCAGGAGTTACCACAATCAATGATCCACATCATCCATATTATTTACAGCATCAACAGCAACAAGCTCCAACAGCCAGTAATACAATTGAAAAAATGAATTTTTGGTTAAATAAAGGTTCCTTATTTGCCATTGCCAATATCAATCATTTGATTGGTTTCGGTGATGCCAAGAATCCATTTGCAAAGATCTTCTTATTACCTGAAGCTCTTAAAGAACGCAAGGATAAGAAAGATAGAAAGCGTAAATCCAGAACATCCCAATCTCATACTGATGAAGTACAAACCATAAGTGCTGGTGTCGATGGTCAAACAATTACAGCTACTGATTTATCTGTGAATGATTGGTTCTATTGCTTACAATTCATTAACAAATCAGTTCTTGAATTGTCAATTAGAATTTTGAATTATTATTTAATTGGTCCAAAACAAGCTTCAACTAGTCATGTTATTGTTTGGCTTTACTTTTTAATTTCTGTTGGAGATGCATCTAAAAAGTTCCCAAATTCTAAACCAATGGTTGATTGGTTATTCAAGAAACTCTTCCCATGGGAATCCCTTATTAACTATCTTAATTCATTACTTACATTTGTAAGAAACAGTCCAAAATTATCTCAATTGGTTAATCATTATCTTCAAACCCCAAACTATATGAAATATTTCAATGAAAATGAATTTCTCCCTGAAGTCTGGAAATGTTGGGGTACTTTATGGTTTGATGTTATTGTTGAAAAGGGTGACTTTACTGATTTAGATTCTGCAGGTGTTAAAAATAACAATTTATTTGATTTACCAGTTTGTGGAACTTATCCTGTTACTAATTTAACTAATGATACCGATCAAAAATCAAGAAACCAAATGGAAAATGATAATGATGAAAGAATTGTTCGTATCATTTTATTAGCTAGACTTATTGCTGACAGACAAAACTTTGGTTTAATAAGGTCTGATTATGAATTTAAATATGATGAAAATACTTATAATACCACTGATTCATCAGTACCTTCATCAAATACTGGTCAAAATGATCCTTATGCATACATGGAAGAATTCTTATTGAGTGATGGAAGATTTGTTCAAAATAACTTTTTACAACCAATCTCAATGGAAAACTTATCCACTGTTAATCATCAACTTTCTACTAGTCAAAAAGATCATATGTGGTTTGGAGGCATGAATAGAGGAGATGAAGAAAATAGATTAAGTGATGATATTATAGAAGATGAACAATATGGAGGATCTGAATTTGATGAAGAATCAAGAATTGATGCACAACATCTTCAAGAACATCATTTATATCATCAACAACAGCATCAACAAGCATTACAACAAGTTCAGCATATGTCAGGATCAGAAGGATTTTATAATGAAAATTTCATTGAAGGAACCGATCCACTTAGTTCAGGAGGAGTTAATAAGAGTAAATCAATTGTGGAAGGAAACTTAGGTGATCTTATGGATACTAATGTTACTTATATTACATTGGATACCAATATTTGGCTTAAGCATTGTGGTAGAATTTATAAATGTGTCCGTAATGGAGCATTTAAAATTCTGATTCCATTAATTGTATTCCAAGAGTTACGAGCATTAAGAAAATCTGCAGAAGCGACAATTTCCGATGCGGCCACAAGATCCGTGATAATCGTGCGTGAACTTTATTTAACACGTGAGATCTTACCATTAAGATATGATGGTACAGTTGCTTCTGATATCAATGAAACCTTAGAATTCGAAAATAATTCTAATTGGAGATCATGTGTTGATGAAACCATTTTAAATTCTGTTAATGAACACGATGAAATTGGTAAGAAATTAATGAAAGGGTTGAATGTGAAACTTACACCTCCTAGCAACTGTGATACTTCAGTCCAGAACCCACCACCTCCTGCAGTATTGAATCCTACAACCGCCAGGATGTTCAGGTATTGCGTGCTTATAACCGACGATAGAAATATGAGGCTCAGAGCAAAAACTATTGGGTTAACTAGTTTCCAAAGTAAATGGCTTTTCAGCCAATTGGAAAGAGTGTTCCCATATAAGTGCATAGATTAGGTTATTATTATTATTTTTTTTTCCATCATTTTAATTAACCTAGAACAGTTTAATCATTTGATTGAATTAAATTGCATGGAGTCCAGGCTGTATAGCTATAATTTTTTTTTTTTTCTTGTATGAAAAAGAAAAATTACTGCAGCCCTGTATGACTTTTTAACAAATATACATCATTACATAAGCCTAAGCCAAAGATTAAAAACCTGACATAAGAATTGACAACGTAGTTGCTAAGGGGATTAATGTAAAATAGAAAGAAATTTTGAATAAAACCGTGTAAGTATAGTAAGGGGGCGATGTCATTGTATGTTTAATAAATAATTCAATGTACCTTCTGAGTCTAGAAATGTAATAAGAGATGGTTTTACGCGTTGGATCTCTCTAAAGGAGCGCGCGTTCCAGTTGAACTCAGTGCACCATGAACTAAAAAGGTCTAGAAAGGTGATATTGTGTAACTATATATATATTTTTTCTCGTAGTACACATTTGGATGGGTGTACATGAGGCTGTATACCGGACTTGATCCAAGCTATGCAGGATTTACGTCTCACATACAGGAAAACGCACCTCATTTAACTCCTATTGACCGTTTCCGTGCTAATGAACTCAAATTCGGGTTATGATACCGTTAGGACACGACCCCTGGTGCAGCGAAGGGGGCTAGATTGGGTATTGACAACACACTAACTGGTGATGAAACGTTCTCATTCGTCCAGTTTCACCCGCATATATATTAACACTTTTTTTCGCAAATCTTTTCTCTTATTTCTTCATTACCAGTAATATATATATAAAGCCATACTGTTAACCACCTTCAGGTATCTGTCATTCCTTTTAGATTTAGAACCGTCCCTTCCTTTCCTTACCGACTTTTCAGTCACTTACATTCCTTACAAATAACCCAGATTTTTTAAATCCACTCCGTGTGATTTCCTCACTTAGTCTTTCATTATGAAGTTCTCCACTGCAACCTTACTTTCTTTATTAACCACAGGCCTTGTGTCTGCTGCTCCAGTTGCAATTGAATACGTTACTATTACTCACATTCATACCAACTATCACACTGTTATTTGGGACGGTACCGCTATCTCTGATCCAGCACCTGAAACTGTTGCACCATCTCCAACTGATGCTGCTCCAACCCCAGCCACCAGCGCTCCAGCTACTCCAGCTACTCCAACTACTGAAGCTGCTCCAACCACCGAAGCTGCTCAAACTACCAGTCTTGCTGCTGAAGCTGTCGCTGCCAGCTCCGCTGCTCCTTCTCCAGAAGTTCCATCTTTGAGCAACAACAACGTTGCTGCTTTCGCTAGTCAAGCAACCACTTCTGCTGAAGCTCCAGCTCCAACTTCTGAAGCTCAAACTACTGAAGCTCCAACCCCAGCTACTACTGCTGAACCAACTTCTGATACCCCATCTCCAGCTACTTCCTCCTCCGTTGCTTCCTCTGAACCATCCTCTTCTGGTGAAACCCACAAGGGTGAAGGTACCTACTACGACCCAGGTATGGGTGCTTGTGGTGGTGAAAGTACTGCTGATGATAGAATTGTTGCCATTTCCCAAAAGGTCTTTAACCAATTCACCGTTGACGGTAACCCTAACAAGAACACCAAGTGTGGAAAGAAGATTAAGGCCTCTTACGAAGGTAAGTCTACCATTGTCACTGTTGTCGACTCTTGTCCAGGATGTGCCCCAGATGACTTGGATCTTTCTCCAAGTGCTTTCTCTGACATTGCTGACAAAGATTTAGGTAGAATCAAGATCGAATGGTCTTGGGTTGAATAGGTTAATCACCTATTTTAAAACAAAATCTTCTTTCTTTCTCTTATGTGCTCCTGTTTTTTTATATATAAATGTTATTCTTTTATTGGTGCTTAAAGCACGTTGTATTCGTCTGCTGTGTAGCTAGATGATTCAACTATTGGGTAGGTTAAATATACAATCAAGTAAAAACGAATTCATAATGTAGATACTTTATAGAAGGGTGGGCTTTTTAATTAAGTGTATGATCACTACTAAATTACTAAATTACTAAATTATCTAGGGGCGTTCGGAAGTTGCTGGAGCGACTTTTGGTGGTTTGATCTGGTGGTACTGGTCTTATTTTTTGATCTCTTGTCGTTACAGGTACTGTAGCCTTTGATCTTGGCCGCATTTAGTGGTACGAGTATCATTTTCCTATTTTGTTAAAAATGTTCCCTCCACCCAATGTGCACACAAGAGCCGTGGACCACGCTAAGCTAAGCCAAGGAAACAAACACTACGTAAATCAATTGTAAGGGGATATGAAACAAATTGAGTCGTGGTATAATTATGTCATTCATATCGCCAAGTTGTAATTACCAAAACCTTCTAACTCTAAACTTTATGGTACGATCTGACGTTTTATGTCTCCAACATATTTAGCCCCAAGTCTAGAAGTTTATCAGTATAAGTATAGAGTTTGTATAGCCTAATCGCTTAGCCTTCAGTTGTTATCTCTCTACAATTACGTCATGGCATTTAACCATACTTTTGAATCAAAAAATACGCGGTTGAGGTTTTCTGGGGAATTATCCTTAGTTGAGCATAGAGGGGTGTTGGAACATGAAAAATATCGGTCGATCCCTGATATTTTCCCTTGTTACTTCGTCATCGTGTAATCAAAGGCATCAAACCTCGCCTTCGCTTGTAAAATCTCGAGTCTTGATTGGATCCCCTTGCATTCATTCCTGTCCTTAACTGTTGCATTCCCATTCCGTGCCTGTCACTATGCACCCCTGACAAAAAAAAATCAACAATAACCGTGTTTCGATCGAAAAAAAATTCGCAGCCACCTCGTCGTCAACTGAGAATGCACTTCTTCCCGTCTCGCTTGTAACATCGGTACCTCACTAGGGCAACCGTTGGATTGTTTGAGACAGTCTACCACATTTTGAGCTTGATCAGAACCTACTACCGTTTCAGTGGTAGCGAATTGCTTTGTTCAGAGCCATGATCTAAGTCGGTTTTATGGTTTCATGGTTGTTTTTTTCACATTTTATCACCATTTAATTGCACCCATAATTGATCTGGACTTTTTTTTTCAACTTAATTCTTTAAATTGTTTTATTATCATTCTTTTTCTTCTCTTTCTTCTAGACCTTCTTTTCGGATAATCTTTTGCTGTCACATTCTCGTATCCGCAGCAAACACACACAGGGATGGCATATATGTTTCGAAAAGTTGTATTCATTCCAAGGCCAGGTTCCATCACTTGCCATGGCTTGACGGTAGATGAATATGTATAAAAGTACCCATTGACCCTCTTGTTTATTCTCTATCAAACGACTCAACTCCCAACTAGTACACTCCTTTAATTATTCTTTGAGCCTAAGATGAACCCACTTTCCTTAATTTCCTGTGTCTTATCAATTACCTCTGTAGCTCAAGCTGCTCCACTTTTCAAGCCTTCTTGGTTCGGAGGTAAACAACTCGATCGAAGAGATGGTGGATGGGTTCCTTCCCCAAATGGTTGGAATGGTACCGCTCCAAGTCATCATCATGCTACTGCTCCAGCCCACCAAAACAATACCGCTCAGCACCCTGGATCTAACTCCAACACCAACTCTAACTCTAGTGTTCCTGGTGTTTACCAAATTGTCTGGATTACCAACTCCACTCGTATCACCACTTTCACTACTGTTGTTGCTTCCACTGCTGCTCCTGTTCCAACTCTGATTGAAAACACTGCTGGTACTGTTACCACTACCCTTTCCACTGATACCACTGGTGTTCCATCTGGTGCTATTGAAGGCTTGGGTAATGATGGTGAAAATGCTGTCGAAGCTTCTGCTTCTGCTGCTTCTGATGATGATGATGGTTTGATTACCACACTTACTACTACTGTCTTTAGTACCACTACTGTCAACAGAGCAAGTGTTAGTGCAACTACTAGCTCTGCTGATTCAAGTACCGATTCTGAAACTTCTGCTGACATCACTGATTCCTCTGATTCGGTTGCAACTACTGATGTCGCTCCTTCTTCTGCTGCTTCCAGCTCTGTTTTAGCCTCTTCCAGTGAAGTAATTGCTTCCAATGCTACTTCTTCTGTTGCAGCCTCTTCTACTTCTGCTGCTGCTTCTTCTTCTTCTTCTTCTCAAGCAGCTATTTCTTCCAGTGTTGCTCCAACTAGTGCTTCTTCCAGTATCATTTCTGATTCAACCTCTGCTGCTTCTAGTGCTGCTGCTTCTAGCGCCGCTTCCAGCGCTGAATTGTCTCAATCTGTTGCTCCTGCTAGTTCTGATGCTCCAATTGCTTCCGTTTCGTCTGCTTCATCTGCTGCTGCTATTACTAGCCCAGGTGAAAAGCCTGTTTCTGCTACCCATGCTGCTACTGCTGCCTCTTCCACTGAATCCACTATCTCTTCTGCTGCGTCATCGACTGCTGCATCTTCTTCTCCTGCCTCTTCTCAAACTTTCAGTGGCCCAGCTACCTTCTACACCCCAGGAATGGGTGCTTGTGGAGGTAACAACTCTGAAGATGATCTCATTGTAGCTCTTCAACAATCTATTTTTGATAAGACTGTTACTGATGGTAACCCAAACAAAAACCCTGTTTGTGGTGAAAAAATCAGAGTTTCTTATAAAGATAAATCTGTCGATGTGACTGTTGTTGACTCCTGTCCTGGCTGTAAGCCAAATGGACTTGACTTATCCCCAGCTGCTTTCTCTAAGTTAGCTGATCAAAGTCTTGGTGTCATTGATATCACATGGGAATTCATCTGAGTTCCTTTTTTTTTTAATTAGATCAAATATACAATTTAATCTAAATTGACTGGTTCACTTAAAGAACTACAGCAGAATTTAAACTAATAATTTAAATAATTAATTAAGCTGGAATACGAAAAACTTCTACAAAATTGTCTTTGTTGGGTCCCATATATGCACATATACTTATTTTCATTTCGGGTGACCGTTTTTTTATCTGTAAGATCTGATGGACCCTTATGGTGTGGCTGTTACAGAGGCTTATAGATAATAAGCGAAACGGCTGCGAATATTTTTTTCTATTGGACACGCGAATTAATAGGCTAAAACAACAAGTAAAATAATATTGCTAATTGTTTTATTGATCCAAGGGTTATAGTTAGGAACCCAGAACTTTCGAGGGTCACTTCGAGGTTAATGTCGGGGTTAATTTCGAGGCTAATTTCGGGGTTAACTTTGGGGTTAATTTTGGGGTTAATTTTTAAGATCAGTTCGGGGTTAACTTCATGGTCAGCTACAAAATTAATTTCAAAAATTTAAACTATTTGGTACATTAAAATTAAAAGTCACTTTACAGTCTATGTACGAAATACTATTTTTATAACCTTTTATTGAAATGAATTTTTTGGTGAATTGATACAATTCTATAATACATGACGAATTACCTATTAAAAGACCCAGTTTAATGCGTTTTTGATGAATGAACCATTCTTTTGATGATTCTCTTCATCTTCACCTTCAGCTTCTTGCTTAGCATAGAATTCATATTCATGCTCTTCGATTTCTTCAATACCAGTGTATAAGTCAGCTTCAGCTAAGTTAACAAATTTAGTTCTCTTCAATACCTTCCAGAAGATGAAAACAGCAATAGAAACAAAAATCATAACATAACTGAACAAGAAATCATCAGTAGACCACATACCTGGCTTGAAAACATGGTAACCTAAGATACCAATTAAACACCAAAGGAAGAAAGATGCGATAAAGATGGAATAAGGTTGGAACCAGGATCTGTAAGGGAAATTAGATCTATCAATATTTTGAGCCTTGCAAGCATAGTAAAATCTGATATAAATAATAGACATGAAACCATAGTTCAAAATTTGGGAACCAGTACATAAATTCACCATATAGTTTAAGACCTTAGTACCAGAAGATCCTAATTGCATCAAAGATAATAATGCAAAACAAATAGAAACAGCAACACAGAAAATTGGAACACCCAGTTTGGTACAGTATTTGAAGAAACGAGGGACAAATCCTCTTTGAGCCAACCCATAAAGGGCTCTAGAAGAACAATAAGTATAAGAGTTACCAGCAGAGAATGCAGAAGTAATAATAACCACATTAATGATATCTGGTAATACTTTAATTTTTAAGTTTTGCATGGCAACAACATATGGAGAAGATGCGGCGTTAGAAGCGGCAGAAGTTAATTTCAAATAATTTGGATCATTATAAGCAATTAAAATAGAAACGGATAAAGCACCACCAATGTAGAAAAGAGCTAAACGGTATAACACGGTTTTGAAAGCAGTTGGCATGGTTTTTCTTGGGTTAATGGCTTCACCAGCAACCATAGACATATATTCAGGACCAACCACAGTGAAAGCAGCAGAACCTCTTAAACAACCCAAGAAACCTTCAAATTTACCAATACCACCAGTAGACAAATATTCAGCAACTGGACCACCAGCAGCATGCCAATTTCTGAAACCAAATGCATCATGTTCAGGATTACCTCCACACATGGTGATCAAAGTAAAGAATAATAAACCAATACATAAGATCAACTTGGCAATGGATAACCAGAATTCACATTCACCATATAATCTGACTGCAAACAAGTTAATACAAGCATAAATGGCGATTTGAACACATAAAGGAATAGCTGGGGAATAATCTTCTCTCCAGAAATGAATCATACCATTAACAGCAGTAATTTCGAAAGGAATATACAAACTTTGCATGATCCAAAAGTTGACAGAAGCAGCACATTCAAAAGCAGGGTCCACCACTCTACCTGCCATGGTTAAAAATGGAGAACTAACTGGTAAAAAGGAAACCATTTCACCTACTGCAGTAGTCAAGAGTAAAATAACAAAAGTCCATAAACTGTAAGATAATAAAAGACCAAGAGGTCCACCACGAGTAAGACCAGTAGTACCAATAGTAACAAACAAACCAGTACCAATAGAACCACCAATAGCGATTAACTGCACATGTCTATTGTATAACTTACGATGAACTACTTCCGGAGCAGCTACCGAAGATTTGGGGGATAAGGAATTAGATGAGGTAGTATCACCTCTCCAAGGAGTCTTTAATGTTTCCAAGAAAGGTTTCGACATGATAATATTATTATTATATTACTATTAAATTAGAGTGTCGAAAATCTGGGGTTGTAATATAAACATGTAAGTTTTTTTTTTACAAAAAAATTGGGACTATGGTTAGTATATAAATCAAGTGGATTCGGTGGGGTGGGGGAGGGCCACTGGTTGCATCTGTATATTGAAATTTGCATCTTAGGTGGGGCCTAGGCCAAGACACTTTTTCGGTCTCGCAATGACGTAATCTATACAGGAAGCCACTCGGCCACTGCCGGTGACCCCTACATTCCGTAGAAAATAATTTATTAAGTGAGTCAGGTGATCATAAGCCAGGTACCTTCTCTGTTCTATTAAAAATTTTTAGTTATCTGTTGGACCCTTGTGCTTAAGGGGAGTGGGGGGCAAAGCCAAGCTAGCTGCTTTATTCCTTTGGTCTAAAAACGATCGGAGATATATGTTCGGCAGGGGTATGGTTAGTTGAGGTTATTATTGTATTAAAATCATTTTCATTTATTGATTTGCCTCCACATTCATGTCCCCTCTCTATTGTGCAGATAAAAAAAAAGTTTAACATACATTTCATACTTCGGTTTCTTTTTCGCCTCAAGATTAATTACATTCATCAATTCCTACTCAAAGGTATGAGCTCATAATTGCTAGATTCTGTACGGCATAAAACCCGAGGATGCAGGAGGAGTGTATAGTTCCTCCTTCCTATTTGAGAAAATGTCTGCGGACAATACTTGGCATCATGCATATATCGCAACCCTACTAATAAATAGATTATGAACACCTTCATCGTATACTCGTCATGCTGTTTCGTATCCCACCACCCCCAGTATCGTGTGACCAAGTGGCGAACTCATCTCCTCCAAGAGTTTTTTCGAGGCTTATGTCCATTTTCATCAAATTAATGAAGAAAAATACTTCTCTTTTTTCCTCGAGATTTGTGTGCGAGATATGATTGCTATTTGTGTGTGAGATTTACGTTTTTTTTTTTCTATTTATTTCTTTCTGTGATAATGTAAAAATGACAAATTTTTAAACTAAAATTCACACATTTTTGATGAGGAGAAATGTCATGTAAATCCATTTCATAACTATTTGATGAAATCAATTCTCGTAAACCTTGTTAAATATTAATTATCAACCATCAAAAATAAAGTTCTGGTTGAAAATATCAAAAAAAAACTTTAAAAAAATGAACTCCGCGACGGGGAATTGAACCCCGGTCTACCACGCGACAAGCGGTAATTCTAGCCACTAAACTATCACGGATTTTATATAGGCTAATTTGGAGCATGTAAATGATTCGAACTACTAAATGATGACTAAGTAACATCCATACTCCAGTACTTAAAAAAGTGTCGTTTACGTAACCAGTATAGATTACGAGCTTGGTCTTTTGGTATACCAACAATACATATGCAATAATAAAATAATTGTCGGGGTTATTTAAATAGCAAGACATATTTGATATTTTAGTTTCATCCGAGACACTAGCCCATAATTTGGTTAGGCTATTTACGAGTGCAACTAATCTCATGGATTATGATCTACCGAACTATTTATTGGAAATAGCAAACTAAAGGTACCTTAGCGGGATATAAAACAGAAATGGTTGTTTAGATAACTGACGTACTATTTTTTTAGTTTTTTTTGTCGTCTACGGTGTTTGTTAATCTAGTTTCACCTTTCTATTGATGACCTTCAGAATATACTAAATTTAACAATTCAAGAATTTTAACAATAATTGCAATTTTCTCGAAAATTTAGGTATAAATACTCACCAAACTATAATTAGAATGTGGGGATATTTTTAACCTCAATAACTCCGAATAGAAACCATCATGACCTTCATCAACCCTACCTTAACGTTTAATCGTTTCAAACGTTAACCGTTGTATGTCTCCTAGTTAAATAATTTTGCTTGTCAAAATTTGTATGTTTCGGCAAATCAGTTCTGGAACCTTTAAACCTCAATTTTTTGATGATTTCGCTTCGCTCCAACCTATAATAAGGTCCTGCACTTTACCATCCTAACTCTTTAAGCCCAAACCATGTTGCTTCTTTCCCCATTAAGACCAATACTGACGGGAATACTACGTCAATTCTCAACTTCGGCCTCTCTTCATAATGCCCAAAGATTCAATATCGCCATTGTGGGTGCTGGTCCAGCCGCTTTCTATACTGCCCATCATCTCTTGAACAAATCAGCACCAACCATGAAATTCAACATTGATTTCTATGAAAGATTACCAGCTCCATATGGATTGAGTAGATACGGAGTAGCACCAGACCATCCAGAAGTCAAGAATGCCGAAGAATATTTGGATAATATTATGGAAACTTATGGAACCGAAACTCCGGACTCGCATAGAGTCAGATTTTTTGGTAATGTCGATATTGGTAAAGATATTACTTTGAAACAATTACAAGCAGGTTACCATTCCTTGGTGTTGGCCTATGGATGTACCACTGCTGACAATGAAATGAAAGTTCCAGGAGCAGATTTACCAGGTGTTATTTCTGCTAGAGAATTTGTTCATTGGTATAACGGACACCCTGACTTCTATCAAACCGGTAATAAGTTTGTTCCACCACCATTAGACAAAATTGAAAATGTATCTATTATTGGAAATGGTAATGTTGCCCTTGATGTTGCCCGTGTTTTATTAGCAGAAATTTCTCATTGGTCTCCTACTGATATTTCTGTTGAAGCATTAGAAGTATTGAAAACAAGTAAAGTCAAGAACGTTAATATCATTGCAAGAAGAGGTGTATTAGAATCTGCTTTCTCCAACAAAGAAATTAGAGAATTATTTGAATTACCTAAAAATGGTGCCAACGTTAGATTTATTCCTGTCGAACAAGACTTATTAGATACTATTGATAAAAAGTCTTTGGGAAGAGTCAACAAGAGAAAGGTCGATTTAATCCAAAAATTCTCGAGCCAAAAAGAATCCAGTGAAGCTGCAAAGTCCTGGAGTTTACAATATTTAAAGAGTCCTATTGAATTCAAACAAAATTCAAACGACCAACGTTTATTAGAGTCTACTACTTTCAGTAAGAACAAGTTAGTCCATGATGAATTGACTGAACAAACAAAAATGGTACCTACTGAAGAAACAGAAACCATCAAAAATGAGTTGGTTATTTTATCTATTGGTTACAAGGGCTCACCTTTAGCAGGATTTGAAGAATTGAATATTCAATTCGATAGAAATAGACTTTTAAATAAAGAAGGGAGAATCTTATCCACCAAAGATGAAAGTGACCACAATGCAGTCTTTAAGAGAGGTTGGTATACTTCTGGTTGGATCAAAAATGGTCCTACTGGTGTCATTGCAACCACTATGATGGACTCTTTTGATACTGCTGATAAAGTATTGGAAGATTTAGCAAATGGTATGCACTCCGATCCAACTGAAGACGGTGTCGAAAGAGTTAAAAATGCTGTTGAATGGAAAAAATGGATGAAATTAAACAAGTATGAATTAGAAAAGGGTGAACAATTAGGAAAGACTAGATTCAAGGTTGCAAATAAAGAAGAAATGATAGAAATTGCCAACCAATAAATGGGACTAGACGACACCAATATTTATCCAAATATCTGTACTTTTTCTGGCAAATAGATACATGTAAATAGACGACTACGAATACTCAATAGGAAAATATTGTAATGAAATTATTATTAATAAATATTATATATACTGAATTAAATTAAATAAGCTGAAACACCTATTTATTCTTGTGCACAACCAGTGATCTTGACGAAATAGTTGGCATGTTCATACCTTTTAATGAGCCTGGCATAAACCTTCAGTGGAATATTGGTAAGACCACTAGCATTAACATCAGGAGATACTGCTCCAGAGGCAGAAGCATCATTAAGACCTTTAAGAATAACATCTGCAGGTAAATGAGGCAAGTCTCTCTTTTCGATATAGAATTCGTATCCGTCTGCAGCAAATAATGGAGAAGGTGGTAGTTTAGGAATAGGATCATTTTCATGAATTACTCTGATGACACCTCTATCGAAATCATGATTTTTTTCGATATCTTCAGTGACTTGATCCATATTAAATAATTTATTAACATAATCCACATACTCTTGATTTCCTATCTTTGGACCAGCGTAACTTATGACCAAGGGATCATACCCCATAGATTTGAACTCTATCCCTGTTAGTATAGCTAGAGCTGCTCCCATGGAATGACCAACAACTACCAACTTATAATCAGGATATTCATTAATTAAATCTGCCACTGAATTGATAATGTTAGGACAATTATTCTTTAAGAAATTATAGAAACCACTATGTGCCTTACATCCTTCACATTCCTCTTCACCCAGAGCCAACGGAGTATATTCAACAGGAACAAAATTGAGATCACTAAACATATCTCTTCTTGAAGCAGTACCTCTGAAGACCAAAAGAATTCTCTGCTTTTTATGATCAATAGCATAGAACCCAGATCCAATTTGACCCCAGGAATTAGAGTCAAAAATACCTTTGATTTCAACAGCTTTATGATCTCTACACACCTGTAAGGGACACTCAAGTTCTCCTTCACTAAGTCCATACTTGAGACAGTAGGCAATCGAAGATATTTTGGCATATTCCACTAGCTTGTTATAGTAGCGAGGATATGCTTCACCAGATGGAGCAGACAACCCAAAGCCAGCAAAACAGTTGAAGATGAGTATAAGCTTGGAAATTTTCATTTTAAAATTAAATGGTGATTCAGGTTTATGAATACATATCAGCTTTATATCTTTTATATGTCAAGAAACTGATATTTTATTATGCTTAATGAAATCTCAGGACTTTCCCTGTAAGTCCACTGAAACCACGTTGGCGATTATGGTGTTGAATGCTAAGCAGATTATATGCATCTCAGCTCATTATGAAGATTGTTACACTTAACACTGCAGGAGAATAACCCACAACTATAGCATCTAGAATAGCTGGTATTGGATCCACACATGCAGCATAATCTTAATTTAGGTCTCAAACGCTTATTGGTTGGTTTCTTTACTTTCTTTTGATCCCAATCATTTTCAGTAATGAACTGGTAATTTTGTCCCAAAATACTGTTCACTGAGATCAAGTTTCTTTCTTCTTCAAAGTACAGATTTAAGTTTCTTCTAGCGGATAAAATCTTCTTTGTAGTCGGAGTATTACCAAGTCTTGCCAATTTGTTATTATCATTATTTGAATGTATACTATTGTAGGCAAAATTCTTTGGAAGTTCGAATGATGAAGTTGCAGCTGTTTCTCTATTGAGATCTATTAATCTTTTTGATACTATTCTTTCTAATTGGATTTGTTGAGCGGATTTTAAAGGACCTTCAGTTTGGTTATCCGCCACTTGAATCTGAGCATTCATAAGCTGGTTCACATTATAGTTGACTTTAGACCTTCCTTTCTTGTTATTGGACTCATTTTGAGACAGACCCTGAATTTGACGCGATGCATTCGACCTGGCAGTAAGGTTGATGGAGGACGAAAAGTAGACGGTGGAGGAGTTGGAGTTTGCCGACTTGGGGATCTCTTCAACAAGCATTTTATGGTTATAAAAGTGATAGAAGTGGCAATGACTTGATTATGATTGTCTTTTTGTAGGAAGGCACGTGACGCAACAGGGAACATCAAAGAACCCCATAGAGAAGACCTGTTTTTAGGGCCCCTTGCGGATGCAGGGATGGTTCAATGCGGCTAGTTTAGTACTGACAAAGTGTTCAAACGGTACGGCCTGAACTCAATGTCTTTGTAGCATTTACAAAAATCCACTGGCAACCAAAATTGAGCTCCTTATAGGTATTTTACAGGTTTTTTTTTGTTCATTCCATAAGGTCATTTAGTTTTTTATTACTATGTACAGCTATATTGGTGTGAATGTTACCCCAAAAAACAAAATATGTTTATCATCATTTCTTCTTTGAATCATCAAGTGTGCCAGCACTTTGTCTGATCTCTTCAGAGGTAAAAGGCTGGTCTTCTCTGGCTTTGTCCAACATTGGTTTGATCTTCTTATTGGCTAAGGCCACTTCAACACAGGTCAAGTAACTATCCCAAAATTCAGTACATTCATTTTGCAAGGACTTTCCCTTTAAGAACTTTTCAGTATACCATTTGTTGAAACAGTCATCGTACTTGTTCTTAGCTTCGGTACATTCCGGGGCAAATGATACTGACATGATGTTACCCATTACTAGTGATATCTTTTAATTTAAGTTTTCGCAGTGAGATTTTTAGTACTTAAAAAAAACCCCAAATCTGCTATTGGTGATGAACTTGCAATAATTAATTGAGTAAAAATTGTATACTGTTTCAGTGAAACAAAAATTAGTAACTTTAATGTCTTGAATTACTGAACCAAATATTCAAGACAATGTTCCACCTTTACTATTTTGGTTGGTAGCATTAAATCCGGTAATAGTGGTAGGAACACGCCCTTCAACCAATGATCCTGCACATAATCCCACTCATCTACAAACGCGTAATGAAAACAATCAAAAGATAGCGATACAAGATACTGCAAATCACCAACGGATCAGGCACACGAAAACACTCACAGGTTGGTTGTTTCAATATATTGCCTTAATCGACACATTTAATATCTCCAAACCCAAAGTGCCCCCACTTTTCATCCAAACTTAGGTCAGTTCCCTCCCCCACTTAATCAATTCACACATTTAAGTTTTGGTAATGAAACGGTACTCTGTGGCCCCCACGTCTTCCAGAAGGAAGTCCACCATTTCCACAAATGACGATACAGCCAATGCCCGTGAAGAGCTAGAGAAATTGGAACAAGAAACTACTCTTGTGCTACAAGAAATTGATAAGAATATATCACGAGCCAATGCGGTGATAAATGATCGTTTAATACCCATAATTAAAGACTATTCAAATGAAAGTAAGAAAGTATGGAATAACGCAGGATTCTGGAAGTTCTTCTTTGAACAATCGGCCAATGTGGAATTGAATAGTTATGAAGATCCTATATCCAATACTGATGTGAATACCATTGCCAATTCCAAGAGTAATATGTTATTTAATGAAGATGATGAACCAGAAGAAAAACAAAACGATGAAGAAGAAGAGGAAGATGAAGATCACGAGAAAGAAGGTGACGACAAAGTCCATTTGGACCAATTCAAAAAACCTTCTCTCAAACCTCATTTGGATGAAGCTACTCCTACTTGGTCAGTTGAACAAACCAAGAAACAAATCCAATCATCTACTCCACAACTTCACAAGCGTCCATCACTTTTACGTGGGTACACCAAACAAGTCACTGGTTATGATTCAAATGATAGTATTGGAACCCAACCTCCACCATTTTTAACAACTACATTATCAAGTGATTCCAAGTCTCCTATAAAATCTCCTGCAAAGACTCAAACAATGAGACAATCATTGGATACTTATCACAAATTGTCAATGTCACCTAAAAAGGCCAGAACTCCTAATAGAAATGCCTTAGTTGAAGATGCAAGAAGAAGATCTTCCTTAATTCAAAACCTTATAAATTCATCACCAACATTACCAGAACCACCAATTTTACGTTCAGAACTTGCAAATGTAAGTGAACCTTCTTCCCCTAATAGAGACGACCACAGACCTAATGATGTTGAAAGATTCTCACCTGTATTATTACCACCAGAATTATCTCCTACTAAAAGCGTTGCATTTTCATCGCATTCCAAAGAAAATACTATTCAAAGATTCCCTACTACTCCTAAATTTACTGATAGATTAAGTGATGGAGGAAAATTGGATATAATGAAAACACCTCTTGGTCTTAGAATCAAGTATGGTGATGAAGATAGTGATTTGCAACCTCCTGAGCTTCAATCAGAAACTGGTAATGTACCATCTAGTAAGCTGCCAAAGAAGAGAAAATCATTACAAGAAGAAAATTCCAATAAAAAACCAAGACTTGACAATAATGAAAATATTAATGATAATGAAAATGTGTTTTTAGAGAATAATAATGTCTCAGCTGCATCAACAATTTATCATTCTTTAATTGATAAAAATCAAAATCAAAATCAAAACCATCACCAAAATCAATCTGCTGACAATACTGATAACCAATCACAATCCAGATCTATATCACAAATATTCGATGATATTCTTAATAAAAACGTTGCTAGCAACAGTAACAATAACAATAATAATAACAATAATCGAATTCCTCCAAGAAAAGGAAATGGAACTACAGAAATCAAGGATATTTTTAGTGACGTATCAGGAAGTCAATTGGACCACAGTCAATTAGATAACACCGAAAACTCCACGAGTGAGCTTGGGTCAATGTTACGAGAAAGGTTTAACAATATTACCAACTATGGACGTAAACCCGCTAATTAAAGATTCAAACAGGTATGATTGCATCACTGTACTTCTTAACAATAAGATCACTACGGCATGATATACTTTTTTTAAACCATGTGTGTTATAGTTACGAGCTTAATAAGGGGAATTTATGTAACAAGTTAATAGTTATAGTTCAGGAAATTTAAATAGTAATAGAACTTAATAGTTTACCGTTTTACATGTCCTAAACAGGAAATCGTAAACGGGTTAGATCAGATTAGATTAGATGTAAAATAATAAATTTGCACAAAATCCCTCGAGACCTGACTGCATGATGGTACTCATGAGGTGGAACCATTTTGTCAGGTGCTTTGTCATGGTTGGTCATGCTGACAATTTGGCGCGCGCTGATTGGCTGAACATAATGGTCAGCATCACGTGATGAGTCATTCTCAAAGCTGCAAAATTTCTTGTTCTGCAAGTATAAATAAAGGTCAGTGCCACTCTTTAAATCAACAATTAATTCATTCAATTATTACATTAAGAATAATATAATATAACATAATAAAAACAAAAATGGTTTGCTCTGCTGATGTCTGTGTTTGTGCTCAAAAGGCCACTTGTTCTTGTGGTAAGCAACCTGCTTTAAAGTGTAACTGTTCTGCTGCTGCTCAAGAAAATGCTGTTCCAAAGGAATCTGCTGGTTGTGCCTGTGGTAAGAGATCCAAGGGTGCCTGTACCTGTGGTATGATGGATTGTGATGGTACCAGAGAAGGTGAAGTTGATTTCACCAACCTCAAGTAAGATCTTAGACAATTCACTACAACTAACAAAATATAAGTGAAGTTAAGTTTGGGACTTCATCACCAAAAAAAAAGAGATTTTAAAAAACAATATTTAATTTTAATTTAATTCAATTTAGTTATTGTATATTAGGTAATAATAGCATTTGCATCGGGTTTAGAATACTTAAAAGTGTAGTAACAGTGTAGAGTTTTAATGAATCAGATGATTTAAGTTGAGTCACTTGAGTCACCTGAGTCAGTCAGTTAGTAAGTCATCGTGGCTGATCCCGCCTTAAGTAGGTTCCCCATACTGTCTAGTGTGCAGGCGGTCCCAGTGCCACTATATTATAGTCGCAGCAACTTAGGAGATGTCTCAGATCCCATACAGTTTTAGTTCGATTGATCTGTCACAGTGACATAAGAGACAAGAACAGACAAAAGGTGCGACACGCGACATCCACAACCAACTGTACTGTTAAGACGCGACATAAATCCATACAGTACTCAACTCTTTACTCCATATACTTTAACACAAGACAACCATGGCCCGTCTTTCAGGATTACAAAGAGAGGTGTTGAAACTCTACCGCTCATGCATAAGGTCTGTCAAGTCCAAACCAGTTGAAAATAGAGAACACTGGAGAAATTACGTAAGGGACGAATTCGTTAAGAACAAAGCTATTCCAAAGAAGCTGTTCAGTGTGATTGAACATTTGATTAGAGTGGGCCATAAACGTTACGAACTTTACCTGAGTCCTCAAATCAAGGATATTCATTAGACAAGATTAGCCATGGGTTTGAAAACAGCAGATCAAACACTGGATTAGTCATGACTCACCATCAAGTGAAGGATAGCAAAACTAGAAAACCACCAGAAGTAGTAAAGTTGGGTATATCGAACACTTTGAGTAATTGGTGCTAGCATAATCTCAGCAATCCACTAGAATCAAGCATCGAAACTCAAATTTTCAATAATCAAACCTAAGAAAATCATTGAATAGTACGACTACAAAGTACTCTACGAACCGAGGTCATCATATTTGCCTCCCTTTTTATCGATATTTACATAGACTGCTTTGTCAATAAGCAAATCTACACCAAGGACAAATGCCTTCTTTTTGGCAGATTGAACATTGGTGTCTGTACATAGTTACGAATCATGAGAAAATAAATTATATTTACAGATCTAATCTCGCATGTAATTAAAAAATGTTTATAAGGATCAGTGATAACTTATCCTGAGTAATCACTGAAAATAGCGTCACAATGAGTTAATAATAATTCAGTCACATCATTTCTGAATCCCATATCACTCATTTCTCTTTGACCAGTTTCATCTCTGGCAATAGTTGGTGCAAACACAACTGATAAGTTTCTAAAGCCCATTCTGTTGACTGAAGAATAAGAACTAACCAACGATAAATGTTGACACAAAAGATAAACAGTATGTCTATTAGCATTTGGAAGTCTGTTAACAACCTTCTTCATTTCAGAAATTCTCTTATCAACCTTATTTGGAGGATTAGCAGAACTAACCTTAATAAAATCATCATATAAAGCATATGGAATCAATGGATCTGGTAATTTTCTTAAATATCTCTTTAATGCAGAGGTAACGGCATTAATATCACCACCAATGGTTTCTTCTAATTTTTGCATTTGTTTTTCATCATAATTGGCTGGTAAGTTGGCAAATGCATTTTCAATTGCAACAATTGCAGAGTTACCTCCTGAAATTCTATAGATACCTTCCATATCTAAACCTCTCAGTTTAACTTCATTAAGACATTTGTTAACAATCAATGGTACCTTTTGCTTTTCATAATCAGCTCTATTTTGAATTGTAGAAGTCAATAACGGAACAGGACAATTTTCAGCTTCACTGGAGCTACTTGAACCGGTAAGGAATGAGTCAAGAATATTGGATGATTTAGACTTGGTGAATTTACCCTTCTTTTCTCCAACAGGATTATTATTTCCATTCATTACATTAAGGTGATTGTTATTGTTGAAACCTTGTCCATTAGCCTTTGGACTTTGAGGTTTTTGAATGGCATTGGAAGAATAGTTTTGACTAATTTTATTAGAAGGAGCAAATGGTTGTTGCTGTTGTTGCTGTTGCTGCTGTTGATTTTGCTGTTGTTGCTGAGGTTGAGATTGTGGTTGTTGCTGTTGTTGCTGTTGTTGTTGAGGATGATTGAGTTGTTGTTGGTTTTGAGGTTGGTTAGTTGGAACTAAATTAGCAGTATTGAAACCCATTTTAGGTCTTCTCCAAAATTTCAATCTAGTAGCCTTTTGAGGATCACTAGTTGGTTCATCACCACCAGTCATTTCATTATATGGTGCACCTGCTACCAATGAAGATGATGAGGTCAGAGAAAGCGTAGTAGATGCTGGAGTAACTGAAGGTTTTCCATTTGCACCATTAAAATTAAGAGTGCTGTTAGAATCACTGTAAAGAGTGCTTCCTTCACCATAACCAGTACTTCCACGGTTGATAGACAATTGATGATTTTCTTCAGATAATGCTTGATTAATTTCTAACAATTTCTTCTTATTCTTTTCTAAATCAGCAATTTCTTTAAGTAATTTTTCATATCTGGCAGTTTCACTAGTTAACTTGCTGTGCATAGACTTGAGTTGATCATTTAACTTATTCTTTTCACTAGTAAGTTTAGTAACATCATTAGAAACCATTTGCTTTTGTAATGACAATTGATTTAAATCAGTTGCTAAGTTTTTCATTTCAATCAGACCACGACGGTTAATATCGAGACTGGTTAATAATGGATTATCTGATGATGATCTTTGGTGATCTCTATTAACGCTAACACTTGGAGATGCAGCAACAGGTAATGGTGGGGTAGCAAAAGCAGATCCTCCATTAATTGAACCTTCAGAAACATGTCTTGAATGACCCTTTGGAGTATTATCTTCCTTATTACTCTTGAAGAAATTGAACTTAGTAGAAATTCCATTACTTCCACCAGATATTGATCTTTTATGTTTCAAACTGCTTAATATAGGAGTTCTCATTAAAGTATTCTTTCTTGAAAGTGATCCCACAGTGTTTTGGTCAGACATAGATTGATTATCATCTTCAAGATTAGTAACAGAAGGAGTAGTATTTCCAATAATTCTTTCTCTGGCAGTAGGAGTAAATTGAGCATTATTATAACCTCCTTCACGTGGAGTGGTTTCACCTTGTTGCTGCTTTTGTCTCTTTTCAAAGTTTCTGGAATTTCTCTTATATTCTTCAGTTTCTTCATAAGAAACACCTTCTAAACCTAAACCTCTTGGAGTGGTTTCTTCAGATCTGAAAGTCTTCTTACTTGGAGTACTTGGTAAAGGTAATCTTGGAGGTGGAGAAGACATACCTGCATTCAAAGCACCATTATTAACCTTTCTTGGAGTGGTGTTTGAAGAAGAATTATCTTGAGAAATATCATTAAGGTTATCAGTAGAAATATAGTCATTAGTTTCAACCACTCTGGCTTGTCTATTAGCCTTTGCAAATGGAGAGGGACAAGCAGATCTACTTCTTGGTTCATCCAAATGGGTAGTTGAAAGGGAGTTAGATTTAATATCTTGAGAACTAGATGAAATTTGATTTTGGTTAGGAGTTTCCAAATTAGGATTTTTGGTTGGTGAAGATTTTATAGAATTAGTATTATGAAATTCATTATCATTGAATTGGTTTGGTGATAAAATCAACAAGTTTTTACCCTTAAATTTAGAACTTTCAGAACTTGGTGATCTGATTTGCTGTTGGGAAGGAGTTGTCTTAGGAGTTATATCTGCTGCTGGTTGTAATTTATTATTATCTTCACTACTTGGAGTTGAAGGAATCTTCAACATATTAAGATAACTTTCTCCTTTCTGTTCTCTTGGTTCTGGGGGACCTTTATTATCACTAGGTTTTTCTGGTGGAGTTGAATATTGTGATGGATCTGGTGAATAATCAAGAGCTGGGGTATTTGGATTAAGCCATTGTTGAGTTTGTAAGGAAGGTTTTGGAGATAATGTTCTTCTTTGAGTATTAGGAGGTGGAGGTTGTCTCAAAGTAGTATTCTTACGAGGAGAATCTTCATCATTATCACTATAATTATGCACTTCTTCTATGGAGAAATCATTATCAGCGGAAGGTACTTTTGATACAGATTTTCCATTATTTGAATCACTTGAAAAATGTGAAGTTCCCAAAGAATTAAGAGAAGATTCAGTTTTATTAGATTGGAATGAATCTCTGGCAATCATTTGAGAATATGGTGCAATAGGAGGCGGATTATTAGAAGCACCTTGGCCAAGATTATGAGTTCTTCCATGAGGAGGTTGAGATGCTGGAGCTGATGGAGGAGGTGGCAACACCTTATTTTTACTCACAACACTTGAACCTGAAGGATTTCCATGAGTATAAAAGCCATCAGAACTGCTATTCATGTAATTAAGAAGGAAACTATTTCTTGAAGATACAGACATTCTTGCTTCTTCTCTAGTTAAAGCTTCTTGTTTTTCTAATTCTTGCAGGTAAGCTTGTTGACGTTCCATTTCTTGACGTTCTAATTCTTTGTCTCTTTCTTCTCTTTCACGTTCTAATTCTTGTTGTTTGAGTAACGCTAGTTGTTTCTTCTTAGCATCATATTTCTTCTTTTTGGCCATGAGTTTTTCATGACATTCCATACAAAACAAACCTTTTGAAGTTCTTGCATACCTTAAATCTTCAATTTTATTCTTACAAGATCTGCATTTGAAACAATTTGAACAATAAGCTTGATCACCAGTTAAAATGGCTAAATCATCAATCTTTTTCCCACACTGTTTACAATTATAAGAACAATCTGAACAAATCAAATTACCATTACCCAACACGAGAAAGTTGGAATTACAACCCAAAGATTTTGAACATTTAGTACAGTTGAAACAATGAATATGCCATCTATCATCACCTAATTCATAAGCATGACCTTCAAGAATTGGTAAATTACACTTTTTACACGTTTGAGTATCGTGTTGCAGGAGACCACTTGGAATGGAAATAGAAATGGCAGACGTGATGCTTGAACTATGTTTATGGGAATGAGGATGATGAACATCCAATGATACTATTTCTTGAGTCATCGTGGTTTGAGACATTTACCTGTGATTGACTGACAAGTTATTGGTGGTTGTAGTGGTGGTGGTGGTGGCGATGATTGGGTGTGTGAGTGATTTGGAAGGGGGGTTTGATGGTAGTTGGGTGGGTCAGTGGTTTAAAAGTTTAAAGAAGGCAATAGATTTGACCGAAGAAGAATGATAATATCAGTAAATCGGTTAATAAGGATCGTCAAAGCCACTTAAGCGATCAAAGCAATCGATATTGAAAAAGATGGAGGGGTTCCGACACGGCGGCGATGGATGGCGACGACGATGTTTGATGTGGAGACGGGAGCGATGGTGCGGTAACAGTATCAAACGAAAGAACACTGTTAATAAAAGGATAAAGGAAATATAAAACGGAAGAAAAAAACAAAGTCTAACGAATAGAAAGTATAACGATTAGATGATGGGATGAATGTATGATGTGAGGGGTTTCTAGTCGTATCCGTAGATGTAGTTGAAATTGATTTTTAATGCCGGACAAGGTTTCAGATCCTGATTTATCACGTAGAACCTTTAGGACTTTTTTTTTTATTAGATCTAACACGGTTAGGAATAGGAGGGACAAATAAGGAACGAAAAATAATTTTGGAGTAAAGTGTGAAACTTGGAGTAGTGAGAGATGTAGCGAGCAGGTATGGCAAACACACACAAAGGGGAAAAAACAGATGCTAATTTTTTCCTTATTTAGAGAGGAGGGGGAGGGGAGAGTGGGCCAGAAGGCAAGAATATTAGACAGATTAGGCAGGGGGAATAGATCAGAGGACAGAGGATAGAGGGCAAATATTGGCAAAATAAACTAAAAGTGGGGGGGGCAGGAGGTGGTGGAGGAATAATAATAATAATTTAATGCTTGGGGGTTGAGAGTAGTTACGAGGGATTTAGGGATTTAGGGATTTAGGGAGACATTTAGAGAGAGAGAGAGAAAGAGAAAGAGATCGGAAAATGCAAGGAGGTCGACCAAGGAATGAAACAGATGACGGTAAGCCTGATTTTTTTTTTTTTTTATATTTGGGATGATCATTATGTATCTTACAGTAAAGAATACGATAGATAGAAAATTTTTTTGACCAATAATATAGTAATATAGACATAACTAAAAAAACATATTAGGTCATGAAAATAATAGACACAGAGAGAAAGAAGCGAGAAAAAAGTGGCAGTGTATATTGTAGTTTACTATTTTACATTGTATGTAATGTAGAGGACCAAAAATAACCGCGTAATGTTTTGGAAAATGTCATTAGGGAGAAAAAAAAAGTGATCGGGAGCATTTCATTAGAACAATACCGATCAAGATATATTACGAGGTACTCATTTTAATGAAGGGGTTTAATTAAACATCGTTGAAGTAGGTTGTACCTTAATTATAGTTTGTAGCGTTTGAAGAATATTATAGAGGGCATTCTCATATATTACCTTTGGTAACAGACAAGAATGTGCGACATGTAAGACGTTGTGTCAAAAGCAGACGCGACACCCAAATCAAATAACAAATTAGGTAAAAATAGAAAAGTCTAGAAGATGAGTAAATCACATGCCATAATCCCCAGACTTAGAATTTTTCATATCTAGATGAATAAAAGAGGCTGGATATCATGAACATGATGAATTTCAATGATTTTACTAATAATCAAAAAAAGCAAAATGAATTAACTTCAACGTCTCTTTTCCAATAGCTGGAACCTAGTTGTTGAGCAAGCTAAGAGTTTTTTTTTTTCTTCCTTTGTTTAAGGTTACATATTTTTGTGCATTTGCCTCATTTTCTTAATGATAATTTTAGACCCCGGCTATTTGTTAGTCAACAAAATTTCGGAGATATCGTTTTTTCCATAATTAAACCTACCACCACCCACCCCAAAAGTGGTTCTATTTTCTATACTTACTAACAACTGTAAAATTTTACGGCAGAAAGTTTAGCCTGCCACTATACTCTTTCCTCGATGTACTATGGTCTAGTATTAGATCATACACAATGTATGTAGGGCCATTAGTTCATGCTGATGTATGCACGCTTTCCAATAATATGGTTTCCCTTGAAAATTTACTAGTACTGATACATTCCCTTTTTAACCTCCACACATTCTCCTATAGAGCAAGGCAAAATATCTGCATAGTCTAATGAATTATTGATGTGATACCTATACTACAGAAAATATCTAGGTATGTCTACTACTACTAATGGTTTAGAAAGAAAGAATGCCGTATGGCATATGTCTCAGAAACTATGTGTTCCAAAATTTGGTCTCAATGCTTTCTGCAACACATTTGTTTTGCAGTCATCAACAAATCATCAAAAACCATTGAAACTTCCTTCTTAGGACATATTGAGGCAGCCTCCAACGGTATCAAGAAAAAGCACTCCACCTCCTCATGGGTATCTGTATTTCCGCTTAGCTCATCATACACCTACTGTAATGTAAACCGTCTAAAAACCCTTTTACTAATGAGCTAATTGTCGCAATGATGAACTGCCTCGTAGCCTTATCTTCAAAACAGCCTGGTGATTTACTATCCTGTTTAGGTTACATTAACACCTCAATTTGATCTATAGCTTAATTCAAGGTCATTCACTTACTTTCTCGCCTATCGGATTCGAACAACTCGTCTATCGCTTCTATTTTAAACACTCTAAATATTGTTCGTTTATTTATAAACCATTTAGTATATCCGTATTGCTCGATTCTATAAACCATTTACTCTATCCAAATTTGTTCAAACAAAAAACAAAAATAAAAAGCTGTATCAAATTAACTTTGTGAATTTTTGAACCAATTTTTGTTGTTATTTTGTTTTTAATAATTACTCCAACTTTTCATTGGCATGTTCAGTTGGAGTTCTTCTATGCAAAATTTTTTATAATACATCTATTTACAACTCCTCTGCTGTCAAATCCTGTTTGATCTTGAAAGGCTTTCCTCTCCAGTCAATTTCATGACCGAACATGGCAGAGACCCAAATAGGTAAGGCCAATACTTCTCTCATTATCCAGATTTGGAACCATTCTGTAAATGGTCTATGAACTGGTGGAATGTTATTGAGCCACTTAGGAGTAACTGGAGTATACTCGGTCATACTGCGAACCAAGGTATAATATTGAGTATAATCAGTTATCATCCAAATCAACATATGAAACAAAAAGTATGGCCAGTAAAAGCATCTACCCATAAATAAGGTAGATATGGCATAAGTACCGAAAATACCACAAATAATTGATTCTGTGGTAGGTTCGACCAAGGTGGCCATAAGGACCATATATTTACGTACTCTTAACCATCTCACTCTTCTTGTCATATAATCAGTAACACTATTATCAACACCACTTAATGGTTGAATCACCACATCTCCAGTAAGACCAGTTTTGGCATGAACACTTTCCCAAAGAGCAATTCCAATCATATTATCTTCACCAATGTAACGAGCGAAAAATTTAATGGCATGTCCCACTCCTGGTAATGATGAATAGTATTTGGCATCTTGCTTATTGTTAGGATTATCAAAGAATGCTGAATGGTTATCAAGACTTGCGATAGATTCCACAGAATAGTCCAAATCGGATTTTCTGTATATGTTTGATTTACCATTGACACATGGAGCAATTGCCAAGTTGTTCAAAGATACATAAAACTTGGAATGGGAAGTCAATAAGAACATTTCATCCAATTTTGCCCCCAATTTTTTAAGAAATCTTCTTTTCATATGAGCAGTTGAAGGGCTTGGAGATGATCTTTTAGCCACATTACCAGAAGGACTGAGACGAGAAGAAGAAGAACCCGAGTCTTCTGAATGAACTGGACTCAAAACATATTCAGAATCAGATGCCTCGTTTTGCAATGGATTAATGCTTAATGCTAATGGGACATGATGAACCAACTTAACTTTACGAGCTCTTGGAGCATCTGAAAGTTTTCTTCCGTTATTATAATTGTCATTTAAAGATTTGACTGAGTTCATCAAGATATTAGGACTGGCCCATACATTGGAGTCCATAACCCATAAGATATCATACTTAGCCAAAGTAAAACCCTTGGCCAAGTTGTTGACCTTAGGGTTGGGTCCATAATGGTCATCACTAAGGTTTGTCATGAAGTCAAAGCCACTACTGACCAAAATAGATGCATCGATATGGGGGTATTTTGTTATTAAAGATTGTAATAAAGGAACAGCCGGATCATTAGGGTTTTCCACACAGAGTAAGATCTGAAGTTGATCCTTAGGATAGTTCTGTTGGAATGAAGATTCCAAACAACTCACCAATTCTGGATCAATCCCTTTAATAGGACGAATAATGGTTACCCCTTCAATGGTGGAAGGAGATCCAAGATCTGGACGCCTTCTAAATTTGGCCAATATCTCAAAATATCCATTATATGCTGCTATAAGAATGATAATGTACCATATACCAAAGAATATACCCGAAGCTATTCGGGTAGTTGATAGTGACGGGTCGTCCATTTTTGTTGATGGACGTGTTTAAGTTAGTTGTCTAGGAAGAAGTCAAGTTAGTAATTGATGATATACAGATTTTCGCACTACATGTCACCGAATCACCGATCGAAGGTGGGGAGGTTATGAGTGCGATGAACTCGCGACCAAGAATCACCACGAACATTTCAGAACATTTTTATCTGTGTTCGTGATGGTGCGTGGTAGTAGTAGTAGTGGATGGGTGGCACAGACAAGACCGAGGAATTGTGGAAGCGTGACTGTGTGGACCAGAGCTGAAATTTATGGTAAGTTCACTGTAATTCATGTAAGTGGTGATGGATATTATTAGTAGCAATGGTGATGGCCAAATATGGTGATATATAGGAGGAAGATCTCACTGGTCAAGGAGGTAGGACAAATAGAGAATTAGGGGAACATGGGTAGGTACTGCACCTGAAGTCCGAAACGGTTGGAACCATTTACGTGTAAGGCAAGGTTCCATAAAGTTGCAACCCCCACAAAAAAGATTATCGAAGTGTATTCACCAGAGAGTGGGTTCCGACATCGTGGGGTAAGTGACCGAAAACGAACTCCGATATCCACCGATATCCACCGGTAACCACCGAGCTGGTATGAAAAATAACCTCAACACACCCCCATACCGTTCTACTTAAGCCCGAGTCAAACCCATGGATATATGGAAAACGGTGATAAGGCCAGATTGAGCAATTGTAATTGTGGTGGGTGATGCTATAGATAACCTCATAACTAGACACCCAGACAAACCAGAAAAACAAGATAAACCAGATAAACCAGATAACCAGATAGACTAAATAGATAAACTTAAGTAGTGATAAATTTAATGCTTAATTACAAGAACACTTATCACAAAAGAGTTATATGTGGCACAATGTTCCCTTCACATTGTGTTGAGTAATTAATATTATTATTTTGAGGTCTATGTTTGCAGATACTTTTAACGTAAAGTAAGATAGAGCCAAAAATTTAAAAGCTCCCCACACTATTGTATTTCTAGTGCATTAGAGTAACTGGTTAGAGGTTAAATGTAATTCAGAGTCAATATTTTATATAACCTACTGGATTTAAACTATAATATGTGGTGGTAGTATAGTAGATTAGTGTGTTGGGATTTTTAAAGACAATCAATAAACTGCCAGAACTGTTGGGTAAGGTCGGTGGTGTGGATCGAGAATCTCTCACCCTCTCGGGGCATCGGAGCCTCGGATGTTCCTCTATGTAACTAAGTATTTTGATAAATATACCAACAACAACCTGCACACCATGTGAACCCTGTGACCTGATTGGTAGAACTCCGGGGCTACCTTTACAGCCTTATGCATCTAACGATCTACTGATCAATTTGCTCAATTTTGGATCCACGTTCGAATTTTCCAAGCTTTTCATTTTCCAGTTAATGGAGTTTCGATTTACGTCCCACTAATGGTTTCAGGAACCATTCCTATTATTCCACATAAATAACTCCGAAACTTATAAGAGTCAATTTCATACAATAGTGGAGCAATTCTTTCTTTTGTTTTTTTTTATTTTTATTTTGCTATTTCTTAACTCTGGCCCCATAACTCACAACTCCTATCTATGCGTTTTTTTTTCTCTCTCTCTCATCATATACTACTAGGTATTTGTAAGTGCATTCGGCTATTCTCATGTGACATGTATGGCAATCTATTGCGGATCCTCGGTCTCGGTAAATGGGTGAGGCCACCCGCACCAGAAGAAATGTGAACCCCAGAAAAACTATAAAGAGCGCTTAACCCCCCTGCCCCAAATTTCACTTGTCATCTCCAAGGGAATTGTGTGGTCAAAATTATGTTCAAATCTTCACAAAGACTCATCAATAGAATGCCTACCCTCAAGCAAAACTTGTCCAGTAGTGTTGTTAAAGGTGACTTATTTAAGTACCAATCTCAGTTACCAAAGTTGCCGGTTCCAACTTTGGATGAAACTGCTGGTAAATATCTTAAATCTGTTCAACCATTTTTAACTCAAGAACAATTTGCACAAACTTCTGCCAGAGTCAAAGCTTTTGTTTCTGGTGAAGGTGAAAAATTACAATCTCGTCTTGTTGAATATGCCAAAGATAAAGAAAATTGGTTAGCAACTTGGTGGGATGATTATGCTTATTTATCTTACCGTGACCCAGTTGTCCCATTTGTTTCTTATTTCTTCTCTCACAAGGATATTAACAATGCAATTGGTAAGGATCAATTATACAAAGCTACTTTAATTGCTCATCACACCATTGAATTCATGATCCTGGTTCAAACTGAAACTTTAGAACCAGAAATTATCAAGGGTAATCCTTTCGATATGAATGCATTCAGATACATGTTCAACAACTCCAGAGTTCCTCAGGAAGGTACTGATATCACCAAGATGTACGATGGTGAAAAACATCAATATTTCGTTGTTATTTACAACAACAACTTCTACAAGGTTAACCACCACAAGGATGGTAAGCCAATTTCTAAGGCTGAAATTTACCAACAACTTCAAGCCATTAAAAACAGCAATGCCCCAAGAGGTGAAGGTATTGGTGCTTTAACTTCTCTTAACAGAGATGAATTTGTTAGTGCTTACAACAACTTAATCTCTAGTCCAATTAATAATGAATCTTTCGAAACCATTTTCGCTTCTTCTTTCATTATTACCTTGGATTCTAACACTCCAATCACCATTGAAGAAAAGTCTGCTAACAGTTGGCACGGAGACGGTCAAAACCGTTACTTCGATAAGCCATTGGAATTCTTCATTTCTGCCAACGGTAACTCTGGTTTCTTAGGTGAACACTCTAGAATGGATGCCACTCCAACTGTTCAATTAAACAACCACGTCTTAAGTCAAATCTTCAAGCAAGATCCAAAGGCTTTTGTTCAAGAATTATCCACCACTCAATTCGATTTCAATGCTCCAAAGCCAGAACTCTTGAAGTTTGATCTTAACCCAACTTCTAGAAAGAACATTGAAACCGCTATTTCTAAGTTCAATGCCACCATTGCTACTCATGATGAAGAACTTTTCCAACATTACGCTTACGGTAAGGGTTTGATCAAGAAGTTCAAGGTTTCTCCAGATGCATACGTTCAATTGATGATGCAATTGGCTTACTTCAAGTTAACTGGTAAAATCAGACCAACTTATGAAAGTGCTGCCACCAGAAAGTTCTTGAACGGTAGAACTGAAGCTGGTAGAACTGTTTCCCCAGAATCTAAGACTTTCGTTGAAACCTGGACTTCTTTCGATTCTACTCTTGAAGAAAAGGTCGCTACTTTCCAAGCTGCTGCCAAGCAACACGTTAAGTACTTGAGTGAAGCTGCTGATGGTAGAGGTGTTGATCGTCACTTATTCGGTTTGAAACAAATGATTGGTAAGGGTGAAGAAGTTCCAGAAATCTTCAAGGATCCTGTTTTCTCTTACTCTCAAACTTGGTACATTTCTTCTTCTCAAGTTCCATCTGAATACTTCCAATCTTGGGGTTGGTCTCAAGTTATCGATGATGGTTTCGGTTTAGCTTACTTGATTAACAACGACTGGCTCCACATCCACATCTCTTCTAAGAGAGGTAACGGTTTGAACTCTGCTCACTTAAAGGCTCACTTGATTGAATCTGCCAATGAAATGAGAGATATTTTAACCAAGGGATTATTGGAACCTCAAGCCAAGTTGTGAACAAATCAAAAAGTATACTACAAAGGAATAAAATAATAATGATAAAGTAGTTGATTTGATTTGATATTGTTATTATATACTTATCTTCTTAATAGGATTATGAATCTATTTTGTTGATAATTATTTATATAGTTGACAAAGGTTTTCTTCTCTACAATGAAGACTAATCTTTGTCGATGTGTGTATAAAATTAAGATATCTTATATGTGAAATTAGAAATTTGTGATGTAATGAAGTAGTAATGAAAGTATTCAACATTATGAATCATAGACAATAGACACGGTTTAGCACATTTTGCAGGTCCATGATTAAGTAGTTAGTAATTCGAAACCTTATATATATCACATTGACACACTTTCATACCTTTCTTATTCTGGAGAATAGGAGATCATGCAATAGAGCGCCCTATTTCCGAAGTATTTGAACCCACCAAAAGAAGTACCTCGACCGTTGAATTTACGATTCAAACGCCGGTAAATAAGTGGAAAAAAATAATAATATATAAATAATGAACCTTAGGTCACTTTAATATATCATATGGGTTGTATATTCAACATGTCTATCTAACAATTCTCATTTTAATGATCGATTAATTATATATATATAACCAGCAACCACCACTTAATTACCAAGAATCTTACATTGCTAACGAAACAAGAGATGTTTGCTAGTCAATCAATTTCGCTTCTAAAAATTATCAATTAATTATTACTAAACTATATAATGAACAAAAAGAGAAAAAGTGCTGTTTTGTTCGATGCAATTGCGTACCGCAACGATGGTTAGCATGGTATACACCATATAAAAAAAAGTCATATTGACTTTGAAAAAAAGATTGATTCCAATTAAATCAAAATTGCAAGGTCTATGGTGTATGATATGTAAATGAGCTGAACCAGTCATTGCATTTACAACGCCATCAACGATCATAAGGAGTTAATGACCACAAAGTTTAGGAATCTGGTGGAGGAAGATAATGATTAGCTTAAGAATATTTTTATCTTATTATATATTAACATCAATCAATTAATATTTGGTGATTATGTTATAACATATTTTCTAATCCAACAATCTCCCCCATTAAACTCAAATACTCTTGAATAAATGAATTGAAGACCCACCAGTTCCCGAAACTATTTTGATTACTATCAGATTCCCCATCATTACCTGAATGTCCTTGCAATTGAAATTGTTGTTGTTTTAAAAAGATGAACTTCAAAATATCATTAAGGATAAAATTAATAAAATTGTTGTAAATAAGGATTGGATATTTTGATTTAAAATGGGTAGATAAAAGTCGTTTATCAATTAATCGAATCAATGAATATAATTTATTCAATTCTTTGGCTGATAATAATGATTCACCAATTGGTGATTTTTCTTCTTGATCAGAACCTTCAATAACATTAGATTCCGAGGATGAAGTTGAACTTCTTTCACGATCAGTTTCATTCAAGAAGGCCAACAAATCCTTCTTGAAGAATTCATCAATAATATTAATCTCTTGATTAATAAAATTCATTGAAATTGATGATTTTAATTCATCACTAACAAGTGGATCAAAATTATATCCAATTAAAGTATAGATTAAATCATTGGATAAAATATCATTTTTGAAATTGAAATTCAATTCATTCAATGAGCTTGATGTCAAATTCGAATTAAGATTAAGGAAAAAGTCTTCATCTTGACTTTCCTCTAATTTAACCGAATTTCCTTCTCCAGGCGCAGTTGCACTGGCTTGAGATTGTGAGTGATTAACCTTCAAAAAGTTTTCAATATCAGTGGACATAATTGATTTACTATTATCTTTAATAATCAATTTAATGAAAGTAATTAAAAGATCATTTAAATTAATCAATTTTTTAAGTAAGATCAAAAAGATAGTTGAGTTATTGATTCCAAATTTTGGAGATCCAACTTTTTTGAGTTCATTATTGAGATTGTTAATCAAATGGAGAAGGTTTAATCTCAAATTCTTTAAAAAGTTTATGTTTGCCGATGATTTAATAAGTAACAAGTACGGCAAAATCTCTATGACAATGATTAAATATAAATTCAAATCAAGTGATTCTTGTTCAACGGTTCCCAAAGGTATAATAATCAGTTCAATCAAATTTGTTAATAAACTTGAATTATTTAATAAGTTTTCGTTAGTCAAAAAGATTTTGTGAATTAAAATTCTTGAGATCAGAGGATTATTAGAATAAATTTTAATTCTAATATCATTGAACCAATTTTCTTCATCATTAAGAATTGTGAAATGATCATCTGAAGGATATTTCAAAAATGGTTTAATGAATGATAAATTTGGTGATGAAATAGGATCAGGCAATTCTGTCAATAGATTAGGATTATTCATATTAGAGGCAGTCCCAGTGGGCTCAATATTACCTAAGTTCATTGGTATTGATTCAGATTTAATTTTCGATTTACTGCCTGATTTCTTGTGTCCTTTCTTTGGAGTGGAACTAGTAATTGATCTTCCTTTTCTTTCACCATTGAAGATATCATTCAAATCGATCAATTCATATTTATCACATAATTCCTTGATTTCTTCATTAATAATATTTTCATTCCAAACAACTCCCAAATAATTATATTTTGATTCACCCCGACTTCCCAATCTTTTGATGAGAAGATTTGGATAAACCAATTTAATTAATTTACCTAATTTTGATTGACCTAAAATTAATTTCTGTTGCTCATTGGTAGTATTCGAAGATGAAGGATACTTCATTATCAATTTTTGACAAATGATATAATAAGTCTTATAGATTGATAATCTTGGGATAGTATAATTTTGAGGTTCTTCATTTGAATTCAATGGCATTTGAATTAAAATATCAAATAAAATCTTAATAGCCAAGAATGTTCTCAACAATTCGTGATAATTAATATTTGATAATTTCACATCTTTATTTTCCATACTAGGGAAATATTCGGCCAAAATATCTGGATTTTTGAACACATTTAACAATTGGTTAATTGTTTCCATGGATTGATCATTATTACCATTTGGATAAGTTTTATCAATTTTTGATTGGAAATCAAGTTGTAATAAAGCACTCAATTTATCATTATTGTATAACATATTATAAAAGTCATCAAGTGGAATTGGCAAATTAAGTTTGTATAAAATTGTCAACAAATAATTATTAATATTTGAACCATCAACAGATATTAAATTAACTAAAAGGTCATTGGTAACATTTTCTGATTGAGGTAACGAATGTTGCATGGGAGGAGGTTGAGGTTGAGGTTGTAATTTTTTAGAGTCATCGATATTGAATAAGTTGAAATGAGAAGATATTGATAAATTATTTTTATTATGTTTCATTGATGTTGCAGGAGGTAATTGTTTTTGAGAATTTATTGACATTGAAGAATGTTCAGGAATTTTTGGGAAAGTAAAAGAACCTGAATAAATTCCACTACCTTCATAATTTGAAGATAAGCCTGAATTTGAATGAACTAAAGGAGGATGAGGAGGATATGCAAAAGATGAAGATGAAGTAGAAGTTGTGACCTGATTTGGGGAATTATGGTAATTAGTTGGAGGAGGTGGAGCTGAACTCTGAGGAACATACATTGGATTTGGATCTCCCATATGACCATAAGCCGACAGAAGGTGTGACGGATAATGGAAAAATGAAGGGGCAGCAGGAACATTTGCAGCTCCAGAAGAAGATGAGGGATTGGTATTTGAAGTTGGAATAGTACCAGATGCAAGGGTCATAGAAGTTTGATTATTATTATTTGGATCTTCATCATTTGATGCGGAACGTTTTAAAGGAGAATTTTGTAAGGAATGGCTAGCAGTGGTAGCATCATCATGATGGTCATTTTCATTATTTTGTTGATTAGTTGAAAAAGCTGAGTCTTTCTGAGGGAAATTATAATTTAACGCGTAAGGATCGGTATCATAAGTTGAATGAGTTGGGACTTGATTTGGTTGCAGTTGTTGTTGCAGTTGTTGAGGGGTTGTTTGTTGAGGTATAGAATGAGATTGATCCTGTTGAAAGTAATAACCCACACTCAGTAAAGAAGATTTTTGCCGTTTATGCGATTGATAATGGGGAGGTCTATTTGGCATAATTTAAAGTAATAGAAATATGAGGACCTTTTATGCGATTGAATCATGAATAGAAATTATTCTGAATTTCGTTTAAAAATAGACCTTATCTAGATCCCAATTATTGATAGCAAGATCCTGTAATGCTTGAATTTAATACCTAATGAATTCAATGGTAATTATTAAATTAAAAAAAAAAATTGACCAAAGATAAAGTTTTTTAGGACTAAGGAGGATTAAATTGGGGGCCAAAGGCAAAACCGAAAAGTCCGAGAAACAGATTGAATTGAAATGATGACGATGATGATGTTATATGAAGGTATTGAATCCACAAGAAACGATCAAACAATTTTTTTTTATTTGGAATAGAAAACAAGGATTGAATCTATAAAGGTAATCTAATCAAAAATCCAATTGGGAGGAAATAGAATTTATGATGAATATGATGATGGGAATAATAATAATAATAATGATGAGTAATTGTTGAAAGTAAACGGACGGAAACGCAAACACAAACAAACGGTGAACCGTGTTGTAGAGAGCCCGTGATTTGATGGAGGGGGGCCCGTGATTGAGGGAGAGGGATAAGGTAGGGATTTAACTAACTCGGATGTATACGTGACGGTGTTGTCAAGTAAGGAAAATTTAAAGTAGTCAAGATTTAAAGGGGAAAAATGACACAAGCCCAAAGGAGGCTAATTAATTCCCTTATAATAAAAAAGAACCAGGTTGAAAAGACAAAATGAGGGTTCTTAGTTGGTTACAAGAAAATGGTTGTTATTTAAACAAAAAATGAGGAATGAATACAGTTTAGAATTTTAGATCCTGCCTACATATATGTTAGGGATGTATTTATTGCCGTAACCGACCATTAAAATTTACCGAGAAAGACGTGACAAACGGGACAATGCATGGGACATTCCTTATAGCCACAATTTACTCGGGGAATAAAATATGACCAATCCCGTATTCAAACCTAAGCCTTCGTTTCAAGCGTGGTTGTTTACCTTGTTTACTTCCCACTCGTCTAGTTGACGATATCATTTATAGACGAGAAAATAACACAAAATTTAACAATCATACCTGATTGGGATGCGAGGCAGAAACTGCAGGGCACCGAGGGAAAAACTTATATGTAAGAAAAGCCTTGTCTGGGATATTAATTAAGGGGCAAGAAGTTAAACATGAGTTTTAGATGAATAAGGTAAAGATTAGCGTGACCCCACCTGTAATAGTTGTAATTTCATTCAATTTTTTTTTTTTTTAATACTAGAGTTTTATAATTCAAAAGAATTAAAAAAGGTACTTTTATTATTATATTATTAATAAAGCGAGCATTAAGGATCTGATCCAGACCTAGATCTGGGATGGCTGATGCGACTTCACACAAGCTAAATTTTGAGGTAAACAATGCGATTACGTAAGTGGTATTTTTAAATATTTTTGCTTGGGGCCTATTGATTTCTTTTCCTAATTTAATTGAACTATAGTCTATTTGCTATACACATAAAAATTATTATAAATCGTACTCAATTTACCTTTATTTAAGGTGAAATCTTCCAGACCATTAGATTTAGTTTGCCATCGCCCTTTTAATTAATGGTCATCACTTTTTATTTTACTTTTAATTGAATATGTCTTTCTTTATAAATTGAATTTTTTTTTTTTAATTAAGAACATACACCTCTAAAACCAAACTCTTTTTTTTTTCTTATATGGTTAGGTATAGGCGGTGGTGGAGGGATGAGGAGGAAGTGGTGGTGGTGCCATCCCCCCATAGTTTGCAATTTTAAGTATACCTGCACGCCCCACCCCGCTCACACTTAATGACCCACTCACCCACCCCAGTGCAATGTGTGCTATTAGACGATGGATTTAAATACTACTAATTCAGACATATTTCATCTGCATTGGGATTTTTTAACCAGCATCGTTGATGAAATATCATTGCTGTCAGATTGAATAACCAATGATAATTGGCTGGAATTTCGTGTTCAATTGGATGCTTAAATTCCATCTACACTGACATTGTTAATTATTCACATACCGCGCGTTCACATGGTTAAGGAAGCTTTTTATTATCAACCAAAATAAAATCTGTACCACCACCTTAGAACAAAGAAGTGGGACCGGTATGTCTATCTTTTAATCTCTTTATCATAGGCAAAAAAAAAAAGACAACAGATGTGGAATTTACTCTGAATGCCGATTATATTATTACATTACAATTAATAGTCCTTCTAGACGTAGATGTACACGGGCTTAAATATACTTATAGGTTCATGTAAGCGAATAAAACGCGATAAGATCAGGTGACAGGGTTATCTTGCTAAACAAAGTGATGGGGGTGGCAGAGATTAGTGGACTGGATAATCCGGGATGATTAAGGTTCCTAAAATTTCAGTTGCTTAAGAACATCATAATAAAATCAGTGATATCAACCAACTTTACGAACTAATTAATCAATTGAGTCAAGTTGCTTGCAGGTTTCATTATAGTCAACGGGTAAAGTCTTAGCGAATTATCTCCCCTCTTCCCCTACTCTCATTAATCCCTAAATGGGAATATATAGCGGTTCTATTTTAAATCTCATCATCATAACCAAAGGAGCTAAGTTCAGGTCATCTGAAACTTGTTTACTTTGTTCATATATACACATATCTTGATTCATAGGCTTCAATGGTCCATAAACCAGTAGTTATAATAGGTGGAGGGATCTCCGGTATCAAGGCAGCAATTGACCTCTACGAGAAAGGGATTGATTCTATTATTCTCGAAGCAAGACATAGATTAGGCGGTCGCTTACTTTCAATTGAAACGTCAAAAAATGGTGTAATGTACGATTTGGGTGCTCTGTGGTTTCATGATTCTCTCAAAAATCCATTGTTTGATAAAGCAAAGGCTAAAGGTAACATCGAGTACTATTATGATGATGGTCCTAGTAGATATTATAGTAAGGAAGAAAAGGATTTGAAATTATGGAGCTTTGAAGCTGTGGTACTTGAAATCATTGTTTTCACCCAATTGGTCTACGAGAATGACCCCTCAAAACCTGATATGCCTTTAAAAGCCTTATGTCACGAATATATCTCCAAACATGGATCACATTTGACACCAAATCAACTCAAATATGCTACAAATGTAGTACGCATGTGGGCAGAACTTTGGCATGGTGAAGCATGGGATAGACTATCAGGAAGATATGCCTTCTATGGATCTGACCATTTAGGAAGAAATGTTCTTGTTAAAAGTGGATATGTTAATGTGTTTAACAATGAATTGTACGAGCTTCCTCAACATTATAGGGACAAAAACATTAAACTAAATACTCAAGTATCTAAAATCGACTATAGTGACCCTAAAAAAATTATATTGATAGACAATAAGGGTGCAAAATATTCATGTGACTACTTAATATCTACAATTCCACAATCCATTCTTACAATTGCTGATTCCAATGATCCTGGATTCGTTCAATGGACTCCACAATTACCCGAAAGTATCACTTCTGTATTTAAAGATATACATTATGGGTCTCTTGGAAAGGTAATTTTTGAATTTGATAGAGTATTTTGGGACGAAAATATTGATAGATTTTATGCTATCTCCACCAGCGATACCGACTCTCACCAAGAAATCCAACCATGGGACTATTCAAGCATTTTCATTAATTATCAAGCGGTTGCAAATATTCCTTCATTGGTTGCAATTATTCAAAATCCACTTTCCAAGTACATTGAAGACTTAGATACAAATGAAAAATCTGCAAAGATATGGGAAATATTTAAACCCCAATTACAACAGCTCTCTAAAGTAGATGATATTCCATTGCCTACAAAGATATACCATACACCATGGAATAATGATATGTACTCTCGTGGAGCATATGGGACAGTACCTATTGGTACAGACAATCCGAGCAAAATTATTGACGCTTTTGGAAATGGAGTTGATGGGAGGATCAGGTTTGCAGGAGCTGAAACTGTCGATGGTTCTGCCAACGGGTGTGCTCATGGAGGATGGTTTAGTGGTCAGAGAGAAGCTAAGTACATTATAGACAAACTATCCCAGGCAAAATTATAAGAAATTAAATTGAAAGTAAATTAGGTAAAGTTTTGATACTTTTTCAAACGGTTAATTATATAGAAACATAATTAAATGGAATCCACATCTCTTTAGTAGATTATAATTGATCTGGTATTCTTGGTTGTACTGTATTGGAGCCTTACCAGTTTACGGCAATACGCAGTAATATGGAGAGGTCATCGCCTGCATACAGGACTTCCCCCACGTGATGCATCTTGACTTCAAAAATTTACCAATAGAGATAAGAGTAGTTCCAAACCAATGCACACCTCCCAAAACACCATAAAGTTACTTTTTGGTAACTCTCACCCTAAGCTTGCCGAGCTAGTCTCAGCCAAATTAGGAATTCCTATTGCCAAAGTTGGCGCTTTCCAATACACCAATAAGGAAACCGCTGTTGCAGTGGGTGAATCGGTTAGAGATGAAGATGTCTATATTCTTCAAACCGGATCTGGTGAAACCCAAATCAACAACTTCTTGATGGAGCTTTTGATTATAGTCAATGCATGCAGAACCGCCAGTGCCAGAAGAATCACTGCTGTTATACCTAATTTCCCTTACGCTAGACAAGATAAGAAGGATAAATCTAGAGCCCCAATTACTGCCAAATTAATGGCTAACCTTTTACAAACTGCTGGATGTGACCATGTGATTACCATGGATTTACATGCTTCTCAAATACAAGGTTTTTTCAGAGCTCCAGTGGATAATTTATATGCTGAACCATCAGTTTTAAGATACATTAAGGAAAACTATGAAACTAAAGATTTAATTGTTGTCTCTCCTGATGCTGGTGGTGCTAAAAGAGTGGCCGCTATTGCAGATAAACTTGATATTAACTTTGCCTTGATTCACAAAGAAAGACAAAAGGCAAATGAAATATCGAGAATGGTTTTGGTTGGTGATGTTAGCAATAAAACTTGTCTTTTAATTGATGATGTGGCTGATACTTGTGGTACTTTAGTCAAAGCTGCTGATGTCTTAATTTCTAGTGGTGCTAAAAAGGTTGTTGCCATTGTTACCCATGGTATTTTCTCTGGTAATGCCATTGAAAGACTTAACACTTCTAAATTGGAAAAGATCATCTGTACCAACTCCATGCCATTAGAAGATAAGAAGGCCAGATGTCCTAAGCTTGAAACCATTGATATCAGTCCTACTTTAGCTGAAGCTATTAGAAGATTGCACAATGGTGAAAGTGTTAGTTACTTATTTAATAATGTCCCAGAATAGAGAAAAGTACCAAGTGACAAATGGAGAAAAAGTATCTATTAGAATAATCCATTAGCTTTGGTCAGGGATAATAATAATAGAACCAATTTTTGGTCATCAATAGACGTATACTACATGTAGTTAGTCATATGTATAATATAATGATGTTGATATATATATAAGTATCGATGTTATATATGATATCAGCATTGTGATATCTGTAAATAAACGGCAAAGAATAAATTAATGTGACATGTAAATTATATAATATAATATAACATAATATAATATGATAAAATATGATATGATGTAGTAGTATGATGTAGTATGGTATATTATAATATACCACATATGAATTATATTCAACCTTAGGAATAACCCTTTGAAACTATATATATTGGTTATTCTTCTTCGGTTGCCTCAACCAAGTACCAGACAACTCCCACGCTTAACCTAAATGGATTAGACTCTTCGCTTTCAAAATTCTCGTTGGTAACTTTATTTTCAGCAATCTTCTTCACTCTTCCAACCATCCAATCTTTGTCCATTGGTTCAATGTTTTTGAGATTCAAAAAGAAATGTGGAGCTCCAATATTGAATGCTGCCCATGGATGAACTGTATTATCTTGATCGTCACCCTCTCTTTCCACTCTGGTTGGTAAAAATAATACTAAATCATTAACATGGAAGTCATTCATAGATATCTTAGAATTCAACCTACTGGTAAGCTTGGTGATTTCTTGATCCTTAGTTTTGTTATCCTTAGTTTGTCTCTTAGCAAAACCTTCTACATCTCTGAATCTCTTTGAGACTCCATTCAAGAAAAATTTAGAAGTATTGCTATCTTCTTGCATTTGAACATTCTCTTTGAAGGAAACAAGTTTAAGGAATTTATCAACTTTAGGATCATTTTTGAAATCTTCGTCGTAAATTGAGATTAATTTGGTTGATTCTTCGTTGTCTTCCTGTTCAATTCCATCCGAAGATGCAGATGCTGGAGGTTCAGATACCTTCAAGTCAGCTAATTTACTAACCCATTCTTTACTTTCTTCAATCTCTTCAATAACCTTTGAGCTGGGTCTATCAGCCACGAGCTTAGATTCATCATCTCCTTTTTTGGATCTCAATCCTTTGACTCTGGTAATCTTGAAACCTTGATCTTCCTTGATTAAAAGTAATCCCATGGACTCGAGAATATAACAAAACTCAAGGAAATAATCGAATTCATGCTCAACCAATTTGTTTATATCCTGATATAAACCAACAATAATGCTATTAAGATGGTTAATTAAGCTTCCATTAGTTTTGTGCTTGGTTTGAGTGAGTTCCATTAAGTTTTCATAATCCTCACCATTTTCTTCCAATTTAGTTTGTAAACTCTTAATTTCACTTTCAAAATTGTTTCTTTCCTTCGCAAATTCACTTTCTTTAGATGCCATATTGGATAATAAGTCGTTACGCATGTCGGTAGCGTCCTTGAGCTCAACTCTTAAATTATTCAATGTCTTGTGAAGTTCACTTATCTCAAAAGAAGAATTGGTATTGAGTTCAGTAAATTTGGCAATATGATCTTGTAATTCCATAATTTTGGTATCTCTGGATTCGATCTTCTTGTATAAATTGTCCAAGTTCTTCGTGTCCAACTTGGAATCCAATTTGAAGTTAGATAATTCCTCATCCTTCTTCTTGAGTTTATCCTGATACTCATCCTCCAATTTCTTGAGAATATCTTGATGTTCACTATCCTTTCTTTTGAGGTTTTCTTCGACTTCCTCACTTCTTGATTTCTCGTGAGATTTAAGTGATTCAATTTCAGCTTTTAATTGCTGAATTAGTGATTCATTTGCTTTATTTTCTGCAATTAATTTGGAGTTTTCTTGCTTTAAAGAATTGTTCAGCTCGTTCAATTTATTGTTCTGATTCTTTGAAGATTGAGCTTCTGAAGCTATCTTCTCGTTTTCATCGAGTAAACTACGATGATTACTTTGTAATTCATTATTCTTCTCAACCAACTCTTGGAACTCATTTCTTATACCATCACTCTCTTGACTGACTTTCTTGTTTACCTGTATTAATCTTTGATTTTCATCACTAATTCTTTTGTTTTCTTCGTCCACTCTTTTGATCTCTCGATCCAATTCTCCGTTTTCTTTGCGGAGTCTAATATTGTCTAAATGTTTATCTATTCCTGAAGTATCCAACATCTTTGATTGGGTTGGTGAATCTGCTGAAGTGTGCCTTTTATGAAGTAACAGAGTTGGGTTGGTCTTTGGAGGAGTTGTAACTATTTGTTGCTTTTTACTTGGATCCAATAACATACTATTTCTATTATCAGATGAAACGGTATTATTCCTGGTTACTGGCCAACTGGTTAAATTCTTATACTGTTGTTGATGTAAAAGATTCTCCAACTTCTTTATACGAAGCTTCAAATCTTTGACCAATCCAAAATCAACATCTGGTTCTTCACCATCTCCTCTTTGAATTATTTTCAGCTTTTCTTCACTTGAAATTGATGTATATGTACTCAAAGAACTTATCAATGCGGTGACCTTTTTCATATTATTAGTACATTTGATAAGATCTTTATAATTCTTATTTAATAATTCTCCAAAATTCTTCTGTGCCAGGGTATTTTCTAAAAGTTTCATATAGTCTTCAATATCTGATCTTTCAACCTGAATGTTAAATAGTATATTGAAATCTTCATGCTTATTACCAACCAAAGTCACATCGATACTGGGAACGGATACTGTGATTGGGTTTTCATTCAATAATGTCATGAAACTACCAATTTTTTTGAGCCATATTTTCCGGAATAATTTCTCATGTTCAATGATTGTCGATAATTGTTCTGAAACATTACTAACCACTCCTTTGGAATAGAAATCATACCACTCAAATTGTCTTCGTTTTTCTATCAACATAAATCCAAAAAGTAATGGTAGGTCGACTGTAAGTGATAAATAGTCTTCATATCCTTTAACTTTATTGATAGTTTGATAAGAAACAGACTCGGTAGAATCTGATGGGACAGTCAAGATTTTTAAATCATTTTTGATACTGACCATTTTCATTTGTAGATTGGCAATTCCATTGAATATTATAAGACTTTCTTGAAACAATTTTTTCTTGAATTGTTGTAAACTTGTGAGATAATTGACTAATTGAGTGGCATTATGATAAATTTCTTTTGAATAATCTTTAATATGAGTTTGATGAATAGATCTGAGATGAGAAGTATCATTTAATGAAAGATTTTCTAAATCTCTAGTTATTTGATTTGAAAATTTCTGTACCTTATCCAAATGAGATTGGGCATCAATTTTGGAAAATGTATTGGAAGACTCATTTCTTGACTTCTCGATATTTTTATCAATTTTTAACTTATCATCATTGACAGAATTAATAATTGAACTCATTGAATTAAATTTTAAAATGATTTCGGGGAGATGATCACCAATATAATCAGAAGAATTCTTAAGTCTTTTTTCATCCAATAAATTAATCAAATTAATTGATTTATTTTGAATTTTAAATGAAGGAAATTTTTCTAATTTCTCATAATGATCATGCCATGATTTATGTAAAGATTTATAATTTATTAATTTAATATGATTCAAATAAGTATTAAAATTCTTTTCAATTTCATTAGTAAAATTGGTACCAAATTGAAATATTAAATTTAATGATCTAAACATAATATTAATTCTTTTAGTAATTTCTTTACATTCTTCATCAACACTTAAAGAATCTTGTACTAAAGCTTTTGACCAACCTTGAATGATTTTAAGATCAGATGACATTTTTTTCACTGAAGATGAATCTCCTTCAATTGAAGGTAATTTAGGTATTCTGGGCACATATTGATCTTTTTCATATGGAGTTTTATCAATATCATTTGAAAATAATCTCTTATCATAAATGAATACATGAGTCAATTCATTGATTAAATTATAATTCAATCTAATTCCAAAGGTGGTTAAAAGGAATACATTATCAGGATTATCAATAGCAAATGATTGTTGAAGAAAAGATTTAAATTCACCTAAAGAATGATATCGCACTGGTTTAGGAATCCTTATACTTTCACCACTATGGGCATTACATATTACCAAATAGGCGATGTCCATTGGTGGCAAAAAAACAGCTTCAACTTTTGCTTAAAGTATGGAGATTAAGGGGCAATTAAATGATGATAGTGAATATATAGATGGTATCACGTGTGAAAGGGGGTTAGTCAATTGATACGATGCTTTTTTTGGTATTGCTCTCTATTGTAACAGTAAGAATAGCGGGACCTCCTTAAATTGGCCTGAAGACCTGCATGGTGGTGCATAGATAGAAATCAGTAGTGTGAGCGAAAGGTGTGATCATCGGGGAGACTACAAACAGAGAGAAAGCGGAGGGAGAGAATTAGGAAAGTAGCATGAAAATATTATAACAGCTACTAGTGTCATATATCATCTTTTTTCCGGGTAAAAAATGATGATTATCCATGATTATTACAGGTAATAGTTACAGATTAAAGGTAGGACAGCTTACGTAATCCCGATCACCAGAAACCTACCACTAAGTAGGAACATTGTATTACTGGTTAGTGGTGGGATTCGTTTGGGATACCTTCTAGATATTCACATATTCGAAGCCATCTGATAGACCAGAATTAACGGGGTCCGGGTACCCTTGAAAAATTCCCATTCAACACACACTTCTCTTACGGGTCCTAGCAAGCTCCCCTGTGGAGACTGTCCATTTTGGGGTAGGCCCGATCTTTGGGTCACCAAAATTACCAAACACTACTTTAGGCACCGGTAACACAGTGCTACCAGCACCATGTAAACTATTATGGTAAATAATTTCTCTCGTAAACATTTATTTAGTGTGTTTAGGTGGCTCTACACCACGGCACATGGGGGCACCCAATCCATCGGCCTGTTTAGTTAGGTGTGGTTGGTCCTGTATACAGCAATATACCTAGTTATCGCCAAATTCATCAACAACCCATCACAGCTTCAACCCACCACAACCATGTTAGACAGCAAATCCCTAGAAGTAATAAGCAGATTCGAGCAGGCTGTTTTGGCCAAGAACCTGGAGTCAAGTATTCCTCAAAATTTACACCCAAATTGGGGTAATAAGTTGAGAATGCCTTCAGCTACTGATGATACTTTAGATACCAAGGTAGCAGAATATGATGGAGTGAATCACTTGATTTTAACCAACAGAAGTATCGAAAGAGGCAATATTCGTAACAAGCGTAAGTGGAAAGACTTCTATGGTGAGCCAGCCGACTCCGAAGATGAATATGGAACCAGCGATGAGGAAGGAGAAACCGACTCTGAAGATGAACATCCATTTAAAAAGATGAAGATTGCAGAAATATTGGCTCCTTTAAGTCATCCCCTGGAAATAGTATCACATCCAGCTATTCTGAGAACATACAAGCTGCCTATCTTTCACAAAATAGCCACTGAATTCATGGATATAATAGAAGTTGAACAGAAAAACCTTAATTGGCTCAACAAATTACTCCAAGTATTAAATGGTGAAGATTGGTTTTATTTGTTGGAAGAAAACATAGGACTTAAGAAATATGATCATGGTTTAGATGATGATAAAGTCAGTGAAAATGTCAATGGTAATGGAATAAGTACTAGAAGTGAATCACAAGTTAAAGCTGAAAGTTCTGATGAAGTCACTGATCCATTCTTTGCACTTCCAGAAGCTTTGAAACGTTACGAAGCTCATGAAAAACAAATTGAATCTAATGATGAACTCACTTCCTTACAAGATGAACTTATCAACTACTTACAAGTGAGTATTCAAAGACAACATGAATATATCAAGAACTTGACTACTTTGAGAAATGGTATTGTCAGAGCAGACAGATTAAAGAAAGATTTGTTGAAGTGGGGAAAGGAGATGCACGACAGGAAGAGTAGCTAGGCAGGCCAAGCACTGAACATCAACGAACATCGAACAACGAACGAATGAACTGAGTTCGTTGTGAGTATAGAAAGAATAAAATAAAAGGAACAACATTAAGAACAAATATGCTGGTTTATTCTGTTGTTTACGGGCAAGAATTAAACTTAATCAGTCAAGAGAACAAAATAATCAAAGCCTTGACCTGCCTATGAATAACAGAGTTAATAAAAGAAACTAACCAAGCTCACCCATCAACTGTTAAATCCCATCAGTTCCCTTCTCCACTTGACCAGCTGCTTCTAGATCCAGCATTGGTTTTATAGCTTAATCTAATCTATTTTAGAGTTTAATGTAGAAAAGTACGACTCAATATTATACATTATATTTATAACTAATTAAGATTACACACATTGGAACCAAAAACAGTAGTCAGTGCTTGGTACTATACTGCTCTGAAATCCCAAAATATCACCACCTTATTGGTTAAGTTGAAGAACAACCAGTTATTGAATAAAATCAATTACTGGGCTTAATTGACTCTTTTCTTAACCTATTAAAGTTGCTTAGCTAATCTGGTTTATAGGTGGCTTTTGATGTTAGAACAATAACCATCTAGTTGTTCTCCCTCTCTCTGTGTTAATTGAGGTAGTCCATTTGAATGGTAGAGTTCATAAGAAATAAAGGTTGATTCTAATGGTTTGATTCTTTTTTTTTTTTTTGGTTCTTATTCAACGATGAGTTTATTCATCTTCGTCGAACTTTGGAGCCAAGTAGAATCTCAAGTAACCACCAACATCCAACTTGTATTCGAACAAAGCTGGGGTCTTATCAGCCAACTTGATGGTGATAGCACCAGATAAACCAGTAGCCTTGATAATATCACTCAAGTACTTCAAACCGAAAGTCAAGTCAACTGGGTTGTCCAAGTGAACGTTGATACTTTCTTCTGGTCTGTCCATATCAGTGTATGGCTTCAAGACAATGGATCCGGATCCAGAATCACCTTCAGAAGAGAACTTAACAGAGTCCTTGGTAACAATAATGTTTAAGGATTCAGATAAATTTTTCAAGTCACGAACAATCTTAGCAAATTCAGCAGATGGCATTGTTATAACGGTATCATATTCCATATCGTCGATCTTTAAGAATTCAGAGTCGATGTTCATCAATTTCAAAGAGTATTCACTGACTCTTTCCTTCTTCTTATCTTCAAAAATGGTCATGACACTGTCTGGAGAATCTTCAGCTAATAAAGTTAAGTAATCTTCGTTATTAGCAGATTTAATAATCTTGGAGAAACTGTCCAAGTCAATACCTAACGTCACATCTCTGTCACATCTGTAATCACTGAAAGCAGTTTGTCCCACTAATAAAGAGACCAATAAAACTCTAGAATCATCAACAGCTTGAACAGTAATACCATGTTCAGTACAGTTGAAGTTACATAACTTCACAGAGTCCTTAATAGAATCAACAATTTTCTTTAAGAGAGTGGATTCGTCAAATTTACCTTCAAGCATTGTATTGTTATTATAGTTATAAGTTGGAAAGATGGAATTGAAAAGATTAGGCTGAAAATATGGAATTTCCTTGATTATATAGTGACGCGTCGACGCGTGTGTGTGTCTATGGGTACACGTACCGACGACACTAACAAAAAAATGAAAAAGTGAATAAAGAGCGCGAGGGGGATGAGATTAAAACCGTGCGCCAGTCTACTAAATATGTCAAGTAAATAGTCAATAGATACGCCGTAATTGACCCAATTGATACTTTGGTAGTTTCTAACAAGTCAATTGACTCGCCTCATGGTAAAGAGACCATGAATCATGGGCTTATACAAGTCAATTGCTTTACTGAGGGCTGGTGGTAGATTTACTGGCTCGCTGGGTGAATTTCTCGCTAGGACGCTCCTCAGTAGAGGCCAACTTAGCGCGACTGTAGCGAGAGAAAAATGTCGTTTATGTCATTAGCATTAAGTAGGACTTATTCTAGTCCATGGTCTATATAAAGAGTTACCATTAGTTCCGTTTTAAATTGTAGATGTTGATATATAGATATATCATTTGAATGATGCAATTGAGGTGCAATGGACCTCCAGTATTAATTGGTTGATTTTTGTTTGGGTTATATAGGATCTTCGTCACCTATACAGTTTGAGCTCCTTCGTTTAAAGGTGGAAGAAATGCAATTCTCTTGGTGGACTTATCTGTCAAAGGTAAAATCAATCTGTATGCATCATGGGTGTTCAAATAGTATCTATAAAGACGTTTAGTTCTTAAGAAACCCAAACTTTCGTATAATTTGAGGGCACCTTTATTAGTGACTTCTGTTTCTAACATGATTTCGTCAACATTTTCCCATTCAATCATATTTTTAATAGTGAGTTGGACCAAATTGGAAGCTATACCTTTATTTCTATAAGTTGGATCGATTACCAACATTCCGATGTATCCTCTAACCCGTACATCTCTATGAGGTTCTACCTTGGAGATCACTACACCTATAATTTTACCATCTACTTTGACAGTATAACAGTATTGGGGCCAAGTATTAAGAAAGAACCAATACACATAGATGGAATATGGTTCGGAAAGGTGTCCAGCAATTAAATCAGATATTTGCTTAAATTCACCTTTATCTTTGACATCAAACGTATAGTATGAGAGGCCATCGATAGTAGTTAAGATCAGTGAACTCATTTGGGATCAAACGGATGATAGTAGTGAAATTTTATAGTCAAAATAGATAAAATCAAATTACCATAAGAAAAAAAAAAAACGTGAGCCTGAGCCTATTGAAAAATTAGATCCTAAGTGCCTTTCCTCGGGTGATGCAAAATAATAATAATAATAATTAAATTGACAAAATAAGCGAACTTTAAACAGGTGATGCAAATCGATTGTGATTGATTTCAAAAATTGGGTGGTTAAACTTTTTACACTTTTTGTTTGTTTGTTTGCTGACTTGTAATGAAGCCTAGAGGTGAAATTTATGACAAAAAAGATCAGGGCCCCTATGGGCCCGTGCGCGCCACGTGATACAAAAAGTATCACCAAATCCTAACTAGTAGGTTTGGTAAAACCATCAACAGATTGATAAAAAGTCTAGAATCGAAATTACCAAAAATTTCAATCGATAATTGCCATTGGACGGAACAACTTTTTCCGGGGGAACGTTTGCCCCACATTTTCTTAGAATCCACAACATACACGATGGTCAATAATCACGGACATAAGGCAATCATGTGATGCGGGCCTCACCCCATCCGGCTTAGCACCCCGGGGTGATTCGGAACCAACCACTATTAGGTTCTAAAACCCTTGTTGTGTGTGTTGGTGGAGGGTGTGGGTGCGTGTGTGTATATGTGTATGTGTCTTGTCCCGGCATAAGGCGAAAAGGCACAAGGGCATGGGCAAAGGAACGAGGGAGAGGGTAGTATAAACTAGAGAGAGTGAAAAAAAAAAACCACTTGGGATCCAGCAATTGTTTTAGCCGGTCCCCTCACAAACATTTCGAAGCAACAACAACCACAGAGAGTGTCAAACGCAACCTAACCCCCCTCGATTAAGTATGAGACACCGCGCAAAATCAATGATTAACCAATAAGCGTGGATCCTATTCAATTGACCATTAGTTAATCTTAAATTATCATACGTACTATGATGTAGTCACTCACGTCAGCGCGGTATTGTGCAATTGTATATAACCCTTTAACTAAAATTCAAGTTGTTTTAACTAGGGTCGGCCCAATGGTTGCCGTTGGCCCCGGATGATTGTGATCCTTCGGAGTTTCCATACCTTTTTTTTTCGTCATTTAGGGAAACGGGACCGACATTTTCTCAAAGTATTTAAGGAGCACCATGCGCCCACGTAATTCATAAATAGTCGATTTTAAGTAATTGTCAATTAATCAATTTTTATAAAATGTCTTCTCCAGCTGTCTTAAAGAAAACCGGTGTTATCTACGGTGATGACGTCCGTCAATTGTTCTTATACGCTCAAGAAAAGGGTTTCGCTATTCCAGCTATTAACGTTACCTCTTCTTCTACTGTTGTTGCTTCTTTAGAAGCTGCCAGAGATAGCAAGTCCCCAATCATCTTACAAGTTTCTCAAGGTGGTGCTGCATACTTTGCTGGTAAGGGTGTTGACAACAAGAACCAAGAAGCTTCCATTGCTGGTTCAATTGCTGCTGCTCACTACATTAGAGCTGTTTCTCCAGCTTACGGTATTCCAGTTGTTTTACACACTGATCACTGTGCTAAGAAATTATTACCATGGTACGATGGTATGTTAAAGGCTGACAGAGAATTCTTTGACAAGACCGGTGAACCATTGTTCTCTTCTCACATGTTGGATTTATCTGAAGAAACTGATGATGAAAACATTGCTACCTGTGTTAAGTACTTCACTGAAATGCACAAGATGGGTCAATTCTTGGAAATGGAAATCGGTATCACCGGTGGTGAAGAAGATGGTGTTAACAACGAACACGTCCAAAAGGAATCTTTATACACTTTGCCAGAAACCGTCTACAAGGTTTACGAAGCTTTGTCCCCAATTGGTCCAAACTTCTCCATTGCTGCTGCTTTCGGTAACGTCCACGGTGTTTACAAGCCAGGTAACGTTCAATTGAAGCCAGAAATCTTAGGTGACCACCAAAAGTACGCCAAGGAACACTCTGGTTCTACCGCCAAGCACCCATTATTCTTGGTCTTCCACGGTGGTTCTGGTTCTTCTCAACAAGAATTTGACACCGCTATCAAGAATGGTGTTGTCAAGGTCAACTTGGACACTGACTGTCAATACGCTTACTTAACCGGTATCCGTGACTACGTCTTGAACAAGAAGGATTACTTGATGTCTCAAGTCGGTAACCCAGATGGTGAAGACAAGCCAAACAAGAAGTACTTCGACCCAAGAGTCTGGGTTAGAGAAGGTGAAAAGACCATGTCTGCTAGAATCACCGAAGCTTTGGATGTCTTCCACACCAAGGGTCAATTGTAAATTGACTTATAAATAGTTATGTCTAATGAAAAACTAGTAGAACAATCAAAAATTCATACGAAACAAATTTAATTTAAAACAAAAAAAAAATGTGTTGTAGTTTTCATTGTAGATCTACCAAATCAAGAATGAAATAAAGATCAACCAGATTTACCAATTGATCTATCAATTGATCTGCTATTATTGTACCAAAACGTGTCGACAACAGTCCAATTTTCTCTCTAGTACAAACAGCCGTGCTAGAATCGGATCATCTGGTCTCAGATAACAATTGAAACATAAACCGAGCTCATTCATAACCGTTTCAAGTTACATCCGCCAAGATGTATAACCGTTGGTCCGGAAAATTCAAAATTATACAAACCAGACATTATATGATGCAAGATGAAGAATTGCATAAACATAATATGAAATAACTATTATCAATTGATATGGTTTCTAACACTGAGTCTGATAGTTAACTTATTATTATTTGGTGGTGTCAATCATGGTATCAATTATGTCATATTACAAATACAGTTTTCGATGACTTTTCATTACGTATTGTCTATTAAACAGTATATACACATTGAGGAAAACCCAATTTTTCATTGGGAAGACTACCCCAATTAAAATTCCAATATTATTGGCATGATAGAAATATGGTGTTGATGAAGTAAGTATTGAAAGTTGAAGTGTCTGGTAGTGATTCTTTTTTTTTCTAGTCAAGCTGACATTGGATTTATGAAATTTTTCACCCAGTAAATAAATACTTTGGTGACTTATGATGCTTTTCTGTATTCAAATTGGTTAAATTTTCCACGGGCCATTGTCAACTGATTCACTACGTTGATACTTCTTCGATGCTTGTTGATGGGGGTCTTCATTTTTTCTTGGTTCAAAGATGGTCATTTTATGACCATATAAGTATAGATTTTCAAACGAATCACTCATCAGTTTGGTGCTAGAAACCCATTCTTTACTGGTTTTGGTTGTTTTGCATCATTTGCCTCACCTTCTTGTATTCAGGCATGGATTCGAAAGGTTCTAATCCTCTTTCGGTAAGATGTTGACCAATCACATAATTACTCTTGACATATTTGGCCACACATCTATCCACACAGGCAGCTTCACCCGTTACCAAATCTCCTTCACCGTATTCATGACCCACACACTTGGCAGCACAAGTAGATATAAGCTTATTGAAAGTAGCAGCAGTAGCTTTGAATTGAACTTCTGCCAATTTGATCTTCTCAGGATCCACAGTGGCCTGAGAATACTGTTGGGAATTACCCATGAACATCGACATCTTGGTGCAGGTGTATTTATATGTGTATGACTAATGCTCTGACGTATTAACGTGGGGATATCCTGCCCTATACTGTACTATACGATGATTCCTTCTCTCTTTTTTTGAACTGGACTTGGTTTTGTCTGGTGTATAACGACGACCTGTATGAACTCTCACTCTCACTCTCACTAACTCTTCTCTCACTAAATCTCGCACTGTTAGTCTCACTAATTTTTTTTTTTTCGCTGTCTCTGCCTGTATCTGCCTAAGTCTCGGTACAAAATCGGATATAGTTTCTCTATAGAGGAACATTTCTAGTAGAGATTTAGAAATTTAATTGAATTTTGGATTGATATCAACCAGAAGCATCCGAACTCATTTTTTTTTTAATTTTGTTGTCAATTCTCCACCATTTGACTAACAGTGTCTTATTTTCCCTAGTTAATCAATTATTCTCCTGTGATGCACGTGCTACTTACCAATGATGATGGTCCTTTAGATGACAGTTCGTGTCCTTATATCAAATACTTGGTAGATGAGATCAACAATAATACCGATTGGGATTTATCGATTGTAGTTCCTAACCAGCAAAGATCATGGATCGGCAAAGCCCATTTTGCAGGTAAGACCTTATCTGCTTCCTATATCTATACTCAAGAATCTACTCAAGGTACTGTGCCTAAAGATGTTAACGCCTTTGATGGTCCTTTCAATACTCCTCAACAAAGAGATTCTCTGTGGCAAGAATGGTGTCTTGTTGACAGTACTCCTGCTGCATGTGCTGATATTGGTATCCATCATTTATACAGTAAGTCCAAGAATAAGGAAATTGACTTGGTCTTGAGTGGTCCTAACTTCGGTAAGAATGCTGGTAATTTATATATTTTAACCAGTGGTACTGTTGGTGCTGCAATGGAAGCTGTTACCCATGGAAAAAAAGCTATTGCTTTAAGTTATGCTTTCAACAGTCTTGAACATGATCATAATGTATTAAAAGAAGCTGCTAAGATCTCAGTTAAATTAATCTTAAAATTATACCAACAATTGAAACAACTGGTTGATGCAGACATTTACTCTGTCAATGTTCCATTAGTTAAATCATTGAAATTAGGTCAAACCAAAATTAGATACGCCCCTATTTTAGACAATTTCTGGGGTTCTATCTACTCTCCTAGTGAAGAATTAAATGAACATGGCCAACAACAATTCAAATGGACTCCTGATTTCAAGACTGTCTACAAGGAAGGTTTGCTTGATTTTGGTCACTCTGATAGTAGAGTTTTATTGGCTGAAGAAATCAGTGTTACTCCATTAAAAGCTGCTTTCAAAAGTGTGGCTCCATCTGGTGGTGAAATTGTTTTGGATGATCTTGAAGAAAAGGTCACTTCCTTATCTATTGACACCAACTTTTTCTTAATTACCATTCCTGAAGAAGCCTACATTTATAAGCCATGGTATGAAGCTGCTGTCAAGTCAGGTAAGTTCAAGATCACTCATGATACCGATATTCTTAACAAGATGAAACAAAACTCTTCTATTAGAGTTTTCCATTACGGTGAATACGAAGATATTGATCTTGATTTACTCGCTGAATACTCCAACCAATACTTCATTCCTTCATACATCTACAGAAAGGCTTTGATCAGAAAGCATTTCTTAGCCAACACTATCCATCATTACACTGTCAAGCATCCAGAATCCATATTAAACAAAGCAGTTCCCGAATCGTACCAATTAGAAGTTGATTACGCTGAATTCTTAGATGATGCTTTAGATGACGCCTACGAATTAAGAGATGAAATTAACGCTGGTGATAAGACCTGGATCTTAAAACCAAGTATGAGTGACAAGGGTCAAGGTATTAGACTTTTCAAGACCGTTGATCAATTACAAGAAATTTTCAATTCCTTTGAAGAAGATAGTGATGATGAAGTTGAAGAAGGTGCTGAAGATGATGATAACAACGGTGTTATCGTTTCCCAATTACGTCATTTTGTTGTACAAGAGTACAAGACCAACCCATTATTATTACGTGGATATGATAATAAAAAATTCCATTTAAGAACTTATGTTGTTACCAGAGGTGACTTAAAGGTTTATGTCTACAAGAACATTTTGTCATTATTCTCTGATAACACATACGTTTTCCCAGAAGAAAAAGATGGTGAAATTAACATGGCTGGTCATTTAACTAACACTTGTTTGCAAGAAAATGAATTCCCATTGGTTGTGCCATTTTGGGATCTTGTGGATGAAAAATTCGGTGAAAAAGAAAAGACTAAGGTCTTTAACCAAGTGTTGGAAATCACTGGTGAAACCTTCAAGGCTGCTTCTAGTGTGGATAAAATTAATTTCCAACCAATTGACAATGCTATTGAATTATATGGTATTGACTACTTGGTCAATGAAGATTTAAGTGTTACTTTACTTGAAGTCAACTCTTACCCTGATTTCAAGCAAACTGGTGACGAATTAAAGGGTCTTATCTATCATTTATTCGATGAAGTTATAGACAAGGTGGTTTGTCCTTTGATGTTACCAGATTTGACTTCTGTGGATGACTCCAACTCTCATTTGATCCAAGTGTTGGATCAATAATCTTGTCTTTACTTGAAGACAAAACGAAAGAGAAGTGATGCTACAGCACTTCTTTTAATTTAGACAAATAGATAAAAGAATTATAAACGAGAAATGGCAATTACAAGAAATCACTAGAACCACCAAATGTAGAAACTTATGCTTCTTGTTCCGGTAATTCCATATATGGTAAATGGAAATGTAGATGATTCGATAAATCTAGCAACTAGTTTGATCTGAACTAACCTGGTAAAGTTTTATTACTATAATTGAACAGTTTCAGGTCCTGAATCACTTGGTGTGTAATTCGCTTACCTTATAGGTAATTTTGGTGAAGGACCACTTCCAGTTCAAGTGTTACATAGTTTGGGGTATTTCCTATAGTAATTAGTGCTCTCAATATGGAATTACCAATTATGTGATACTATTTGTCCAATTACCCTTTTGTCACAAGAAGTATTTCCGTTTTTATGATCTCCAATCTATTTTACCGCTTTTTGCCTGAACCTTTCGGAATATCTCTGTCTGGTTACTCTATGTAGAATTTCCAATTACCTGAGGATTCCCAGATCTAGAGTTTATCCATATGAAGCATTACTTGTTCTATACATGGACAGTTTACCCAAATAGTCATGTCTTGACCCTTTCCATCTTGTCTGTCCATAAGCAGAAAGAGAATACTTACTTGTAATGGTTGCAAAGAATTGAATGATTCCCAATATAGATAGAATAAATTGACAGGTTTGTTCTATAATGTACCACTACTAACTGTAACTGCCAAATCAAGTCCAGTGCCTACTTTCCCCATACGGCATAGATCTACGTTGGGTTAACCCCCTTTCTCCCCTTACCTTCTACAATAGTATACTTCAACCTCCATTAGTAGAGATAAGTTCATTCTAGGCATATAATTAAACTTCCTAATAAGTAATTGATCTTTTGAGTCAAAGTTCCCTAAATTAGATCTCACCGAAACTTTTTTCCAAATCGGTTTTCTTTTCTTTTTCCTTTTAGATTCTTCTCAAACTCAATTCCACTATTTTACTATTAGAACAATGTAGAAGAAAAAAAAACTTAGATCTGCTACCAATTACAAAAAGAAAAATTGATTCCCTACTTAAGCAAACTTCATGTTACCCCACCACCTTGGCAAGTTTGATTTAAACTGTAAAAAGAAAAGAGTTTGTAGTTAGTCCCCCACTTTACACTTGATTCCAATACCCCTAAAAGGTATACAGGTTCATATATGGTAAATCAGGTGAATTTTTAGTTACTACCCCTAATTAAATCTTTTCCATTTTTGCATCCATCCAACTACCATTAATAGTAGCAAGTAAGTGGAGGTGGGGGTGGGAGAGGTGGAAGTGGACCACTTTTGGTGTATTCGCAATTTTCCAAATATGACTATATTCCAAAAATGGAAGCTTCTTTATTTAAGCGACACTCACTAGGAAATTTAGTTCGGCCGTTTCCGTCACCGGACCTGATCCTAACTGGTGGCAACCCCATCACATCCGTAGCTAACCAGCAACCCTAAGTATCCTATCAATCCGGTATAAATACCACCCCAAATCCCCCTACCCATATAAATATATTTATCTATAAATATGAAATTATTTATTTATATATAAAGTTATATTTATCCCCCATATCAAAAAAAAGGAGCCGTAGATTTTTTGATAAAATTCGAATGCAGGTATATGCTATAGTTAAGATCTCTTGTCTCAGTGATTCAACAATCGATATTTCTCAAACGCAGCAATTCAATAGTATGGTAGACACTTATCAATTGCCACTATAACCTGAGGTAATTGATATCCACATAGAAAAAAATGTCTTCTCTACCTTCCTCCCCCACAATTGACCTCATACCTCTTCTTCCCTGTATATCCGCGAAGTTCCTAACTTTCCATGGTTATTGTTCATAGTATAGCTACTAAAATGACCCATTCATGAGTGTCGTGCGCGCACCGTTATTCGACGACATTCGATCACCAGCCCCTACGCCCTAGCAAAAAGAAAAAGCGGCCAATTTTCAAACTCTTCAATAATCGAATCTTGAGTATAGTTAGAAAGAAGCGCCAAAGATCGTGGACTAGTGAAACTAGCACAAGTTAAAATAGATTAATACTTTTACAATATGTCGACACAACAACGAAAACCATACAAGAATCAAAAGAAATCTTCCGCAAATAGCACATCTGTCGAATTGACAAGTTTGGCGGAGATGTTCCCGGACTGGGAGTTAGATGATTTGCAAAGTTTATTACTAGAACATAATAATGATTTGGAAGTCGTTTTAGATTTGATTGTCAATAATAAGGTGTCTAAATGGGAACCTATCAAAAAGGAAAAGAAAAAGAAGGAAAAAGATACAGTAGATGAAACTTCCGCTAGCGGTAACAATTCATCACATAACAATTCTAATAACAATTCCAATAACATAGCAGCATCTACATCTACATCTCATATAAAGAAGAACAGACAAGGTAAGTTTGATCCAAACACAAAGGGTACTTATAAGAAGCAATTTTCAGGAACACCATATAAGAAGAAATCAGAAAATGCCAATTCTGCAAATGCTTCAACTGGTTTACCAACTAGTGCAGCCAATGCTGCCTTAACTGCTGCCAATACTGCTGCTGCTAATGCCCCTCAAACCGCAGCTATTCCAGCAACTACATGGGCAGCTGCATTGTCTGAAAATGTACCACAACCAAAGGCCGCTGTTGAAAAAGAGCAAATAGAATCTCAACCTGAGCCTGAATCAAAATCAAATGACGATGTTAATGACCAAACTACTAATGATGCTACTGCCCTTCCAACCCAAAAAGAAGAATCTTCTGCTGCCAAATTATCTGAATCTACCACCACCTCTACCACTACCACCACTACCACTGAAAAGCCTGCTTTGAAGCAAGCATCCATTCCTCAACCACAACAAGGTTCTTGGGTTTCCGCAATTGCTCAATCTGCCAAGCCAGCTCCAAAGAAGGCTGCTCCTGCCCCAGCTGCTCAAGCTACCACCCCAGCTGCTCCAGCTGAAACCACTGCTGCTCCTGTAGCTGCTGAAGAAGAACCAGTTAAAGAAGAAATCGTTGAAGTTGTTACTGAAGAAACTACCACTATTCCAGTTGAAGCCGTTGCTTACGAAGCCACTGAACAAGCTGCTCAACCACAACAAGCTGCTGTTGATGTTCAACCACAAGTTGTTTTACCAGCTGGTTCTCAACAAGTTAACTCAATTGGTGTTTCTTTCGGTTCTTTATCTTTAGGTGATGAAGAACAAGAACAACAACCAGTTCAACAAGAACAAAAGGAAGAAGCTGCTCAACCAACTGATCAAGCTCAAGCCTCTCAACAAAACCAACGTTACGGTGGATTATACGGCCAACAACAAAACAACCGTTACAACAACCAAAACTCTTACAACCAACAATACAACAAGCAACAACCAAACCAACAACAACCAGCTCAACAACAATCTCAACAACAATCTCAACAATCACAACAACAATCTCAGCAACAAGCTCAACAAGCTCAACAAGCTCAAGTCCAACAACAATACGATTACTACAATCAATACCAACAACAACAATACCCACAACAAGCTGCTCAATCCTTACCAGGTGTTCAATTTGGTGGTTACCCAGGTATTGATTACAGTTCTTACGGTACTCAAGCTGCTGCTCTTGGTGGAATTGCCTCTCCAGCTGCTTCTCACGCCAACACTGCTTACGGTCAATACGGAGCTCAACCAGCTTCTTCTGGTGCTGCTGGTCAAGATGCTACTCAATCTCCAACTGTTAACCCTAACAACTTACAACAGCAACAACAACAACAACAACAACAACAACAAATGCCAGCTCACTTTGGTTACCCATACTACTACAACTACTACTCCACTCCATTCTACGGTACTGGTGCTGGTTTAGGTGGTGCTCAAAACAGTTTCGGTAATGTTGCTTCTCCAATTAGTGGTTCTCTTAACGGAGCTCAATCTGCTTCTGGTACTTCTGGTCAATCCAACTCTGTTTCTGGTGCCAACTCTGCTGGTGCTAACGGTGGTTTCGTTGGTGGTAACGCTCCATCTCAATATTACGGACAACCAAACCAATTCAATAATAGATATCCTGGTTACTCTTACCCACCACAACAACCACAACAACCACAACAACAGCAACAAGGACAATCTGGTTCCAGCCAAAGTGGTGCATCTGGTTCTAACCAACAAACTTCCACCAACGGTCAAGCTGATGCCTCTGACTCTAGAAGTGGACTGACTGGTCAACAAGGTCAACAATTACCTCAAAATCCTGTTATACAACCAATGCAGTATGGTGCTTACCAACAATACCCACAATACGGGTACCAAGATAATGCTCAATACCGTCAAGGATGGTATTAGATTATTTCATGATATTATGATCAGATAAGGTAGTTGTGTATAAACCTAGTTTCATTGTATTGCTATAATATATTTTTATTTATGTTTGAATTACTGTAGAACCAAAAATTTAAGAAGAGTTGAATTAAAGAAAAGAATTTACTATTTGTAATATTTATTATATTAGTAGTTATGTATTAATTTCCGTTAACTATAGTACAAATGAGAGCCAACCCACTAAGAGTCTTACAATAAATGGTATAGACAATTTATTTGGCAGCTGGAGGTTTCTGTTCTTTCTGTTCCTTTTGATCTTTCTGTTCCTTTTGATCTTTCTGTTCCTTCTGATCGTTCTGTTTCTTTTGGTCTTGTTGTTCTTTTTGTCCTTTTTGCTCCTTCTTCTTGGCCTTCTGGTCGTTCTTCTTTGGTAAAATAGGTGCTGAAGTGCTCAAGAAGTTCAATGCTGGTTTTTCAAAGAATGAACTGTCTTGGTCGAATAACCCATTCAACCATGGTACTTCTACATCCTTGATATTTTCATCCACAAATTTGTACAAAAATTGGGCTTCTTTTATACCTTCTTCAAACCCTATTATACCCACATTTTCCATATTTAAAACTTGTGATAATTTAGCCATGCTTCCACGAGGTAATTGTACTAGTTTGACTCTATTTTCTGAATCGTAGGATGATGTGAATGATAACACAGGAAAGTGGTTGGTTAAAATAGTAGGCGATATATCGTACTTTGTAACAAATACATATTTAATGTATCTTGTAGGTTTGGAAGTCTTCTGCTTCTTATGAGTAACAAGTCGCGATCTATGAATGGAAGCCTGCTTCTCTAATGCTTGAACGGTGGAATTAAACCCAGTACTTATATGGTTCTTGATATCGGGCACTGGTGGAGCCAGTTTAGGAGTATTCTTGACAATTCGGTTATAAGTTCCTAATCCTGATAGTATAGTGGTTAAGGAATCCATGATATTCAGTGCTTGTTGAGGCTCTACAAATGGCCATAAACTGGATTGAGTGTAGGGATTATCGAGCACAGGCTTGAATACTTGACGTCTCTTCCTTTCCAATTCCTTTAAGGAACCACCTGCTCCTTCCTTTTGCGGCGCCTTCTCTTGTCCCCCTTTCTTGTTATTGTTAGACATTGAAGATTGGTGTAAGTGATGTTCTCGATGAGATCGATTTTTCAGTTGAAAAACCAAAGACTTTTGGTGCGACAATCTACAGAATTTCTCCAGATTTTACAACTATTGACTAACAATATAGAGCAATAAAAAGAGGTTAACCAACACATAGGTGTCAAAACAATATCTAATATTCATCTCTAATATATACCATTATATTCCTCATATTTTTGATCATCACAAGAACCAATTGCCTTATTAATATGGATAAAATTGGACCCATATGATAAAAAATTATACTCAGATTTTACAAATAGTAACTACGATTTTTTTATTTTCGATATGTTATTTATTAATTTCTAAGTTTATACTATACTGAGGAATATAAGGTACAAAAATCCTGTTATTTTAATAATTAATTCACGGAATTCACTTTTCTTCCTCCTGGTCCTTCTTAGGGGATGAAGGAGAATACTCTGGGGAACCTGGGGAATATTGAGGAGAGGTTGGTGAGTAAGATGGGGAAGTTGGGGAGTAACTTGGAGAGGTTGGTGAATAAGATGGGGAAGTTGGGGAGTAACTTGGTGATGTAGGAGAGTAGGATGGAGATGTTGGTGAGTAAGATGGAGAGGTAGGGGAGTATGATGGGGAGGTAGGAGAGTAAGATGGAGATGTTGGTGAGTATGAAGGGGAGGTTGGTGAATAAGATGGGGAGGTTGGTGAGTATGATGGTGAAGTAGGGGAATAACTTGGAGAAGTTGGTGAGTAACTTGGCGAAGTTGGAGAATAACTTGGAGAAGTTGGGGAATAACTTGGAGAAGTTGGTGAGTAACTTGGCGAAGTTGGTGAGTATGATGGAGATGTTGGAGAATAGGATGGTGAAGTTGGTGAGTATGATGGGGAGGTTGGTGAGTATGATGGAGAAGTTGGTGAGTAACTTGGAGAAGTTGGAGAATAAGATGGGGAGGTTGGAGAATAAGATGGAGAAGTTCCACCATAACCTGGTGAAGTAGCTCCACCAAAAGTTGGTGAAGTAGCTCCATAAGTAAATGGTGAAGTAGCAGATGGAGAAGTTGGTTGACCACCGTAAGAGGTAAGTCCACCAGAACCATCTGAAGTTGGAGCAGTATGGATTGGCGAGAATCCAGCACCTTCTTCAAATTGAATCTTATCATCTTCCATATCATAATCTCTGTATGGAGTAGCACCACCGTCATCAGCCATATCGTCACCGTTAGAAATGGCAATGTTAGATGGAGCAGTTTGCAACATCTTATCATCGACCATAACATCGAATGCACCGGTACCCAATGGAGCCATTTGACCCAACATAACATTTTCAGAAACACCACGACAGTCATCCAATTCAGCAGCAGAACCAGCTTCAAGTAAAATTTCAACGGTTTCTTCGAAAGAACAACGCATCAATGCACCAGTGTCGGATCTGTTAATACCATGACGAGTAATAGCCATCAAGTGACCACGAGAAGTCATAACATCGACTAACAAAGCCATGTGACGGTAGTTAACATAAGAACCATCGAATGCAATAACGTTAAGAATTTCCTTGTACAAAGCGGAACGAGTAGCTTCAATACCCAATACTGAAAGAATTTCAATAAAGTTGTTAGAGTAAGTACGGGAAGCATCAACACCTTGAACAGCCATAACATCAGCCAAATTAACACCATCGGTTTCCAAGACCCATTCTTTACCTTGGGTGAATTCACCAGTAGCATCAGGAGCACTAACCTTATGTTGCATCATGAAAACTCTGGTAATACCTGGAATACCACGTAAAGAAATGGATTCAAGCATATGGGCTTCAATACGCTTCAAAATTTGATCTTCTTCAGCATCGGCATCTTCATCCAAAGACTTTGGATCACGAACAACACGACAACGAATGATCAACTTATCAGCAGTATCATCAGACCAAATAACGAACAAATCTTCACCGAAGTTTTGAGAAATCTTTTCTGCGACTTGAGCCATAGTCAATTGTTTATCTAACATCTTAGCACGATCCAATTCGAGACGAAGTAACCATGGAGATTGCTTTTCAATAGATTCTTCAACCTTTTCATCAGGAATAGCAAAGTAAGCTTCAACGGTATCATAATCTTCATCGATAACAGTGGTTCTTGGATCAGGATCATAGAAAATTTCAGTATTAGAAGTAACATTCTTCAAAGAAGTATGTTCAATAGCAGATTGAACAACCTTGGCCTTTTCAATGTCAGCAGCAATTTCTGGTTCTAAGTAAACAGTAAGAGCAGGAGTCTTAATGTTCTTAGCAACGTTAAGAATTTCCTTAAGACGAGGAACACCCAAAGTAACGTTCTTAGAGGAAACACCCGCATAATGGAAAGTATTCAAAGTCATTTGAGTGGCTGGTTCACCAATAGATTGGGCAGCAATAACACCAACCATTTCTCCTGGGTGAACAATAGACTTTTGGAATTGAGATTCAATTTCACCGACAACCCATTCGAAGGAAGATCTGTTCAACTTGAATTCTTCAATAACACGACGAGATGCTAATCTGGAACGGACTAAAGATTGGAACAAAAGAGTAGCATTGGCTTGAGCTTCTTTTTGTAAAGCAGTTTCACCACGAATAACATACAATTTAGTACAAAGATCTTGAACACCTTTAATAATTTCATCCAAACGCAAGTCAGAAGCCTTATGACGACCACTGTGGAAAATTTGTTGAGCATTTTGAATAATACGACGTAAATTAACTGGTAATGGCCAGTTGTAATCACCATTTGGAAAGACGACTTCTCTTAAGTAACGACGATCTTCAAGTAATTGAGTGTATTCTTCATCCAAAACCTTTTGTAATTTGACGTCACCCTTAATTTCTTTACCAGATTCTAATAAAGATTCTGAAATAGATTTAGTTGGGTCCAAAAGGTCAATACGGTAACGACGTTCAAAGTTGGCGTCAGATCCTGGAATAGTATCAACAGATTGTTTTTCGACTTGAGTACCATCAATACCGTCTTCACCATAAACGAATTGAATAATATCACCCAAGGAGTTTCTAGTAGTACCATCATAGTGAACCATGATATCTTCCAAGGCTTTAACCAAACGACGTTGAATATAACCGGTTTCTGCAGTCTTAACAGCAGTATCAATAAGACCTTCTCTACCAGCCATAGCGTGGAAGAAGAATTCTTGAGGAGTCAAACCTCTCAAGTAAGAGTTTTCAACGAAACCCTTAGATTCTGGAGAGTAATCATCCTTAGTAAAATGTGGTAAGGATCTATCGGCAAAACCGAAAGGAATTCTCTTACCTTCAACAATTTGTTGACCCACACAAGCGGACATTTGAGAAATATTAATGAAAGAACCTTTAGAACCTGAGACCACCATTTGTTTCACATTGTTCAAGTCTTTCAAGTTCATTTCAGCGGAACGACCAGCAGTATCACGCGCTTGATTCAAAACACGAGAAACATTGTGTTCAAATGATTCTCTCAAGGTCATACCTGGTTCTGGTTCTAATGTATTATTTTGAGCAGCCAAGATAATTTCTTGAACCTTATCCTTAGCTTCTTGAATAGTGGTTGTAACAGTTCTCATGGTACTAGAGTCAGCAATGGTATCCCCAATACCAATAGAAAACCCGTTATGTAACAACCAGAAGTTAACAACCTTTTGAATAGCACTAAATAATTTAGCACAAACTTGTGGACCCTTTTCTCTCATAACTGTGTGGATTAACCCTCCTCCGGTAGCACCAACAGTCTTTTTATCAACAACACCAAACATGATTTCACCATCTACAATAAGCATTCCACTATCGGTGGCACTTAATAAGTCCTTACCACCGTCGAATCTTTGTAAGTGAATACCCTTTGGAATAGCCATAGATAATAATTGTTTACCAGTCCATAATGGTTTTGGTTTAACCACAGCAGGTGGTGGAATAACACCATCCCAATTTGGAATCCAGTAACACATATTCATTACTTGATCATATTCGATAAAGATATCACGTAAAGTCATCTTACGAATACCACATAAAGTATCTTGGACAATACCCATGACTGGTTTATTAGATTGTGGAGAAACAATTTGTAATGGAACAGCACAAATTTCGGATAATTCAGCTCTGGTTTCTGGAGATTGAGGAACATGCAAGTTCATTTCATCACCATCGAAATCGGCATTATATGGAGAAGTGACAGACAAATTTAATCTGAAAGTAGAATAAGGCATAACCTTAACTCTGTGGGCCATCATAGACATCTTGTGCAAAGATGGTTGACGATTGAACAACACTGGATCATTATCCATCAAGTGACGTTCAACCTTCCAACCATATTGTAAAGCAATATCACCTGCTCTTTTGTTATATCTTAAATCTATACGATCACCAGTATCTCTTATAACATATTTAGCACCAGGATGTTCATTAGGACCATTTCTGACATATTCGGTTAACCGATGAATATTATATGGAGTGACTACTTCAGGATATGACAAAGTTCTTGCAATAGAGATTGGAACACCGACTTGATCTAAATCAAGATTTGGATCACCAGAAATAACGGTACGAGCAGAGAAATCCACACGCTTACCCATTAAATTACCTCTTAATCTACCTTCTTTACCCTTCAATCTTGCTCTGATAGATTTAATTGGACGACCAGTCTTTTGAAGAGCTTGTGGTTGACCAGCAATATCATTATCCATATAAGTAGCAACGTGGAATTGAAGTAAAGCTTCAAATTCACTTATAACGTGTTGAGGGGAACCGTCCATTTCCAATTTTTGGACATTAATATTAGCTTTAATAACATCTGCCAACTTGAAAGTTAAATCATCTTCACCTCTGGCGGTATCGTTGAAAGCAATAGAAGGTCTGACTGGTGGTGGTGGAACAGGTAAAACTGTTATTAACATCCATTCAGGTCTGGCATAATCATCATTAAAACCTAAACGGTGACAATCTTCAGAACTTATATGCTTGAAGACATTTAAAATTTCAGATGGAGTCAATAAACGACGTTCAGGTTGTTCATTTTCATCGAAATTCTTATTATGCTTCCAGGTACCCCATAATTTCAAACCATCTCTACGGACGGTTGGTTGAGTGTGACCACATCCACCTCTTTTTGGTTTACCTGCGGCTTCATCTTCTGGAGTATCGACTTCACAAATCATTTTAGTTTTACACACATTCCATACGGCATTAAATCTCTTTTTAGGATCTCTAATCTTGATTGCTTGAGCCATGCCTAGATTTGATTCATCTAATAATAACTTACCACAATGCATACAGACAGATTCACATACTTTCTTAATTTTGGCAATGAAACCAATATGGAAAACTGGTTTGGCTAATTCAATGTGACCAAAATGACCTGGACATTCAGCCATATCTTCACCACAAGTTTGACATTTGAAATTACGATCAATAGAACCCAATCTTGGATCATTTAAACCTCCTTCTCTTGGCTTTTTAGTGGATTGATCCATAGTTTCAGGATATTCAATCTTCGCCACTGAAATAGCCCTTACTTCTTCTGGTGATAACAACCCAAATTGAACCTAAAAAAATTAGTTAGTAAAAAAGTCTTTCATAAGAACGACAACTTCATGATCATAATCATAATCAACTACGTTGTCTTTGTTTGTCTTTTTTTTCTCATGATACTTACTTCCTTCACTGCACGAAGTGGTGCACTTGAATAAGGAAATTGACGACTCATATTGATACAACTTTAATCAACAATATTTTTGGCTTTTTTTATACAAATTTTATAATTTAAGGAAATGAAAAACAGTTAATATACAAATGAAAATCTACCCCCGGTATTAAGATTCTTTAATTCGATGATTCTGGATACGATTTTGGGTAAAAAACAATCAAGTAAATGAGTGCTGATAAATTCTCTGGACGATTTTTGGATACTTGAGATTTATTGGCAAAGTATCGATGCAGGGTTATACTCTAAACGTTCCCAACTAAATAATTGTTAAAATGAACACTACTTAGGACCTTAAGGATGATAGGATGTTTAGGGTTGGTAATCGGTGATGGATTGGAGGTATTGATACCGATAAAGGTTGTTTTGATTAGGGGATTCGATTTTTCACGGAGTGGCGACTTTGAGAAAAAACGAGGAAAAAATGGTCGTGCCCAAGTTTACGCTTAGCAGAAAGGATTTGTGTGTGGGAGAATCCGCGGTTTTGGCGTACAATTGATCACGCTGCTTACGTAAATTGTGGAGATCAATTTGGCGTAGTAATTGGGGTTTATGGGGAAACTATAGAATTGTAAGTTTAGTAGTAATTTTTTTGTGGGATTAGAATTATTAAATATGAAATAATTTATGGTGGAAATAATGAACATAGAAATGAAATTTTCGTTTCAATACCTTTTTTATTAGTATTTATATGTCAACTGTTACTATAATTAACCAGCAATTCAGCACCAATACTAAATAGATAAGACTCATATATACTAACTATGAACAGTGAGAACTCTAGTAAATAATTCATAAGTATATTTTGATAGTAATAATTATTGTAAATCGATCTCTACGATTTTTCAATTACATTTACTCTCTTTTTTTTCCCCATATTTTTTGTATTATTTCTTAGTATTAGAATACTTCTATTTATATTACTTAAGAGAAGAACTTAGACATAGCCTTCTTTTGCTTTTCACGACGGGTCTTGATGGTGGCCTTAACATCCTTCAATCCTTGGAGAATAGCACCATCGTTAGGTTGGATAGCAAGAGCAGCTTCCAATTCCTTTTGAGCAGATTCTTCATCCTTAGCAAGTAAGTAACCCATACCCTTACGGTAAAGAGCCTTGGCCTTGGACTTGTCATCGATTTCTTCAATTTCTAAAGCCTTGGCAGAAGCCTTGATAGTAGCAGGACCATTCTTTAACTTCAAAGCAACCAAAGCAGCGTTCAAGTAACTGGCCAATTTTATACTGTATAATTTAGATAAATCTTCTTTAGATAAATCATCTGGGAAATATTCTTCCAAGAATCCAGAAGCCTTGTTGTATTTAGCTAAGGCAACTTCAAGTTTACCTTCCTTTAATAATTTGGTACCAATATCCTTTAAGGTGGTGGCAGCATTGAAGACTGATTCTGGCTTGTTAACATCAATATTGTCATTGTCACCTAAGACTTCTTCATAAACATCACCAGTACCATCATCAGTACCACTGGCTTCTGGAACGTAATCTTGTGGGAGTTCACCACATTCAGCAATGATCCAATCTTCAACTGGAGCATCATTTGGACCCTTTTCACTTCTTTCAATTTGTCTAACGACAGATTTACCCTGTATCACTTCACCGAAGACAACGTGCTTTGAGTTTAAGTGAGGAGTTGGGACAGTAGTAATGAAAAATTGGGATCCATTGGTGTTTGGACCAGCATTGGCCATGGATAATAAGAATGGTTTATCGTGGAGAATATCGAAGTTTTCATCTTCAAACTTCTCACCATAAATAGATTCACCTCCAACACCAGTACCGTGGGTGAAATCACCACCTTGACACATGAAATCCTTAATCACACGATGGAATTTAGATCCCTTGTAATGAAGTGGTTTACCAGAAACTTTACTAACACCCTTTTCACCAGTAGTTAAAGCTCTGAAATTTTCAGCAGTTTTTGGTACAACATCATTGTACAATTCAAAGGCAATTCTACCTTTTGGAACGCCATTGGCGGTTATATCGAAAAAGACTTTGGAGCGTTGAGCAGACATTATAATATTAGTTGTGGATAATTTGTTGAATACGAATTTGGTGGAGCACCTGGGGTTTATATCTTCTTCGCTCACTGGGGTTCTAGAATGGTATAGAAACTTTCCTGCAGGCAACACCTCGACTTTTTGCATCCACCAACATATTAATTGGAAGAGTAAGGGAGACAATTCTTACCATGGAAGTGATGGAAACCTCAATATACAACATGTTTCACTCTTCTTGTTGATTAAGAAGTTTTATTGGTTTGATTTTTTGGACTTTTCTTAATTTTTGATATTTTCTAAATTTTTGAAAAAGTAGAAATTGATTGAGATAAGATGCATGGAAATACATAAATTGACAGAATGTTAATAATTAAATAAAGGAAAGAAACTATATCCCTGAATTATCAATATATGAATGTTTAATCCGAGGACCCAATGCCCCTCGTTTTAGACCAAGTCTTTCTTTTAATCAATTTTCAATTAATTAATTTAATTTACTTATAGCTAGATTAATTACAATCACCAACTATTTTATTGGTTAATCTCTACAACTCTTCATTTTCATTTTTTTCAATAATATTAATACTGACCTGTGGCCATGTGAACGATGTCACTACTATACACATATTAATTATTTCTTATCATATCAAAGTAGCTATGGTTCATAGCTTCCTTTGCAGTTAATCTTTCTTGATGATCGTATCTTAATAATTTATCAATAAAGTCAATGAACTCCTTGGAAACAAGATGTTTGTTACTATCATTAATGAATCTTTCCCATGGTCTTCTATTGTAGTAACCCAAATCTTCATATTCTTCACTTAATTTTAAGTTATATTTTTCAAGGTATTCATTTAAACTTGATGAACCCAAAACTCTAACAATTTGAACCAATTGATCAGTATTAGATTTACCATGGAAGAAAGGTTCTTTCATGAAAACCATTGATGCTAACATACAACCATAAGACCATAAATCTAATGAATAATCATATAATCTAAAATCGACTAATAATTCAGGACCTTTAAAATATCTTGAAGCAACTCTAACGTTATATTCAGTACCAGGATGGTAATATTCAGCTAAACCCCAATCTATCAATCTTAAAGATTTCTTTTCATGATCAATCATAACATTGTGAGGTTTAACATCTCTATGCATAATACCCATAGAATGAGAAAAATCCAAAGCTTTCAATAATTCAAACATATAATACCTTATATCATAATCAGTGAAAGTAGGATATAAAGTTCTGAAATCTATATTATCAATATGTTCAAAAATTAAACCAGGAGTTTTAGATTGTGGTTCTCTAACCACATCAATTAATTCAATAACATTTGGACCACCAACTAAATTTTTTAAAATAGAAATTTCTCTCTTAATCTTTTTTCTTTTAACTGGTTTTAATACTTTAATGACGACTTTTTCCTTTTTAATTAAATCAATACCTAAAAAGACTTCAGAATATTTACCTCTACCAAGTTTTTTGATGATTTCATAATTATCTTGTGAATTCCATTTGATGTTTATATCATCATAATCCCAATATAATTGTGGTTTGGTTGATAAAACATCAGCATAAACCCGAGATACTGATGTAACTGATGGATGATGATGATTAGACATTTTACCGTTGGAAAATACTGTGTAACTGTAGAAACTTATTAAAACAACTAAGACTACCACTAAAAAACGTTTGAATGGCCTAATTTTGTCAATTTATTATGATGCAATTGGTATTGTTCAGTAATGATATAATCGTTAATGTTGTGGGGAGGATTCTTACTGGTATTTTTTCACTTTTTGATGCAAAAAATCAGATTAGGTAAGTCCTTAAGTACGCCACTTATGAAACAAAGGTTAGATGAACACTCAAGTACCCCTCCAGTCGATGAACTCCGGGTGATGTCTTCTTAAAAGTCCCTTTAATTTACGGTGTGTGCTCTTTGTTTAGGGGCAAAAAAAAAAAAAATTTTCCCGGGTTACCATCACGTGAGGGTATCAAGTGGTTCGATCCTTCCCCCAACATCACTATAACGGCTAAAGGGAACCAAATTTGAGTGACTATAACCTTAAATTTAGAGGTTAATAGTAATTCTAGAATTTTCTATTTTCAACAATATTAAATATTTTTCTTTATAATTTTTTAAGGTGTATGTTCTAATTAATTTGCAGCAATTATGCAAAACAATTGGGTACTTTATTTAGAACAAACTACATAAATCATACGGCGCCAAGATCATGAAAAAAGGGGCCTTTAAAATTATCCAAAAGATTAACGAATACCATCTTAATTAAAAGTATTAGAATTTGTAATTTTTGAACCGAGTTTTGGTGCTCGGCTTGAAAGACACATGGCACTATTAAATGTGGGGTAAAAAATTACACTCGGTATGTAAGTGTGGTGACTGTGTGTAAGTAAATGTGACCTATTTTGCAACAATCTACTGTGAGACTAGTAAAAACTCTACAATTATATAGAGCATTTAGCTCATATATTTAACAAGAAATAAATTCATTAATTTACACACTATTTGGTTGGTGCCCTAATATTTGATCATGATACTAGAAATTTGTCATGGTCGCTGATTTAAGGGTCACACACTGTGTATCACCTAAAAAGTATTAAAAAGGGCCTAATAAATATTAGTTAGAATTTGTAGCTAAAATTTCCATGGCCAGCAGTGGAATAAAACTGCGGTTTTCGGCAGTGCTTGAGGAAATAATGTGAGTGACGAAGTTGCCATTTCTATTTTTTTTTCTCTTCAAGATTGCAATTGTCACCCTATCAAAATAATAATTATAATAATTAAGGATGATATATAGACTTAGTGCCTAACACTATCAAAGTAACTGTGCTCCATGGCTTCCTTGGCAGTCAAACGTTCTTGATGGTCGTATCTGAGAATCTTATCAATGAAATCAAGGAACTCAGGAGTCACAAGATGCTTATTACTTTCATTAACAAATCTTTCCCATGGTCTTTTATTATAAAAACCCAAATCATCATATTCATCGCTTAATTTAATATTATACTTTGTAATATATTCATTCAATTTGGTACTTCCCAATACTCTTACGATTTGGACCAATTGATCAGTATTTGATTTTCCATGGAAAAATGGTTCCTTTTTAAATACAATGGCTGCCAACATAGCACCAAGAGACCATAAATCCAATGAATAGTCATAAAGCTTATAATCCACCAATAATTCAGGACCTTTAAAGTATCTTGTTGCGACTCTTACATTATATTCGGTTCCTGGATGATAATATTCAGCCAAACCCCAATCAATTAATCTTAATGCTTTTTTCTTATGGTCTATAATGACATTATGAGGTTTGACATCCCGATGCATGATTCCCATTGAGTGAGAATAATCCAAAGCTTTTAATAATTCAAACATATAGAATCTGATATCTTGATCAGTAAATGTGGGGTATAAGGTTCTGAAATCAATATTTAAAATATATTCAAATATCAAACCAGGAGTTCTTGATTGTGGTTCTCTTACAACATCAATTAATTCTATAATATTAGGACCTTTCGATACATTTCGAAGAATTGATATTTCTCTCATGATTTTCTTCTTTTTAACTGGTTTCAATACTTTGATAACCACATTCTCATCCTTGTTAACATCAAGCCCCAAAAACACTTCTGAATACTTCCCTCTTCCGATCTTTCTAATGATCTCATAATTCTCTTGAGGACTCCATTCAATTGGTGTATCTTCATAATCCCAATAGGCTCGACTCTTTTTAGATAATACATCAGCATACACTCGTGAGACCGAGTTAACCCGCTGTGCTTGTGTCATATTGACGTTGTCGTGTTTGTTGATAGACAATAAATCAGACAATCCGGTTAATATGGTTTCGATGATATTCTATAATGAAGCAGACTACCGAATGCTGCAAATGGATAATTCCGTTGGGTGGTCTAGAACTGATAGCCCCTTATTGGAATTTGGTTATATACTTAGTGCACAGAATTAATGAACCAAAAAAAAAAAACAATAGTGACGCCGCATTAAACGTTTAATTAATCGTATTTGTCTAGTATACAAAATGGTCTATATAAGATATATATGAGTGAGGGGCACTTATATAAGGATGGGCGATTATGGGGATATATATTTATGCATTCAAGGTGGGGGTGGGGGATCATCGGTTTAATTAACCGAAATCCCCATGTCTTGTGAGTAGTGGTGGAGATTGGTGGTTGTCAGGTAGTGTTTGTGTATGTTTGATATGTAGGTAATTAGTAGTCCGTTTTCAGTATAAATCATTATTATCTAAATGTTTAATTTTCCGAAAGTACTTCCCAACTTTCCTAATGGATCCTTAGACTTTTCCTTCTTTCTTCTAGCAGCCACTTTACCTTTAGAAGCAGAATCAGCAGCTTCTTGCACTTTCTTCTTTTCTTCATTCTTCTTAACCAATTTTCTTCCACCACTTTCAAGTTCGTAATTATCTAAGAAATCATCAAGCATAGAATCAAGATCTGGTCTTTCCTTATCCATATCAAAATGCTCATATTGTTGTTCTTCTTCTTCTTCATCACCTTCGAATTTCTTGGCTAATTGCTCATATCTATCATCCAAAAGAGTTAATCCTTCAGTTCTGAATAATGCGGAAGAAGTCATAGAAAATGAAGAAGTATCAGTCATAGCACCCTTCTTTTTTCTTGCTTTAGTATTTGATTTTTTCTTAGATTTGGCATTTTGATCGAAAGTTGGAAGATCTGGAAGAACATCTTCTTCTTCACCTTCTTCTTCATCATCAGAATCCCAATCATTAACCTTATTCTTAGTAGCTTGCTTGAACTTATTAAAATCATTTTCCCAGTTGGTACTTATGAATTTGGCACCAGCATCGACTTCTAATTCTTCTGGAGCTTCTCCTTCATTATATGGTAATTCTGCTTCTTCGTAATTTTCTTGATAGTTATCGGAATTATATTTTTCATCATATTCATCTTGATAATTATCAAGATCCCATTCATCATAATCGTCATCGTATTCGGATCCGTAATAGTAGTCGTCATCTTCTTCATCAAGTTCACCAGATCCTAATAAATCAGCAAAAACATCTCCTTCTGCTTCTCCTCCTTCTGCTTCTTCATCTTCAATATAAGCTTCATCTTCTAAAGCTTCCAAAACTTCTCTTAATCTTGGATCCATATTTGGGTTAAATCCTTTAAGTTCAGTTGGAATATTTTCAAGTTCATCATGGGCAGTTTTTCTTTTATCTTTAGATGGTAACTGGTCTTTGAAAAGATCTTCAATATTTCCGGTTTTCTTCTTTGGTTCATCCTTCTTCGCATCTATAAAGACACCATCTTGACTCTCACCCATAGGCTTTAAATGTTGCATATAATCATATTTGGAGTCATCGAAGTAAATACCATATTGGGCAGCAAGACCTTCGTTGGCTCTGATAGCTTCAATCTCAGCAGGAGCTAACTTATCAGCCAAATCTTTGGTACTGTACACCTTCTTACTTGGAGCAGGTTCATTGGATTGTCTCTTCTTGGCTGGGGCTGGAACAAGCACGTGCTTGGAGGCATCGTTATCAAAATATAACGAGTCATCGTGGGCTCTGTGAACCACACTGAACGTCTTTGCGTTCTTCTTGTCGAATTTTCTAGGCATTAGTTTGATACGGTTGGTTATCTCTTCATAGTTAAAAAAATTTATTCGCGATGGTTGCAACTTGGGACTGCACACAGTACGAGATGATGGTGATGATAACCACTATCTATATAGACTAGAGGTGTGATTACAGGTTATGGATGTAATTCTACACTTTAAATCTACACATTTGTTTCAAATGATCTTTTATTAAATGAATGAAATTAATATGGACAGTTTTTGCAAACTTGGCCCTTTTTGTTCTTATAAAACCTCAGTTTTCTTTTTATCTATCATGTCTTTTATGCGATTCTATCACTATATCTTTCCAGTCACTAACAACCACAGCTGTGAGCTCTGCACCAGCTAAGAAAAATACACCTGCCATTAATCCGTACCATAAACCTTGTAATTCATAACCTGCTTTGAAAGCCAATAAATACCCTACTGGTAAGGCAATCACATAGTAAGAAATTAAATTCAAAATGGATCCGATTCTTTGTCTTCCTTGACCACGAAGAACTCCTGCTCCTAAAACATTATAGGAATCACCAAGTTGATTGAAAGCCAGTAAAATAAGAATGCTATTGGCAATTTCAAGCACTTCTTTGGAAGAAGTGAACATCCTAGCAAGGATATGTCTTCCAAAGAATAGAACTGAAAAATTAAAGAGGGCCGAAAATGTACCAAATGCATAGGAAAGACGAGTCACCAAACTGGCAGCTCTGATATCTTCAGTTCCCACATGATGACCAATTCTGGTACTGACAGAAACTGATATGGCAAATGGTAATTGGAAGGTAAGAGCACCGATATTGGAAGCAATAGATTGTGCAGCCAAAGCTTCGGTACCAAAAGAGGCTGCGAGAATGGTCAAAACTTCAAAAGCTAAATATTCGGCTTCAACCATAACAACACCCGGGATTGCCAATTTTAACATTGGAGACCAATTGGAAAGAGCTCCAGATAAGTCAAGACCACCCCAACACTTCTTTCCATCTATAAACACCACGTAGAGTAGCATCAATATTGACATCAACCAAAAGGTTATGGAGACCGCGATAGGAGCACCAATGTACCCCAAACCATAGACTGGATGCCATACCAAAATCCAATGAATGATATAGTTCAAAGGAGCCACAATGGCCAATACGTAAGTACCAGCGTTGAATATATGTTGTGCTTGTAAGAACCTTTTACCAGTTTCAAAGAACAAGAGACCTGGTGCACCAAAACATCCAATTCTTAAGAATGTCTGAGTCATCTGGACCAATTCAGGGTCTGCAATAAGAAAACCCAAAAAGAAGCCCGAGAACCACCAGATAAAGAATAATGGGAAGATGGTGATACAAAGGATCATCACGGAACATCTTTGGAAGTATAACCCAACATTAAGGATTCTTCCTGAACCATATGCTTGAGAACATAATGAATCAAGACTGGTAGCCATACCTTGATAAATTGCATAACCAGTTATATTAAATGTACACACACCAAGAGAGGCAGCAGCCAACTCAGCAGGGCCAAGCTTACCAGCAGCATAGATAGAAGTGACTGAAAGCAGGTATTGAAGGAAGAAAGTTGCAACCAAAGGAATGGAAGATCGTGCGACAAAATGAGACTCGGATTTCAACGTCACTGGAGACTTATCATTGAAAGGAGGATCATGAGCTATAGCATCATAACTCTCATAGTCCACCACTCCTCTTAACAAGGGTTCTTCTGAAAGCAGCATTAGAATGAGATATTGTATTTGCAGAAGGAGCTGTAATGTAATGGAGATGGATCTAAAGAAAAGGAGATATCTGGGGTTATAAGTAGTTGGAGCGGAATCTATGGCGGGTGGCCAGATCAGGAAGTTATTTGCGCCTGAGGTGCGGAACTGACCCCAGATCCCACATAAAATACGAAGCCCCTACTGTAGATAATAAGATCAGATAACAGAATTAGGAATGTCGAGGAGATAAACTACGGTGAAACTCGGAAGGGTGTATCTGGAAGTTAAAGCGCAAAATATTATATATTATATTGATTTCTGTTTTTTCTTTTAGTTTTTCAAGTTCTATTCTATGCATTCGTTTATTCATTAGCCTTTTCAGCAGAAAATATACAAGGTTTCCTCTTCAAGAACATTGAAAGATTTGATGTCTGCTTCTGATTTAAGATCAATGTTGCTAGGTAAAGGAATCTCCATTTCTGATGGTGTTTTTTCAGTCATATAGTAGTTTGGATCTGTTACTTTCACCACCAATGCATGGTTAGTGGAATTATATGCCAACCCCAAAGCAGAGATTTGGGGAGATTTGAACTTGATAAGTAATTGATAATCCTTTGTAAGTTTTGTGAAGTTTAATTCAAACTTGATTCTGGTCTTGGATGATGATTGTTTGATTTCTGTTATAGGTTGTGTTAGTTTGAGTTGTTGTTGTTCCTGTGGTTGTTGTTCTACTGGTTTGACTTCTTTCTTTGTTTCGGTTATTCTCATATCGCTCAACTCTTCAATCAAGGGTTTTCTCTGGTTACCATTTACGTTCATTAAATCAGGTAATTCACCTTGATCGGCATCTTCTTCGTCATCATTTCTTCCATTGATTTCTTCTATCAATCCAAGAGTTTCGTTATCTTTTAAATCTTGTAATTTCTTCTGGAACCCATTTGCCGTTAGTTCTTCTTTTTGGATTACAGTCTTGGAAAGTTCACCTTTGCTAAGCATCTTTGGAATAGAATACTCTCTTTCTAATGTTAATTCATAAAGCATTTCCACTGCTTCAATACTCCATTCGATCAAAATAGTTCTTAAATCTTGATTGATTTGGATCCATTGAAAACTAGTACTGTTGATACAACAATCATATGCTTTAGAAACCACTCCTTTCTTATCTTTTGTTTCCTTTTCTACTGAAAGAATAAGAGGAATCTCCCATTGGTTCTCTATAATTAATGGGAACACCACTGCTGGATCAAAATCGACTTCTGGTTTAGGAACTTGTGGATCATGACATATGTTGATAAACACCTTGGTTCCAAGGGGATCCTTCTTGGATTCGAGCATTCTGGTCTTCACCACGAACCCTGGCTTAGGGTCCAATGTGATGGAAGCTCCTGATTCCAATATCGACATGGCTAAAACTTTATGCTAATTAGTATGGAGTAATTTATACACGCTCATCTATTTTATTTTTCATAGTGTACAAGATAATGAGATATCTTACCATCACCAAAAATCAATCACTATATTCTACACCATATCGGTAATATTAATTTGGTTCCGGACCGAGAATAATCAAGACCAAAGTCTCGCTTATATACCCACGAGCGAGTCATCCTATAGTCATCCTATAGTCATCACAGGAGTCATCCCACTAGTCACCCTGGCAAAAAATTGCTCAACATTTTGAGGCTGACTCATTTGACTCAACTTTTCAGGGCTCATCTTTTGAGTCAAAACTTACAAGCCACAACCCAAACCCAAACCTAAACTCCAACCAACTCCACCGCAAGCAGCAGCATACAAATAGCTCGCTTGTAGTTCCACTTTTATTCCACCGTGTTCCGTTCCGTTCAACACTACTTGATCCCTTCCACACACACTCCCTTCATTACCTCGCTTAGAAACTACTCCAATCTGGCTATGAACGTCCTAGTATACTCCGGCCCCGGAGGCACCACCGAAAGTATAAAACACTGTCTTGAAACATTAAGACTCCACCTTTCTCCTTACTATGCTGTGGTACCCATCTCCGATGCCGCCCTTTTGAAAGACCCATGGATGCACAAGACATCAATGTTGGTGATTCCTGGAGGCTCCGATTTGCCATATTGCAACACCTTAAACGGAGAAGGTAACAGAAAGATCCAGCAGTTTGTCAGAAAAGGTGGTAAGTTCTTGGGGTTCTGTGCTGGTGGCTACTACGCCAGTGCCAGGTGTGAATTCGAACAAGGTGATCCTGTTCTTGAAGTCACTGGCCCTAGAGAACTTGAGTTCTTTCCTGGAACCGCCAGAGGTTGCGCCTTCAAGGGATTTGTATACGAATCTCATGCTGGTGCTAAAGCAGCCAAAGTCAATGTGAATACTACTGTTTTACCTGAACTGCCTTCAAGTGTCTACAATTACTATAATGGAGGAGGTGTATTTGTGGATGCTGCAAAATATAGAAATGTGGAAGTTTTGGCCACCTACGATGATAATATTGATGTTGAAGATGATTTAAAGGCGGCTGCAGTTTATTGTAAAGTCGGTAAGGGTGATGTGGTCTTAACTGGTACCCATCCAGAATTCACTCCTACTTTGATGAAACCTGAAAGAGATGAAAAATTCAATAATATAATTACTACATTAAATCAAAACGACAGAGATAGAAAGCTTTTTGTGGTTTCATTCTTGAAAAAATTAGGCTTAAAGGTCAATGAAGATATTCAAACCAGTGTCCCTAAGATCACCCCTATCTACCTTGCTTCACCTTTGGATGTGAGTGCCACCAACAAATTGGTAAAAGATCTCAAAGAAAACCTCGATTTTATTGATGGTAATATTTTGGAGGATGATAACGATACATTTGTATTCCACGGGGAAGATGAAGATGAACACGATTACTTCCTTACCTCAGAAGATTCCGTTGAAGACCCAGATTCTGTTCCAAAACACATTAAAGTCTACACTTCAGACGCATTACCATCACCAAAGAATACTCCATACTTCAACATGAACACCTACTTTGGCCATTTAAACAGATTATATGGTGGAAATGTGGGTGAGTTCGGTAAAATCCTTGGATACTCTGAGGTAGTAAGTTCAACCAGTACTTTAATGGATAAAAATTCCAAATGGCTTCGTCATTTACCAACTGGATTCGTATTGACAGCCACAACACAGGTTGCTGGAAGGGGTCGTGGAGGAAACGTGTGGATTAATCCAAAGGGTGTTATGGCACTGTCAGTATTGTTTAAAATTCCTGCCAATTCTCCTAGTAATGTGGTGACCCTTCAGTACCTTGGAGGATTAGCCTTGATTGAAAGTATATTAGGCTACGGAAGTGAACAACCAGGCGTTGGTGCTGGATATGAAGATTTGCCTATCAAGATTAAATGGCCTAATGATCTCTACATTCTTAAGCCAGAGTACTATAATAATATTTCCGATAAAGATATCACCAATTCTACAGTCGAAGGTGACGACGAAAAGTACGCAAAGGTATCAGGAGCCATTATTAATTCCCAATATATTGATGGATATTACCATTTAGTATGGGGAGGAGGTGTCAATGTTTCCAATGCTGCACCAACCACATCATTAAATCTTGTACTTACAAAATTGAATGAGATCAGAGAAGCAAAGGGCTTACCAGCTTTACCAGCCTACCAACACGAAATATTACTTGCTAAGCTCATGTTTACCATGAACTCTTTCTTCAGTGTATTTTTGAAGACAGGAATGGCTCCTTTCTTACCATTGTACTACAAGAGATGGTTCCATTCTGAGCAAAGAGTAGTGGTTGATGAAGGTTATGGTCAAAAGACTTGTGTGATTAAAGGTATAACTCCAGATTATGGATTGTTGATCGCAGAAGATACCAAGACCGGAAACGTTTTACATTTACAACCTGACGGTAACTCCTTTGATATCTTCAAGGGATTAGTCTACAAGAAGACATAATTAGTACTTATACCAACAATCCACAATTAAATTAAAATTATTCCAATTAACAAGGATTAATTTAACAATTGTACATATAAACAATAATTAATAGAATTAATAATTACACCTTTTTGTCAAGTAGAAACTTAGTTAACTTTACCATATATTTACCTGATATCCAGCCAATGAAACCATACTATTTACAATATAAATCTCTATATTCTTATCCTTATTTCGTGAATTGTTGCACCCATTTCAGTGTTTGTTTGAGTCGCACTTTGCCTCCATATCAGCGCGCGTAACGGTACAGATCAAGCACTAACAAGTAGACACAACAGACATACAAATAAAAGTAACAGAACCAGTTACATCGCCACTCATTCTGAAAGAGCAGGTTTCTATACAGAGAGATACAGCGAAACATCCAGATCCTTTCAAATTGGTTCCTTTCACGACAACAATACTGTTTTTTCATCCCTTATTACTCCCACTATCACTGATACCATTACCACTATAATCTATTCTAAATGAAGGTGGAGATACTAGAATGGCATGGGTTTTCTACCTGGCACTGGGACATTCCTGGAACTGGATACGGAGACGACTTGTGTGGTATTTGCCGTGTTTCCTTTGACGGTACCTGTCCCAATTGTAAATATCCAGGAGACGGATGTCCTATTGTGCTAGGCTCAGGATGTTCCCACAACTTTCATCTACACTGCATTATCAAGTGGCTCGAGCAAGACACTTCCAAGGGGTTGTGTCCTATGTGTCGTCAAATCTTCCTTTTCAAAGATGGTACCTTTGAGCCTGAAGACGGCAAGAAACTACAAAGATTAGTGGATGGTCATAAAGCCATAAGAGAACGGGTCCAAAATACAAGCGACCAAGAATTCGAGGCATTTGAGGGCCAACAGGTCGAATAATCCTAGTTCTTTTTCCTTTATTTGATGAATAGCTCCGGTTTACATAGTGTTTTGGCCAATTTGTCACCCCATAAATACAGCGATGGTTCTACCAAATTCGCAATGAGCTTACCACTGACCAAAGACTGACGTAAAATTATCAACTAGACACCCATTTACACCTCTTTAAACACTATACAGTCATACCAAGTGTCATACAATTCGTGGTGGTCATATTTTACATCTGTTGATAGTTCTCGGTCATCTTCGACCAGACTCCATAAGCTTCGATCTCAGCTCGATCTCCGAGCCTAATTGGGAAAGCTGAAAAATGACCAATCGCGCGGGTATACTAAACTTGATGTACTGATAGATATATTTCTTTATCACAACATGTTTTCATTAAGAACAGCTGGATTGACAGCAAGCCGGTTAGGTATAGGCCACAGTGGGGTCATACTATTAAACAGACCAACCATCAGCACCAACTTCAAGGCTCAAGTTGCCAGAAACTTTTCACACACATTACGTTATAGACAAACCTCGCCACCTCCAAAGGTTTCAGATACCACTATATCCAAGCAAGAACCATCTCAAACTACTTCAACCACAGCAATCACAGATTCGAAGCCTGTTTTCACTCCTGAAGAAATCGAAGCAGCCAAACTTGCAAGATTGGCAGGTTTAGGTTGGGTAGGAAAGTTACCCGAAAAATGGATTCCTTATGCTGAATTAATGAGATTGGAAAAGCCAATCGGTACTTTGCTTTTGCTTGTTCCTTCATTTTGGGGTATCACAATGGCCGCATATGGTATAGCAGCTCCTCTTGCTACCACCCTTTCAGCATTTTCCTTATTTACTATTGGTGCAGTTATCATGAGAGGAGCAGGATGTACTATTAATGATATACTTGATAGAGATATGGATAGAAAAGTGGCCAGAACCACTGAAAGACCAGTTGCTAGTGGAAGAGTTACTATTCCTCAAGCAGTTACCTTCTTAGGTGTGCAATGTTTTGCTGGTTTAGGTGTCTTGTTATCTTTACCAATTGAATGTTTATACTTAGGAGCATTATCAATTCCTTTTATTTTTGCATACCCATTATTCAAGAGATTTACTTATTTCCCACAATTTTGGTTCGCCCTTTGTTTCAGTTGGGGTTGTCTTTTGGGTTACCCAGCTGTTGGTGCACCATTAAATTTATGGGTTGCTTTACCCTTAGCATTATCTAACTGGTTTTGGGGTGTTATTTATGATACTGTTTATGCCCATCAAGATAAAAAGTTCGATGTTGCTGCTGGTGTTAAATCCTCTGCTTTAGCTTGGGGTGACAAATCTAAACCAATCATGAAAGGATTATTGGTTGGTCAAATTGCATCTTACACTTTTGCTGGTGTTATGAATAGCATGGGTCCAGGATTCTACGTTTTTGGAGCTGCTGCTTTTGCTAGACTCTACAATCAAATCAAAAAGGTTAACTTAGATGATCCTAAAGACTGTTGGAATTTCTTCGTCAGTAACATTAAGAATGGATTTATTATGTGGTTTGGTATGTTAATCGATTATGCCTTGAAACTTTCAGGTTTCTTATAAACAACTCATCACCTATAGATGATGATGAGTCCTATAGAATTTCATATATGCTATTCAAAATAGTCCCTTTAGATTAATTTAATGATACTTAATTACGTGCAACAATATGCTTCTTTATTGACTTTCACTGGAAAGTTCATTGTAGACTTTTTTCACAAATGTCGAATCTGATTTACTCAAAGATTTCTTCAAAACAGATTCCCGGTTCTCCATCTTCAAATCAATAATTACTTTTTCAAAATATTGAAGGAGATGCACAACTGGAATGTATGTCGGTAACAAATTGATGATTTCTGAAGGAGTGAAGATAGAAGAGCCGTAACATTTTGTAAAATGCTGAATTGATGATATGTTTGATTTTTGGTTAACGTAGAAGGAAAATATTTCTTTCAAATTGGATTTGACGGTTTCTAAAGGAAGTTTTTGGTAATTTTCTTCAATATGCTCGTCAAAATAAAGTGACCGACTTGGCAATGGAAATGTATTATGAATAGCATAAAATTCAGCACTTGAAAAATCATGGTATTCTAATAGTTTCTTCACAGAGTCAGTCTGTGTATCTGTATCATACAAGAAGGAGAAGTACTCAAATAAATTACTATTCTCATTTTCTTTCAATTCCTTCAAATAGGTTTCTATGCTCCATTTTTCTCCCTTCATAAAACAAAGCATTTCAAAAACCTTTAAGTAAATGTTTAATAAATCTCTGGCCTCACTTCTCTTCAAGTTTAAATGAATATAATCTATCCAACTAATTTTTGGCCATTTTTCATCTTCTAATGAATTTTCAATTTTATAAGTACTGAATAAAATCTCAAAATTTATTAAATTTTCTTCTTTCAAGATTAATGGGGACAATAAAAGACGAATGAGTTCAGTTAACAATTCTTCTGAAGTTTGTGAATCCTTAGATTCATTCCAACTTCCTTCTAAGTATTCTATTCTCAATAGAGAAAAATCTATTTCATTTGTATGTGAGTGAGAAATTTCATCCATGATTCTTTTATGAGTATCCTTGAACTTACTATTTTTATGCTTTTTCAAATATTGGAATGTTTGATTTTGGTCCACCTTTAAAATTTCCAAAAGGTACTTTGAATAAATGTTCTCATCATCAATATTTTTCTGTAATTGTACAAGGACCTGATCAATCAAATTCTGCTTGGTCATACCTAATTTTCCAATGGATTCGGAATCATTTCGTAAAAGTTCAAGACTGACTGTACAGAATTTTTCTGCCAATTCTAATGCAACAGGATTGCTTTCATGAATAAGTTTTGTGTAGATTTTAATAAGAAGTGGAGAAGCAGGTGAATTTGAAACCAGTTCAATTATTTCCTTGTTAGTAGAGTCCAACTCCTTCCAATTCTCTTCATCTTTGACAAAAAAGTCATTCAATTTGTCAAGATTTGAATGCATGACATAAATTGCCTTCCGTATAAACATGAAAGTTTCAGCGTTTGGTCTTATAAGATCAGGATAAATTTTGTCCAAGTATTCAAGAACAAAATTGTCATTCTTTTTGACGTCAATAGATGTATCAATACCTTGAAATAACAGGAAATCCTTTACTCCATTTATTTCTGCGTTGGACATCATTAATATGACAAATCTTGGATCGACAAGTAGATCACCATTCTTTATCCTAGTCAAGTATTTGAACGAGGATTGATATTCTTCAGTGTATAGATAACAAAGAATTAGATTATAAACCAAGAACTCATGTTTAAGTCCAGTATATGAATCAGCTTCTTCCTCTAGTTTTTTGGTATATTCTTTAACTTTATTGTCAATGAGTGAAGTTTGAAACTGCAGCACAATAGCCTCAAAATCTGCCAGCTTATATGCCAACCAAACTTTTGAATTATCATAAATTAATATGGTTCCTTTATCATTTTCAGGACTAGTTGGATTGGTTATTTCTTCAGTTAATAAATTGATTTTGGTAAGCTTTTGGTTAATAAATTCATTTTCTAGATTGACTTCGCTAACCTGACTCAACTTATAATTTTCTTTAAGATTCAGTTCTTCTACAGGAACTATATCTCCACCAGCAGGAGGAGCTGTGGCTACTTCAGAAACTTCCTTAGGTGAAATTTCTTCATCTTTTGGAGGCTCTTGATCGGTATCTTCTGTGTCTGCCTCTACATCGTTAGTAGATTCTTTGGGTGCTTCAGTATCATTTGCAGTTGCAGTCTCCTGCTGTGGTTGATCTGCATCTTCTGGAGCACTTTCGAGTATTTCTTCTTTAGTTTCCTTCGGTTCTTCTGAATCTTCGATTTTTTTTGGATCTTCAGACTTTTTTGGATCTTCGGACTTCGTTGGATCTTCAGAATCTTGTTGAATCTCTTCGGTGGTTTGTATTTTCTCAGAGCCTGTCTGGTCTATATTTATGGAACCCATGATTTCGAAAGACTCCAATGAGCTGAAGATTAATTTATTCTTATTTTTTGATGAATTGAATAACCCAATGACATACGGCCATTCGACTACCACACCTCCTGAAGGATATCCCTCATCAATCCAGGTAATTGTTCCTCTTGTGACATCACCTAAAGGATTGATAAACATTGACATTGAGGTGGTATCATCGGAGCTAATAGTCAATAAGTATTCTTCTTCACTTTTGTCTTCAGCATTAAATGGAATAATATATGGGATGACTTGTCTATCGGCACCAGGAGCGTACTCGAATAATGGGATTTTTCTAGTATGTTTTAAATCTATTATATCATAATGGGCATCATTGGCCACTAAAACCAAGTTACTATAATTGCTAGACATTTCAGAAGCGGTAGAAATACCTCTGATAGCTTTTGAATAATTGACATCTTTCAATAGTTTAATTTGATCTGGTCCAATTTGTAGTATTCGTATTTTCAGTGGAGTAAATGCAATGATTTTATCGTTTTTGATGGTATTTTTGGCCTGTGGGTTGGCATGCACGGAATATGAAAGAAGCAGAACATCGTTTGCATCTCTTACTTTCCCTATATGTGATGGAGTCAATTCTGGAAGTGAATATAATGTAGCAATTCCTCCTGCTAAGATTAATGCTTTCTCAGTTTGGGGTAATACAACAAACTTGGTGATAGGTTGATCAGCCGATATCACCAATTGAGTAATAAGAATATAATTGGGAGCATCTTCAAAGTGATGATAATGAAGGATCTTCCCCTTTGATGTTCCCACATAAAGGTTAGCCTGATAAGACCCAATGGTGGTTATATGTTCTGAATCCAGATCAAACGATTCGGCCACATCGGTTAGAAGTTCCCGAAACCGATACTCCGATCGGGTCCCATTCAGGCCATCTAGAATGATGTTGGTGGCGTCCATGGACTATTGACGAATTCAGATTCTGGGGGTCTGATTCGATTCGATTGATGCTTGGCTTGGTTTTAATGAGGTTGCAAGATTATGTAACAAACGAGCGAACCGACCACAAGATCTTTCTACACAGCCATTTTGGTGAGTGTTACAAAAAAACCAGTTAGCGAGAACTTGAAACACAATTTATAATTATTAAGTGAACTGTCTATACGAGAGGTGTAAGAAAGCTAAAAACATAGTGAAACCCATGGATATTCCTTTTAAAGGTATCCAAGTGCCACTTGTAATAAATTTCAGCTATACCTTTTTTGAGTTAAGCCATATCTATATACTTTTTTTTTTGGGAGAAGCCAAAATCTATATGCTCAAGGAAGCCAAGCTTTCCGAGGAACTAGGGCGTACTGGAGGGAAAGCCAAATTATCTCTATGAGCAATGTACTCACTATCGGCGAAACCCAATGTAGGCTCGATATCCTTACTCTGTAAACCCTTGATAAGGTTGATTTCAGCCGAGCTATAGTTAACTCTACAATGACCCACCAGAACAGCCTCCGAGATATCTGAAGTTTTGGTTGGAACAACCTTGATGGAAACACATTCACTTTCATGGAAGTTACCTTCAACTTGTATCACACCAGCAGGAAGCAAACCGGCTCTATTTTTTCTGGTCAAGGCATCAAAACATCCTTTATCTATAACAAGTGAACCCTTTGTCTTCAATCCATGAAGAAGCCAGAACCGACGATCAGATTTAATTTGGGTATGATTTGGAAGTCCCAAAAATCTGGTATGAAGTGGAACTTTATTAGAAGCTATATCTTTAGCAAGTAAGGCTTCTTGTTCGGCAATTGAAAGATTGGACTCTTCTGAAGCTTGAATATTTGCAACAATGGAAAGAATGGTTTGAGGTTTACTAGAAAGAGTAATGATGGTAGTAACACCTACATTGGTAGCCAATTCGGCAGCAATGAGTTTGGTGGTCATTCCTCCTGTTCCAACTTGAGAGCCGGCTCCATTTTCAGTATCAGTTTTCACATTAAGTTCATCAATTTTATCAACAATTAAAATTGGCTTTGCATCAGGATTTGTACGAGGATTATCAGTATATAAACTCTCAACATCTGTCATCAAAAACAAATAATCAGCATGAATCATTCCTGCAGTGATAGCTGAAAGAGTATCATTATCACCGAATTTGATTTCAGCCACTGATAAAGTATCATTTTCATTAACAATTGGAATAACTCCCATTTCCAATAATTCATTCAAAGTATTGGTTGCATTTTTATACTGAGTGAAATCTATAATATCATTTCTAGTAATTAAAATTTGGGCTGTATGTTCATCTAATTGTCTGAAAAGATCTTCAAACAATGCCATAAGTCTGGATTGACCAATGGATGCAAGTGCCTGCACCGCAGCCAATTTACTGGGTTTTTTATCTAATCCCATACGTTTCATTCCAAAGGCGATAGCTCCTGACGATACTATAACAATCTTATGACCCTGTCTCCGAAGCTTCACGATGGTCTCCACAATTAAAGACATGTTCGCGATACGAGGTTCTCTCGTTACTTCATCCACTAGGGACGAGGTTCCCAATTTGACAACTATAGTGTAACTTTTCATGTGTTGAATAGTAATTGAAGCTAATCGGTTGAGTCATAATCTCAGCCCGAAATCTAGATCAGTGTCGTGATTATGTCGCGACTAGTCAACCAGATTACAGGGTGCGAGGGGAAGATAAGGAATAAGCGCGAGACATTTTATAATAGCACCTTAATGCCAAAAGACACCAATAGTGACAGCTTTCAGTTGCAACAAATTACAGCAAAATATGTGTTACCTTATTGAATTAACTTAATATTATACACGGAACAAAGAAGTTTATTATAGTTTTTCAATTTGTTAGAAAAATGCAAAATACAATATTAAATGATATAAGGAATAGAATAGAAAAATAATGGCAACAAGTCAATACTAATTTTATACTTATTAATTGTGATATTTCCACAGGTTCCATTTTTGAAAAAGTAACAGTGGCTAATTATTAGGACTAATTTAATTTATTTAGAATAGAATTGTAATTACTAAGCTAAATCAACTAATTCCGCTCATTACAATTAACCTCAATCAAAGAATCTCCACATTTTAAAGAAAACCTATTAATAATAGCAAAATTAGGCTACATTTCCGCTTTTCTAACTAACAGTACAGCCACATATAGTTCCTGATTTTGTTGTGTAAATCTAGTACTCCAATCAATTTAACGCACTAATATGTCAATTATACCTAAATCCTCGTGACTTGCTGCACCGCAGAAATTTGCAACCATGCCACAGATAACAGTTATACCATCAAAGAATATTTAGCAAAAGAAGCAATTGTATAGATCCAGAACTTGAAAAACTTTAATTTCACAATGGCCTGACATTTGCAGCTGCATATCATATGAGTGCCTGATCTGATTCAAAAAAATTTAGTAAATTTAATTTTGTTGAGCCACCATTTCGCTGCCACAATTGCTTATCACCTCGTTTGAGATTGAGCGGATATACCATATTCATGCAGGGTAAATAGGTACCAAAATCATCTATAAATACCAGACTAGATCTAATAATTATCTCTGCTCAACTTATCATGGGATTTTTTAGTGCTCTCAAGAAGCAACTACTTGCTAATGAATCTGTCAATGTGCACCAGCGCAGAGAAGCTGGAATAGATAGAGACCGAGCACTGACATCAAGCACTTCAAAGGATCCAAATACCGAAATTACAGTCTTAGAAAATTCTCTGGATAGTGATTTTTCTGAAGAGCCATATATTGATCTTGAAGTACATCTTACTCCTGAAGAAATTCATTATAGAGAAACTTCCACCTACTTTAAGATTAAGAAGTTCTTATGGGATGGTACAGGAAAGCATCCACTTGAACAAAGGTATTTGCTAAAGCTAGATTTCTTCTTGTTGACGTCATCATGCCTAGGATATTTTATCAAGAACCTTAATCAGTCAAATATTACTACTGCATACGTCAATGGTATGGATGAATACTATACTATGAACAGTAACCAATACAATTATATGACGACTCTTTTTACAGTTGGTTATATTATTGGCCAGATACCATCCAATCTTATTTTGCATCGTCTCTCAGCAAGATTTTACTTGGGTGGATTAGAAGTCATCTGGTCAATTTTAACTGTATTAATGATTACGTGTGGAAGAGATAATATAAAGGGAGTCTATGCCATTAGATTTTTTCTTGGATTCCTCGAAAGTGGATATTTCCCGGGATTGGAATGGCTTCTTGGATCCAACTATAGTACTACCGAACTTTCGAAAAGAAGTGCATATTTTGCAGTATCTGGTAATTTGAGTGGTATTATTTCAGGTCCATTGCAACAAGCAATTATCAAAAGATTTGGCCACTCAAGTTTACCTCCATTCAAATGGATGTTCGTTTTTGACACAGTTATCAGTTTCCCAATAGCTATTTACACTATGTTTGTTGATCCTAATACTCCTTCTACTACAGATGCCTGGTATTTTTCAGAAACCGATAAGTTGGTAGGTTTGGAAAGGAGAAGAAGAATTGGTGCTCAATTAACTACAAGAACTCCTTACACTTGGACCAAGATCAAAAGCTTTTTTAACACTTGGCATATCTATGTCTTTCCACTTGTATTTTTAGCTTATAACAATACTTGTGCTGCTATCAGTCAACCTACTTTCCAAACATGGATGAAAATTACCCTTAAAGAATCATCACATGTTTATAATACATATCCTTCGATTTTAACTGCTTGTGGTATAGTTATTACAATTATCTTTGCATACGTCAATGATTTCCTTGGTGGTAAAAAGAACTTTTTCTTTGTTTCATTATATTTTATATGTTTGATAATTGGTTGTGCTTCATTATCAATTTGGGATATAAATAGAGGCTGGCATTGGTTTTCTTATTTCTTAGTAGGAATTCCAACCTCTTGGGGCCAACCTTTTATATTTTCGTGGGTCAATAGATTATTATTTGAGAATGATATGAAAAGAAGTTTTGTGGTTGTGATCACAAATACCCTAGCCTACGTTACTGGTGCATGGGTACCAATTTTAGTGTGGAATACTAGTGATAAACCAGTGTACCATATTGGATTTACTTATACTGCATGTTTAGCAGGATTTGGATTGTTGATGACAGGCGTTGCTTATTATTTGACTAAAAGAGATGAGAATTTGATTCAGAAATCAGATTCAGAGCAAGTATTTGATAAAGAGGAAACAAGTTTCTCTATAGAATAGTTTGTATAATTATAAGATTCAATCATTAAATTCACTGACTGGAGCTCGTAGTATCGTAAGGGGTTCTTTGGTGGTATTAAGTTGTCAGTTGCATCCTCATGAATAAGAAGCCACAAATGTCACGCATTTGCAGTTCAATATTGTTAGTGCTTTTCTACCCCTTAAACAGATCAATGCTGACAATTGATCTTATGTTGGTTCGCAATTTGATTTTGTGATATTGCAGCCACCTTTTCGCAGCCACACTTGGGAATCTGATCCGTATATATAGATACATATTATGTAACTAATACTAGGAGACAGTTGTTTTACTCTCATTCAACTTATTCATATCTTTTCAAGGTGATGGGAGTCATTAATTCTCTTTCCAAGACTTTCCTTGCTCAAGAAACCATTCCAAATGGCTACACAACTATTCGAGAACTGTCTTCAAAAGGAGTAAATACGATAATCAATGCTAGTGAAGAGAGTGAAGAGGATGAGCCATATATAGATCTAGAAGTTAAATATACTACACAAGAGCTTCTTTACAGAGAGAACTCATATACTTTCAAAATCAAAAGATTCCTTTGGGATGGGTTTGATAAGCATCCTTTAGAACAACGCTACTTACTCAAATTAGACTTCTTTTTGCTTTCTTCCTCCTGTCTTGGGTACTTCATAAAGAACCTTAACCAATATAATATCACCACAGCATATGTTAATGGTATGGATGAATACTATGATATGAATAATAACCAATATAATTACATGATGGCACTTTTCACTGTTGGGTATGTCTTGGGCCAGATTCCATCAAATCTAATACTTCATCGCCTTTCTGCTAGATTTTATCTTGGTGGTTTAGAAATCCTTTGGTCATTGCTAACAGTTCTTTTATTGACTTGTGGGAAACAAGATATTAACAAAGTGTACATTCTCAGATTCATTCTTGGGTTTCTCGAGAGTGGTTATTTCCCAGGATTAGAGTGGCTTCTTGGGTCAAATTACAGTACAGAAGAACTTTCGAAGAGAAGTGCTCTCTTTTCAGTTTCTGGAGGAATTAGTGGAATAATTTCTGGACTCTTACAGCAAATTGTCATAGAAAGATTTGGAAAATCTTCGATTCCTCCTTTCAAATGGATGTTTGTCCTAGATGCACTTATAAGTTTACCTGTTGGAATATATACCATGTTTGTTGACCCAAATACGCCTTCCACAACAGATGCCTGGTACTTCACTGAAACGGATATATTAGTGGGATTAGAAAGAAGGCGTAGAATTGGTGCACAATTGACCACTAAAGCACCTTTCACATTGGCTAAAGTCAAGACATTTTTCAATACATGGCATATTTATGTCTTTCCTCTTTTATTTTTGGCATTCAACAATAGTTGTTCTGCAATTGGACAACCAACATTTCAAGCATGGTTAAAAATTACTCTTGGGAAGCCATCAGAGATTTATAATTATTATCCTTCAATAATAAAAGTTCTAGGAATTGTGATAACCATAATATTTGCCTATATGAACGATTTTTTTGGGGGTAAAAATAATGTAAGTTTTGTTGGATTATATTTCATCAGTTTGATGGTCGGTTGTGTCATGCTCTCCATATGGGATATACCCTATATATGGCATTGGTTGTCATATTTTTTGGTGGGAGTTCCAACTTCATGGGGCCAACCATTTATATTTTCATGGGTTAATAGGTTATTATTCCAAAATGATATGAAGAGGAGCTTCGTTGTGGTAGTGACGAATACTTTGGCGTATGTGACTGGGGCTTGGGTGCCAATATTGGTATGGAATACAAATGATCAGCCCGAATACCATCTTGGTTTTACTTATACTGCTTGGCTATCATTTTTTGGATTAATTATGACGTTTGTAGCCCATTATTTTACCAAGAGAGATGAGAAGAGAACCAGACAGAAGAATGAGTTACTGCTATTAAAAGATCTCTCAAAGCCGGAAATAAAGTGAACAATATTTCAATATTTCAGCTATCGAATTGTCTAAATGTATAGTTTGCATTGAATAATATTCTATAATATTCTAAAAACAGTTCAGCGATAGGCATAGGTAGAATCCAGTTGCACCCAAAAATCGCCAGTACCCGAACTTGTCAGGTTTCAATTCATGATCACTATCTCTATTTGAAAATGGAGCCAGCAAGATCGTTTCTATCAATATCTGTGTATAAAGCGAGCTTCAAAGGCAAAGCTTCTGGGCTGAATTCAGGGTAGTTCTTTGCAATAGCTTGTTTGATTTCATTGTATAAGACTTTGTAAGCCTTACCAGTGAAATGAATACCATCGTATACATACTCTCCCAAATCAACTTCATCTTCAAGCAACTCCTTTTCATTAAAATCTCCTGCTTCTTTCATGGCATCCCATAAATCTACACATCCCACATTTAATTTGTTGGCCACCGATTTAGCAACATCGGCATACTCCCTATTTCTCTTGTTGGTAGAAGCAGGTCTATTAGTTGAACGACCCTTCTCAGCCAAACGGACTAATGATAATCTGGTATCATGAAGAGTTGGAGTAATGACTATTGGTTTGATATTATTTTTCAAGGCCAATTGAACAATTTCAGTAAGGTTCTGTTCATATTTCTCTGTGGTTTGACCTTGAACCTTGTTAAATTCATCATCCACTTGAAGAGCATCATTAGTACCAAAGAAGATAGTCATAAGTTTAATGTTGTCCTTGGAAGAGTTCAATTCCGCCTTAAGGATTTCCGGAAGTAACAAGGTAGCATGAGTAGAATTGTATCCACTGTAGCCTCTATTAATAACATCTAGTTTACGAGAGTAATCATCTTGAATTGCAGGATGGAATCCAAAGCCAGCAGCTTGCAGGTTTCCGAACTGAGTGATGGAATCTCCGAAGAGAACAAATTTGTTGTAGACTAAACTCATACTTTGGGAACTAAAGAATAAAACGAAATGTCTGAGTAAGTGGACTTTGTGAACTTTGTGAGCTTTTCAAAACCGTATAAGAGCAATTGACTAGATCGACAGTAACAATACCTACCAATTGAGTGATAATGTGTTTGAATAGCCAGTTATTTGTCAAAGATTAACGCGACCCGATCCAACTACTACGTCATAATCAGTTATGTAATCTCGCACTATTATACCGAGATTGGTACAGCCACAGTAGCCTACTTAACTTGATCTACAACACCAATACTTATAACAAGCAACCAGAACTATATACAAATTGATATTAAAGATATAGCTATTGATGTTAATGATGGTGGACTTATATATAAAATTTCTTTTGGTTGTTCCTGAGGTATGGTTAGGAAATTATGTTGGTTGGGATATAGATCGATATATCGTAAAAAATTGGAGACCATCTCCCCTCTACTGGATTCTAGACTACCCACTACTATTTCGTAAATAATTAAAAAATAATCCGGTAGGTTTGGGAAATCATCAGGGCTTAGAATCCATATTTCAAAACTATAGTTGAGCCGTAGATTTTGGAGGAATCAGTGGGGTTTTTCGTAAGATCTGGGGTGATTCCGGTACCACTTCCTGTTTTGGTTTAACGTCCCCTGTCAACAAACGTCTACAAACGTTATAAACCAGCCCTTGCATAACTAGTCATTCCAACATGGCAAAACGCAATATCTCTTGGTATTAGAGTATTATAATTGAATTATTCGCAAAGATGGTCGCAATTACCGGAGAAATGGTCTGTCCCCCACTTATACTCCTCCACCTCACCAATAGTAAAGACCTAATGACACTTCAAACCAAGGACAATAGCTGCTAACCAATTTTTTTTTTTTGGTTTTCGGAACCACCTACCTTCATAATCAATAAGGTACATTACGGCTAGCCACTACCCCGCCTCCGCTTTTAACTTATTCGCTTGGCCTAGTTGCAGCTCTAATATACGCTTTTTAAAAATACATCATAGGTTTGAAGTCTGCAGGTTGCGAAATGATTTGCGACTCATTTCGTAATTTGCGAGCTGATTTCCGCAACCCCACATTTGATAAAGTATTTAAGATAACCAACTAACCAACCTAAGATGAGCCAACCGTCAAAACTACCCCAAAATATGACTATCCAAATGCCATGGTGGAAAGAATCCACTGTTTATCAAATCTGGCCTGCTTCTTACAAAGATTCCAATGGTGATGGTGTCGGAGATATTCCAGGTATCATCTCCACTTTAGATCATATCAAGAATTTAGGAGTTGATGTGATCTGGTTGAGTCCAATGTTTGATTCTCCTCAAGATGATATGGGTTACGATATTTCTGATTATGAAAACGTTTATCCAAAATATGGTACTGTTGAAGATATGGATGAATTGATTCAACAAACTCATAGTCGTGGTATGAAATTGATCTTAGATTTGGTTATTAACCATACTTCTTCTGAACATGCTTGGTTTAAGGAATCTAGATCTTCCAAGACCAACCCAAAGAGAGATTGGTACATTTGGAAACCAGCAAAGTATGATGAACAAGGTAACCGTCATCCTCCAAACAATTGGGGTTCATACTTTTCAGGTTCTGCTTGGAAATATGATGAATTGACTGATGAATATTACTTACATTTGTTTGCTGAATCCCAACCAGATTTGAACTGGGAAAACGAAGAAACTAGAAAAGCCATTTATAAGTCTGCTTTGACTTTCTGGTATGAAAGAGGTGTCGATGGATTTAGAATTGATACAGCTGGTATGTACTCTAAGGTCCAAACTTACCCAGATGCACCAGTCGTATTCCCAGATCAAGAATTCCAACCATGTAAGATGTACCATCAAAGTGGTCCAAGAATTCACGAATTCCATAAGGAAATGTTTGCTGATGTTACCTCCAAATACGATGCCATGACTGTTGGTGAAGTTGGTCACTCTACTCGTGAAGATGCATTAAGATACGTTTCTGCTAAAGAAAAGGAAATGAATATGATGTTCTTATTCGATGTGGTTGAAGTCGGTTCTAACCCATCTGATAGATTTATCTACAAGGGATTCACATTACCTGAATTCAAAAAGGCATTTGTTACCCAAGGTGCTTTCCTGGAAGGCACTGATGCTTGGTCTACTGTTTTCACTGAAAACCACGATCAACCAAGATCTATCACTAGATTTGGTAATGATTCCAGTGAATTCAGAGTTAAATCCGGTAAGGCTTTGGCTTTATTACAATCAAGTTTAACTGGTACTGAATTTATCTACCAAGGTCAAGAAATTGGTATGGTTAACTTACCAAGAAGCTGGTCTATTGACGAATACCAAGATATTAACACCATCAACTATGTTAAACAATTCAAAGAAAAATACGGTAATGACCCAGATTATAACAAGAAGTTTGAAAAGTTAATGGACAGTATTAACTTGGTTGCCAGAGATCATGCTAGGTCCCCAGTTCAATGGGATGACTCTCCAAATGGTGGTTTTACCACTGGTACTCCATGGACTAGAGTTCATGACAACTACAAGGAAGTCAATGTTAAGTCTCAAACTTCTGATCCTCAATCTTTACTTTCATTCTGGAAGAAGGCTTTGAAGTTTAGAAAGGAATACAAGGATTTGTTCATTCACGGTAACTTCAGAATTCTTGATATTGAAAATGAACACACCTTCTCTTTCTTAAAGACCAATGGTGACCAAAGTGCCTTTATCACTATCAACTTTACTGACTCTCCAAAGGAATTTGTTAACCTCACTGATAAGAATCTTGAGTTAATTTACTCTAACGAAGACAAGTTGGTTGAAAATGAATTGGGTCCTTACGAAGCAAGAGCATACCTCGTCAAGTAAATTGATAACATTTGGGTCTAGCCACCAATGAAAAAACAGGCTAGTTGGGGGTCAACTGGTTTAGTTGGTAGGTTTCTTATGTGCTATTCGACTTTCTTGTCAGTTGCAAGATAAATAGTTTGATTTTCCTAGTTAGAAATATAAATTCAAAATACCACAAAATGTAGTCAAGAAAATAAGTAATGCACCATTTCAAATAAAAAATGACTAGGAAGTGATCGATAATATTTGAATTACATGGTGTACAGTTGTTTTGATATGCACGTAATTTAAAGAAACTATATCTATAGAAATTAAACTAAAAAGAATTATTAGAATTGAGTAAAAATGGGGTATGCAAGTGGATTAAAATAATGAAAACATATTTGACATAGAATTTGGGCTTCCGGTGTAGCCATCGTCAAGGCTTTCGATTTGATCGTTGAACCAGAATCCAATTAAAACAACGAAATAAATCAAAATTAATATCACACCTTTGAAATAATTAGATTTACCTTCAGCATAAATGTAGGTGAATAAATAAATTGAAATTAAAGTAGCAATGATATCCCATCTTGGAAAAACCAAGGAGAACATCATTTCTACTTGAGCTGGTGCTTGATAGATACTATAAAGCACCAAACTTGGGATTTGAATTAAAACAACTTGTAAAGCATAAGCACTACCAATTTCCATTGAAAGAGCAACATTTCCTCCAATGGCAAATGAAATAGCGTTCAAGAATTCAGTGGTGTTTGGAACTAAAGCAAAAACAGTCAAACCTAAAAATTTAGGATCAATTGGGAAATCTGCCAAAACATCATCAACGTTATCGACCAAAATTTCGGCAATAACAGCATAAACTAAAGTAGCACCCAATAAAATAACAGTGGATTTATTACGTGACCAGTTTGGAGCATCATGACCTCCTCCACCTTCTTCATCATCAAAATCAATTTCATTTTGAAGAGCACTAGCTTTTCTTGAGGCCAGTGGTCTCAATTTATCTTGTTGTACCTTCAATTGTTCTTGAACTTGTTTACTTGGACCTGGAGATTTGACAGTGTCTATTGGCTGTCTGTTCTTCACAACTTCCAAAGATGGAGAAGGTAAAGATGATGAAAGCTTGCTTGGTGGAACACTAGGTCTTTTAGAATCCGATCCAGTTGAAAGTGCATTAGTGGCTAAAGGAGGTAATCCACTAAATCTGGATGATATCTTGTTACTTAATGATGCAGCTTTAGGGGTATCAATACTGGTAATACTTGGAGATCTAAGATAACCGTCTTTCTTAGCAGCTTGAGCTTCATGAGAATTAGTAGCCCAAATTAAAGAAGCGTGAGTTCTTAATGTGAAGTACAAACCACAAACATAAGCTGCAAATAAGGCCAAGGCAACAATCAAAGAGAATGGTTGAATGATATTATAATACAATGAGTCCAATGATAAAGAAGGTTGGATGAAACGACATTTAACACAATTATCTTTGTCAGCAGTTCCGAATGTATCAGAATTACATGATTTGCACTTGAGTTCATAAGCACCGTAAATTTGATAGAACAAAGATGGTGCAAACATAGTAACCATGGCAAATAATAACATTGTAGAAGAAACACCAGCAGATCTTGGATTATATCTTTGGGTCTTACGTTTCAAAGCACCACCACACATGGACAATCCAGGTAATAATAAAACACCACCAAGAATAGAACCGATCATGGAACCTTCAACCAATTTACCCTTAGATTGATTTAAAGCAACACAATAAAGGAAAATTTCCACAATAGTAGAGAAAAAGGCATTGATAACTGCACCAAGACCCATAGAAGATTGAGCAGAAATAGAAGCAACGGCTTGACCAATAAAGTAAGCTAATGGAATAATGGAAAACAAACAAGCACAGAATAAGAAGGCTGAATCAGTAAACCAAGTTTCCCATCCTAATTTTTCCTTAAGAAGATAATAATCCAAGATGACGAAAGCAACAGCTGCCAATAAATTGATGAAGAAAACGTTAGTACCATCAATTGTGTACTTATAGTAATGGAAACCACAACATCTGTAAGTACACAAAAGTAACAGCTGATTTCTCTTCTTTGCTTTATCACGTTTATAGTAAAATCTTTCCATTTCAAAGTCCAATGCTAAAGGATGACGTCTTAAATGGTCACAAATAGTTACAGTGATATTAGACATTGGGATTGTGAAAACCATTAACCAACAAAGAAGACCAATTGCGTAAAGAATGTTTTGTAAGATTAAGTAGTAGAAAAGATAAAATGCAATACGACCAGGAGACCAGCTACCTCTACCAAAAAATCTGACTTTAAGATTGTTATATTCTTCAGCATCATCTCCATCAATTGCTTCCTGGTTATCATTTTCTCCCAATGATGAATAAGCATCTCTGAGAGGTCTTCCATGTTGATCTTTAAGAAGTGGTCTAGTTTCATTACTGGTAGTATATCTTCTTGGTGGAGCAAAGAATAATCTACCTTCTTCTTGGATTCTCCATCTGTGAAATTCTGAAATTGATCTTCCATCTAATTCATCTTCATCCATATAATTTTCATCTTTATTCAATAAGACAAAGACTCCGAATGGGAAAAGTCCGTATAAACCAACTTTGAATAATAATCTAGCATAATTTCTCAGTGATCTGTTTATACCAAAACCTGATATCACAAATACAACAATAGCACCAATTAAACAAACCAAAAATATAAATAAACCAAAGGTTAAAGTCCATATAATATTGGTGACAATGACACCCCAGGTAATTGTGGCATTGGGTTTTCTAGGGTCGAATGCATGAATATCTTCTTCTGCACGATCAGCGACAGAACGCTTTTTCTTATATAAACTTGGTTTCCAAATTTTAATACCGAAAGGATGGGTGGAATTAATTGCATCCTGTCTATCCTTTAAGTTTAATGACTCGAGAGTATTTGAGGAGGATGAAGAATTGACTGACTCAGCATCTGAATCCTTGTTATTACCTTCTCCATCATCTATTTCAGTTTCTGTGACATTTCCACTGACTTCATTTATATTGTCTTGTAAGTTTCTGGTATCAAATCCGATTAATATATTATCATGGGCACCACCTAATTCTACTTCGGGGGATTTAGGACCTGAACCTCTTTTAATTGGCTCTGACTCTGCTTCATCTCTAAATTCTGGAAAGTAACCAGTAGCCACGCTATTTTTCTTCTTTTGTAATGCTTTAATGGCGTCAGTATAACCCTCTATGTAATCTCTGTCACTCTTTGAGTGTATTTGTTCATCATTTTCTTGTACTGAATGTTCATCAATGGCATCGTCAATATCATCATCTACTGAAAACACTAATTTTTGAGGTTGACTGGAAGATAATCTTTTCAAATGGGGTTTTGACTTAAGTTTTTTCAATTTGGCCGAAGACTTGTTTCTTAAGCTTGGTGATAAAAGAATACTGGTAGTACTATGATTTTTAGAAGGAATTGTTTCTTGGTCAACTGGTTTAACTCTTGGTGAAGCCCCACGAGGGAGACCACTATTAGGACCGCTATTGTTAGGACCACTACTACTACTACCAGGACCACCACCAGTTGAAGAACCAGGAGTATTGTCACCAGTAGCAGTTAGTATACTATTGGGTTTGGTGTCCGACATGACGGCTAGTTGAAAGAAAGAAAGAGAAAGTTTATAAACCCGTTAAGTCCCTTTACAGAATTTATTGTTAGTATTGTGGATTATCAAAAATATACACGATAATGCGCTGGGGAATCTTCTTCGAGAGATACAGGAAGAGGAGGAGGAGGGGAATTAAAAATTCCCTACAAGTCAGTCCACAATAGAATAGTGTAACTATGACACTACCCCCACTACCAGGTATTGGCGTATCTACATGTCAACTCCAGCCGTTCCCCTTTACTTTGGGCCCTAAGTAAAAATATGGCTGGGAGATTGTAAGTACAAGAAAGTTAACTAGTACACTATATTAAAGTATGGGCCAGGCCAAATAAAGTTCTGGCACCACTACGCATATTACCGGTTTTAGACCGCATTTTATAGGACCAGATAACTTAGTACAAAAATATGTTCAGCCACACTTTAGCAGGACCAACGGATTGGTGGGACCAAGGATCGGAAGAATATTAAAAAAGATCTGATCGTGTTAGCCGTTGCCCGATTAGGAGCAGGGGGTCAAAAAGTCATGGAATGTACGTACAATATATACAATTGGTAACTGGAACCGACCGCGTTGAGTTCTATTGTTAGGCTATTTAAGAATTATTTCGCATCCTTCACTACTTAGTGATAATGTTAGAGAGAATGTTATTTTTAGCGCAAGACTTCAAAGATGCAAAAAAAAAAAAACACATTTAAATTAGTTCAATCTCTCTATAGATTTTTTATACAGTATCAACAAAATTCAATGCTTATAGTAGGTAACTGTTTAACCTTTCGTTTTTTTTTTTCTTTCTTTTTTTTAATATCAATAGTGCTACAATGATCAACCAGTAACCATGGTCTTGTATGCGAATATTTATATTAAAGTTGCGGGTCTTTTTAAATTTTTTATATTTGCAGTGATTCAATTTGTCTACTATAATTATTCTATTCGTCAGATGTAGACCCACCTAGTCTTCTTCCAGTGCCTCTAAATACATGAGATTGAGGATTTCCAACTCCTAAAACACCGGTAGAATAGCCAGAATCATGACTAGAAGAATAACTTGAGCCTGCAGTAGTTGTAGTTCTAGTATTTGATGAGCTACCAAAAGTATCTCTAGGATGGAAGGCAGTTTGTCTCACACTATTATTCATAGGATAATTCAATAACTTATAAAGAAATTCCGGGGCCTTAAGATATCCTTTATCGAAAATAGAATCTTCTATCACATCATGATTAGGAGTAGAAATATTAGCCATAGTACCCACTCTTCTACCACTGTTCAGAGAAGTATTGTACCGAGAGCCATAAGATCCTGGAACAAGGTTATAAAATGGTAAAGTGCCTGATTGAATACATTGGTAAAGGTAACCAGTCAAGATACCAAGCAATGAATCCAAAAAACTAGAGTAACCAGTCATTAGTCCGACCACTAAATTCAACACTGGTAAATAAAATGCCTTGACTGGGATCACTCCAAGAAAGTTGATAGTCAGATTTTTCAGTACTCTAGACCAGTAATAGGTCATACAAGCAGACATAATATCAAAATGGAAAGGTATGGTTTGATATTGTCCACTAAAAATAAAGGTAAGAATAAATATAATGGTACCACAAAGAATTGCAAACCAAAGGAAATCAGGAAAATTACCCCTGAATCTTCCTGTTGAACTCTCTAAATGACTAGAAATAGTATAGAAGAAATAAATTTGCATGAGGGCATATGCTCTATTATCACCAACCAATGAAGAAGGAAGTAAGAATGTGGTAATGAATTTATAACTCTCACTCAAGAGTATTAATAAGGATTTGATTTTATCATACGGTGGATCATTTTTTAAGGAATCCCAAGTTTTCAATGCATAGATCATATAGTCTTGTTTAAAAAACAAGAACTTACTGAACACCATATAATCCAGTGCCACTACCAAGGAAATAACTAATGAAAGCATAGTGAAGAATCTTGTCACTGGAGGAATATTCCTGATGGTTTCCGCTATCGGTGAGCTCAGACTCATGATGATTGATATAGATTGGAATGTATTAAAAACTGTTACACTGAAGAATTGCTTGGTGATCCAAATCAATGGTTTTGAACTAGATTCGAACTAGTTGTCATTTAGTCCAATCTTGTTATAATTTAGGCACGTGACGAACAATATGGGGTAAACCTAGAGTTGTCAGTAGTAGAATATCGACTGGATTCTAGCTGGCGTAAATAATTAAATGATATATTGTTTCAGTATTATACCAGAATTTCTCTTTTGGGTAACTGTAAGTCAGATTTGTACCCAAATGTATTTTAAAATTTACTAGGGTGGTAATACCTAAAAAAATGTCTATAGATAAAGAAATTAGTCAAATGTACATAAAACAATTCTATATGTAAGACCATAAAAAATTATGGCATATAAATGGAGACTCTATCTTTCATTGAAATCAAAAAAACATTTACTTTAGTAATAAATTTCATAAGAAATTACAATTAATGAATTACTGAGATGTGAAATATAATAGGCTTGGTATCTCGAAAAGGTGCTATGTACCTCGCTATAAATTATGTGTAAAGGTGTATGCAGGTCGTTCAATTATAATAACGAATCAGTTAAAATCAGTTAAATTATAAAGGAGATTATCAAAAAAAAAACACCCCATACAGTCAAATAAACTGCTAGAGATAATCTAAATCTATCAGATTGGGTAGAAATATTATGTTTTATTATTTTACTTTTTTTGTGATATTTAATTCCTCAAGAGCCAAGACCAGTAAAAGATACTATATTTTTCGAATATTTTGCAAAATTATGCAAAAATAAACATTAATGACTATTAATAATTACAGAAAAGTGAACGAAAAGGCAGAACAATTCTAAATAAAATCTCAATAATTCCATGTCTCATAATTGTACACCTTTAATACATGAAGCTAGGACTACAAATAGTTAATTTCACCCACTAAAAATGCTAATATTCAACTATTATTACAAAAACTGTTATTACTGTGGATACTGTGGTATTATACACTAAGATATACTGTAAAATTGAATTTCCTCCATATACCTATTATAAGATTTTGTTGGGTTGCGATCTGTTCTATTCTGTTCTGTTCTCACTCTTTGCAATCTGGTTAAAAACTCCAATTTTGATACCAGACAATTAGTTCGCGCAGAACCAACTGAACTTTCAAACTTAAATAATTAGAACAAACAATCATCTAAAACCATCACCAATATGAAGCTCGTAAGGTTCTTGATGAGTATGCCTGGGGCAACCAACCAACCTGTTACAGTGGAGCTCAAGAACGGGATATCAGTAAATGGACAAATCTTACTGTGTACTCCGCTGATGAACTTATCATTAAAGAATATCAAACTCATCCAACCTCATCAAGACCCACAATTATTACAATTTATCAATATTAGAGGTAATCAGATTAGACAGATTCTTTTACCAGACGATTTGAATATCGAAAGTGTGTTAGCCAAGAGTGTTACCAAGATCAAAGGAAACGGTGCTGGTCCAGGAAGTCAAGATGTGCTGAATGGTGCACCAAAGAGAGGAGCAAGACCTATGAGAGGCGGCCGTGGTGGTAGAGGCAGAGGAAGAGCATTTTAGATGAGATTAATTGCACGATATGTATAATAGGAAACCCTTATTTCGAATACTACAATTGAAGTAAGCTGGTGAAGATAGTTACTTAAAGAGAGAGCTAGTTTTAGTTATTAAAAATAAGAAATAATTCAATAAACAGGATAAAAACGTAAAGACGTTAAAATGTTAAACTTTTGATTGTTTTGTAGATATCTTACATTTGAGTATACGTAACTTGAGTCTACTGAGAATCTTTAATTCAATCTTTCGTTGTTCGTTGTATTATATGTACAGGTATGTAGTTATGCTACTTGTATGTAGATGTTTTGGATAGAACATTAAAATACCTAGAAAGCCTTGATGTCCTATGATTGTTTTCATCTAGTGAAACATCAATATATCAGACATCCATACTTTTTCATAGTATATCCATTGCTCAACCATGAGTGTAAGTCCAAACCTAATACCAGGTCTTCTTACGTTGTTCCTTCTTTTGTAATTGTTTCTTGTAACCAGGTCTGACAGCCATAATGGTTTCGTCCATCTTAGCAATAGCTTCAGCTCTATCTTCAAGTTTTTCAGGTAATTCTCTTTCCCATTTCTTCTTCTTTTGAGTCAAAACACCTCTCATCCAGTTCTTATTGTGGTACTTTTCATCGTAGAATTTCTTTGGAGTTGGTGGTAATAATTCTTCAAGACCAAATTTACGGGCCATCTTATACAAATCAGCAGATCTTCTAAGGGAAAACTTTGGACTGTGCCATCTTCCAGTTTCAGGATTCTTATTTGGTAAAAATGGATTCAACTTTGGATCTTGTATGGTGGATGGTTTGGCACTGTATTCGGCGAAAGGTCTTGGCGGGTACTTGATGAAGAAGTTGTGTAACTTCTGAGGGAGCTTGCTGAAAGCTTCCTTGGCGGTTAATGACATTCTGTTTGGTGTTGAAGGTAGACTTGTGGTTGAACTTTACCAACCCGAAAATTTTCATGTCTGGCTGTGCGCGTATGCAGGAAGTGAAAAATATAGTAGATCTGGTGGTTATAGTGAGTGATAGAGAAAGGGTGGCAGCGAGGAAAAACGAGATATGACTGGGAAGTGATGGTATACAAGTACTAGGCTGAAGATATCTAGTGTATCACATTATTTTCAAAGAAATATTTTTTGGTGCTTTTTTTGGTGCTCCTGTGTTGCTTATTATTAGGTAATTGGACTACAGACTAATCCTTCATAATGTACCCAAATATCTACTTGATATATTAACTTTACTGAAAAATCTATGGTTTTGATTTTCTAATTAGTTGGTAATTCAAATTCGTATACTTTTTTCAAAATGGGTCGTTGTCGTTCATACATCAGCATATACATTCTATAATTATTCCGGACCATCAATAATACACTTGACTGCTCCACTACCAGCTCTAACGAGATCATAAGCAGCAATGGCATCAGTGAATTTGTATCTATGAGTAATTAATTGATCAAAATCAATTGGTGCATTCTTAACACCGTTCTTATAGTTTTCATCAAAGATCTTGACAGCAGTTTTATAGTCATCATAACCATATCTGAAAGATCCATACATGGTGGTTTCCTTCATGGCAAATTCAGTGATTGGGAACTTGACAGGACCAGCTGCATTACCGATTTGAACATAACGTCCTCCACGTGCAACAATTTGGACAGCCAATTGAACACATGCTTCTGCACCAGTACATTCAAGGACAACAGTTGGGTTGATACCATCAAAAGCTTCAACCAATTCCTTAGCACCACCAGTTCTTGAATTGAAAACGTGAGTAGCAGCACCAATGCTTTGAGCCAATCCTAATTTGGTGTCAAATACATCAATGACAATAACTCCAGCAGCACCAAAAAGTTTTGCAACCGCAGCAGTTAATAAACCAACAGGACCAGCACCAAAAACAGCAACATAATCACCAAATTTAACATTACCTAAACGAGCACCATGAACACCAACACTCATTGGTTCAACCAATGCACCCATTTCTAAGGAAACGTGGTCTGGAAGTTTAACCAAGAAATCTTCTGGACTCTTGAAATATTTAGAAAGAGTACCTGGGGCACTTTCACCATTTGGATCTTGATTTGGAGTGGCAGCGAAAACCATATGAGGACATAAGTTGTAATGACCACTCTTGTAGGCATCACTGAATCTTGAAGGCACACCTGGTTCAATTGCAACATTATCACCTACTTTAAGGGAGGTAACCCCTGGACCAACTTCAACAACAGTACCAGAAGATTCATGACCTAAAACCATTGGTCTGGTTTGAACAAAATCACCAATTCTACCATGGGCATAGAAATGAATATCTGAACCACAAATACCAGTTTTCTTAACTTGAACAATTACATCAGTTGGTTCAGTAATCTTTGGAGAATCATAAACTTCAAAGGTGATATCATCAATCTTGTTTAACACTAAAGAAGGATTAGGAGCCATTTTGTTATTTCTGATATGAATTGAGTTGTAATTGAATTAATCGTTAATGAAAGAAAATTGATGATTATTGCACCCACGCCACTTTATATATAAATACTAAGTTAAGGATTCTTACACATACACACCCACACACACCATTATATAAAAACCTAATTATTTTTAGCGATACCTGGGGCAACAATACCCCATATTTCTAACTTCCCGATGATTTTCCGGCGGGGAGAAAAGTTGCGAGGGTGGAGGTTGGGTGGAGGAAAATTGGTGGAGGAAATCTGGTGGAGGTAGTATTGAGAGGTAGTATTGACCTAAAGCCTAAATCGTAGATAGATTCTCGGTAAGATAGAGATTCAAAATAGAGGCGGCCTGATGACATAACAATTTGTTGGACCAGGTTACGTGGCAAATGTGCAATAACGGTTCTTTTTTAAGTAATGTCATATCACTTGAAAGGTGCCAAAAGAAACGATCGATTGCAAAAAAAAAAAAAAAAGGTTTACAGTGTAAGATAATCTAATTGGAGAGTTCGGGGGTAAAAGATCTGATGAGGATTGACAATAGGAGAAGCTACCGGTTGTTTATACTTAAAACCGATGAATTTACATATACGATGCTTGCTTACCGAGCCTACAATATGGAGGATATATGGCTATATCGGTGGAAAAGGGTCTAATCGTAAAGGCTACTACTTCGATGATTAATTGCATTAGGTTCTTATTGTTATTTTCACCCATCGTAACTTTATGTATTTCAGCAACCCACTTGCCTAATATGATCATGGTAACTGGATTATACCCCTCTTTCTTTGTAGATTGACCGCATTGATTGGTGATTGATGATCTTTGATCCGTATAATTAATACGGTAATTAACTAGTAAAAACAATTGCAAAATACTAATTTGAGAGAACATTGTTTCAATTGTTGTTGGTAGTGGTGCAAGTAAATATATTTCAAGTTAAACTACGCCTTGTTAGACTTAATGGTTTGAAAATTCACATTCTTTTGCAATTCGATGATTTCAGTTTCTGACATCACTACACGTGTGATATAATTACAGTGTCAAATTAAAGTATCTGACAATTTGATAATTTGTCAACTTGACATTTGAATTGATTCTTATATTTGATACTATTCAATCAACTATATTCTTATGTATTGCTAAGTGTTTGTCATATACCCGTATCTGGACAAATTCACATCCAGCGAAGATCATAGATCTATTAGTTTATACTGAAGATCACAACGATATTTTGCAATCCAAAGTAAGTCTAACACATCCACAACCTTATGCAATTAGAATGCAAATCCACCAAATATGTGGTAAATTAAAAACCCTTAACACAACAACACACACATACACATATTTTTTTTCAATTTTGTATTGAAATAATGTCTGCATTTGTTGGAGTCACTACAGTGGAGTCTGCTTACAAACTCCCTACAACTGAATTAAACTATGATGTGTACTGAAGTCATAAGTACTTTCGTGAAATGAATTTTTTGTAGATTGGGAGAATGGATGATCTAATGAGCAACTTCTTGCAATGCTTCTAAAACTTCCAATTCAATGTTAGCTTCGGCAACAGCAACTTCATCACCGGAAGCAGCTCTCTTTTGAGCATCAGCGATTAAGGACTTGACGGCTTGAGCATCGAATTGTTCTGGCTTGAAAGCTTCAATGGCACTGATGGTCAACTTGTTACCTGGTTGAACGGTAGCAATACCACCACTGACAAAGTATTGTTGACTTTCACCACCCTTGGTGATAACTTCTAATAAACCTGGTCTCAATTGTTCGACAATTGGAATGTGATTGGCTAAGATACCTAAGTTACCGTTGACAGATGGTAAGTTGACTTGTTCGACTTCAGAATCAGCGTACAAGGTTTCGTGTGGTAAAGCCAAGGACAACTTCAAAGCTTCAGAAGCAGCTTCGGTGGCATAGGTTCTTCTAACAGAATTGCTGCTTTGCTTAGCAACTTGACGTAAGGCTTGTCTGAACATTATGTTGTGTAGAATCGTCCTTAATCTTCAACGTTAATTGTATATCAGTTTTTTTTCACTACCGGAATCCGAGAGTGCACTAACAAATTACGTGTTTTTATTGGCGGAGCGTTGACTTCCGCATTCGGAAGTGTGCGAAAATTAATGTGTGGTTGCGGGTCCATTACCTCTATATACTATATACATCCTAATACATTAAGTGCGAAAATTATGATGATACATTAGATTAGTCTATATAGAACACATTAGCATACAGTAGATATTCTGATTTGTTAACTTTTAACTTTTGAGTTATGATTTGGTGATTGATATTGTTCTAGCTGTGTTTTTGTTTTTTTTCTCTTTCTTTGTCGATTAAAAATATACAAGAACTTGAACAATAACAAATCAATCACTACCTCCAAATTGATTCAAGAAATTATCCACATCGAACTCGTCGTCATTAGGTAATTGACTTTGTTCACCAGAGTCGAATCTTTGGTCTAGTAAGCCCATATTTAAGCCATCGAGTATCAGCTCGTCATTTCCAAGCAAGTTGTTCATGTTCAAATCAAGATCGGCTGCTGGATCATTCTTATTATTGTTAGAATTATTAGTGTTGTTATTAGAATTATTATTATCATCAGCAACAGGATTAGTATCATTGGCAGCTTGCATCAAAGGATCATCGGTGTAATTAATAGATGAAAGTATATCTGCTGGATTAGGAATATCAATACCATTTTTATCGGTTCCTCCATCCATTTCTCCCATATTAAAGTCGAATCCTGGTGACGATATGAAATCGTTGAAATCTGTAGGTTGTTGCTGTTGTTGTAATTCTTCTTCTTTACGTTTCTTTTCCTCTTCTTCTTGTTGTTTCTTAAGTTGCTCTTCTTTCGCTTTACGTTCTTGATCTTGTTTTTCCTTTTCAAGACGATCTTCTTCTGCTTGAGCTTTTGCTTTAGCTTCTCTTTCGGCCTTGGCCCTTTGTGCTGCCTCTTCTTCTTCTTTACGCTTTCTAGCTTCTTCTTCTTGTCTTTTAAGTTGTTCTTCTTCCAAACGTTTACGTTCTTCTTCTTCCTTCAATTTCTTTTGTCTTTCGAGCTCTTCCTTCATCTTCAACTCTTCTTGTCGTTGTTTATTCTCCAAGATCATGCCAATACACCAACGTGCATCATTGAGTTTCGATAATGTTTCATCAAGAACTTCATCGAATTTGGCGATATGTCCGGCCAATTGTGTAGTTATTGTTGATGTGATTAGTTGATTGTTGGACCCCGTTATAAGATTGGACTGTTCTTTATTGTTGTTGATGATCTCGAAGACGTATCCAGCGTCCTTGAGAACATCATTCAATGAATTGTCTAGTTTTCTCTGTAGATTCATCGGGTGGGGTTTGGTATGTGATTCGATGTCATATTGTTAACTTTGTATGGAGCAGCGGGTCACGTGCACGATAACAAAAAATTGTTTGGTGTATACAGGAAAAATACGAAAATGCCTAATGACATAGAAGATCTGAATGTCCTAAATTTGCATGATTTAGAGTCGAAAAAGTTGTCTAGGATTGAAAATGAGTCGTTAAGAGTAACAGTGGGAATTTTGGTCTACAAAAAAAAAAAATAAACCGTCATAATGTAGTTAATATTGGTAAAGTGATGAAGTGAAAAGTCTAGTGGATCGACCCTCTAACCACACAGGCAATTGGCCCGATTGAGCAGAATGAGATAGTAATTTGAGTCTAATATGGAGTGTTTGAACCGGTTAATTTATACAGATCATGATCCTAATGATCAGCGTTCATTGCTGTCTCTCACTGTAGTTACCATAGTACCAGCCTTGTCAGTGCTCTATACAGTCTCACAGTCCTACACACTACACACTACACACAATAGAGTTGAATACTGACAGAAGGCAAATATATGGGACATAGAACTAAACCACACGAAACTGACGAAACCGTAATATCGAGTTGGCCATATAATCCCAACAGTCGGAAACCATTAAGAAACTCTCTTCTTCATTCATTACCATCACTCAACCAATCACTGGTGTTCCTTTCTTCAACTTAGCTTACCCTGTTACTCACCTTTCTATAGTGCGACTGCACACTGGCCTCTACGCGGTCTCGAGAATAGAGAATCGCGTAACGCGTTCCATCGTGAAATACATCACTTACCTTCAGAAGTCAAAACTTCAATTGAACAGTTTTCTTCCGTTCAACCAACTATCATATCCTTGCTAGCATGTATACCGAACAGCTCGTTTCAAAGCAAGGGCCTTTGGCACACGTGTGGTTAGCTGCCAACTATGATAAAAAACTTACCAAACAACAACTTTTAAGTACCAGCATTGTTAAATCATCAGATTTCATTTCGAATCATCCTATAAGTCATTATTCTTCTCAAGGAAGTCAATCAGATACTAATTCCATCACCTTAAGATTGTCAGGACAATTATTGTTGGGTATAGTACGGATTTACTCTAGAAAGACCAAGTACTTGTTAGATGATGTGAATGATATATTGTTAAAATTAAAAACTTCTTTTAAACATGCCAGTGGTATCAAATTAGGTTCAGATATCGCTGCCAATAAAGTCAACTTAAAGCCTCAAGATACCATCATCACTAATGTTAAGAGTATAACGTTACGAGACCAAGTCACTAGATTTGATTTGTTATATCAAGATGATTTAAATTTGGATGATGATATTGCACCAAGTGGAACAGGATTATTCAGTCAAAGTCAAAATGTTGATGATAGTTTTAGCTTCGACCAATCCATTGAATTTGGAAGATACGAAGAACCTCATGGTCCAGTTACTCCTGGTAATGATTACGGTTTAGAATTAGACTTCGATTTAAATGATGACAATGAAAATGAAAATGATGATAATAATAATGACGAATCCGATCGTTCTATTGAAGTGGGAAGAAATGTCTCCCAACTTAATGATAACCCAGATATTTCTATGATTGACCTTGGAAAGGAAGCTGATGTTGAAGACGTTAATCTTGACTTTGATTTAGGTGAACCTTTGGATACAATTGACGAACCGGCACTTCCAGAACTTGAAAGTCCAAACGCTGCTGATAGTGATGGACCACAAGAAGCAAATACTCCGGAGCCAGTACCAGAACCACGTCCAAGAATTAAAAGAAACCGTATTACTGAAGAAGGAGAATTAATTACTACCAAGAGAAAGTTGAAGATCGATTCACCACAAGATTTAGATGGTATTTCCATTCAATCATTAAAGGAAAACCAACAATTAATTTTAAATGGTTTCGGAAACGATGATACATTGACTTTAAACTTATCTGAAGCTGAAAAATTACAATTGATTTATGAATTATCAGCACCAGTTGGTTCTAATAAAAGAAGAAAATTATGGAATATTGACACTCAACTCCAAGAAAGATGCTTAGAATTAGCAAGACAAGAAAAAGAACTCGAAGAACAACACAATTTACAATTCGAACAGGAATTCGATGATTTGGACTTCGATTTATCCATGCCAGATATGGAAGAAAACAATGCACCAGAAGAATCATTTGCAAATCAAATTATTGATGAAGTTGAAGAAGAAACCGAAGAAGAAGAAGACGTTTCCAATGGTAACGTTGCCAGATCAACTATTCAAGTGGCTGAACATCTCAGAAATATTCTTACTACTAAGGGTGATACAGATTTAGCTGATCTTATCGAAAAGGATTTAAAGATTAATGATCAAGATAAAGAAATGTTCCCATTAGGAACCACTAATAGAGCTGCAGAAGTAAAGAATGTTAACCAAAGAAAGGAAGCCACCAAATGTTTCTTCGAATTATTGGTCTTGGCTACCAATGATTGTATTGAAATGAACCAAGAGGCTCAAGAAACTAAAATCGGTGGTGATATTAATATTCGTTCTAGAGATAGACTTTTCAGTAAGTTCCTTTAAAAAGGTCAAGAAACATCTAAGTTAATTAGGTGAGATCCAAGGTCAAAACTAATATTTAAAAAAGACCATATTTGGCTTGGAATTACAATTCATCATATTTAGTAATCTGTAAATTAATGTACATTAGACAAAATGAATATTTATTCTGATAATACAGTGTAGTAATATGAAACATGGAACCGAGTGTTTTAAGAATTATCAATTATCTATTTTTGTAAATAATACAGTATTCCTTCATTCAATTTCTCACTTTGGGAGTTAACAAATTGTCTCAAAGATTCATCGTCTATAGGCCAATGAATAAAAGAACCATCATTAAATCCTGCTAAGAGTTGTGAACCATCTTTACTAAATTTAATAGTAGTAGCATTCCCACTTCCAGACTTCACAGGAATATCAAAAATTGGTTTGAAAGTATTTATTTCCAAATCCCAGAATTCTATTATAGATTGATTTTCATCAGAGTTTTTCATTATTCCAAGGGTAACAAATTGGAAACTTCTATTTGGTCTGACTGCTATTCTAAGGACTATTGATTCAGTCGGGATAATTAATTTTGGTTGCTTAAGACTTGGAGACCATATTTTTAAAGTCCAATCCATATTTGAAGTAACCAAGAATGTTTCCTTATTGTCATTTGATAAAACATGAAGATCAGTTATGGTATTAGGATAAGATAAATATGAATCATCATCATTTTCAATATCTTGATGTACAAATTTTATGTACTCTTGTTTGATTTGACTGGATAATTGGTAGATGGTTCCACTATCAGATGCAATAACTATATCATCTAAAAATTGGTGCTCATCATTCATATGGGAACTTCTATCTATAGGATTTAACAGAACAGCTTTCAATATTCTTAAGTTTTCTTTAAAATTAGTAAATTCATTAGGAGTAGCCTTAACCAATTTAACAGAGTCCAGACTCGAAGATGCAAGAAGATTAGTAGACCAAGAGTTGATTATACCATCAAGAGAAAAGGATACAATCAGGTCGTTACCATCTATGTTTATTTGTAAAAGTGAAGTAATTGCTGAAGTATGATGTTGAAAGGCAATACCTGAATTAGATTTTAAGGATGTTGATGAGAATGAAGGAGAACTTAACAGAGGTAAAATAGCCACTTCATTAGAATTCGTATTTTCTAAATTCCAGATAACTATTTTTCCATCTGATAATCCCCCAATAATTTTAGTTGAAGTAATTTGGTCAAATTTAATGGAAGTGATGGAAGCTGTACAATTTAAGAAAAATTCAGGAAATACTTTACCATCTTTGAGACTGTAAATAATGGCTAAACCTGGAGTGCCTTGAGACAGTGAATGAGAATATGCAATGACCACCAATTCTGGATGATGTGGAGAAAAATCAATACTTGAAACCAGTCTTGATTTGACTTGGGATATATGACTATGGGCACTAAATGGAGTAATGTCAAATGTTCTTTTAGATCCCAAATTAGAAGAATGGTCAATCTTTTTAGTATAGTCCACAAATCCAGGATCTACTTCGTTTATGGACATCTTGTAGACGGTCTTGATAGAATCCTTGATAGCATTTTCAAGCTCTTCTTCATTAATATTTTCAGCTACAGTAAAGCTGGGTTTGGTTGTACCATTAGACGTTGGCTCTTCAACAATAGTCTTCTTCTCTTCCACTAATGGAACTGCTTGGATCGCTTTATCATAGGTGAGACACTCACGTTCTGGATCCAATGCCCGAGTATCTAACTTGGTAACCTCCAATGGTCTGCCTAATTCAACATTATCCACTTGGACCCCAATACTGATACCAACTTTAGGAGTGTTGAGCTTTTGGATCAATTGGTCCACCTTTTGATCATCATTAACAGGAGATCCCAACCGCCGTTGCTTAAGCTCCTGGAGCCTTTGCCGCTTCTGTTCAAGTAAGCTCTGACGGTCCATTAATCAAAGGGTTTGTAATAATATTATTAATATTATTATTATCGTAAACTGTTGATATATTATTGTAGATCAAGTCATGTGATGAAACTAGGCGAGACAAAAGACGCGTTGTTTCACCTTTTTTTGAGATTGAAACTATTCAACTGTCAAGCTCACTAGTAACACACTACCATTCACACCATCATGAGTAATATGGACATTGATGATATTCTCCAGGAGTTCGAGACCGCTGCCACTTCTCATATCTCCAAAAAGCCAACCACCATTTACGATGACTTGGTGATAGCTATGATTAATGAGAGAATGGCCCCAGAATTACTTCCATTTAAGCATGAACTAATGACCAAAGTATTAGATCAACTTTCAAACCAACAACAGTTTCTTTTGGATTCTCATGAATATGGTGATATGAATGCCGAATCAGGTGTTGTCACTGGAGATTTCAAATTACAATTGATGATTATAGAGACAGATATTGAAAGAATCAACTACTTGGTGCGCCTATACCTTAGAACTCGTTTGAGTAAAATTGATAAGTTTACTATTTTTTATATTAATGAAACTGCCAATGAAGATCCTGATTCCAAAGACAAATTATTATCCAGTCAAGAACAGAAGTATATGCATCAACATTTTAAGATCTTAACTCGTCTTTATAATAATTGTTTCTTGAAAAAATTACCCCATACTTTAACCTTGTTAGATGATACCAGTGGTGGCCAGTCAATGATTGTGGAACCAGATTTAAACCAGCCAGTCTTCATAAAGTCCAGAGTTGAAAAGCCTATAGTGATATCGTTGGGTGAAGATGATGAGTTGGAATTGGTTTACGATGGTATTTATGTGGTGAAATATAGCTTGGTAAAAGAATACCTTAAACTTGGTGATCTTATAATGATATAGTCAAACAAGCATAAATTGTACCAAATTGCAATTTCAACTTTAAAATTGGGCTTAGTGAATTAAAGACTCCAAATAGGCTAATTCATAGACAATTCACTAAATCCATCAATATTGAAATATAACTAACAATCTATACTACATAAAAGACACTGATATAATTTTGTTTGTTCTATAATTTATTATTAATTTCAGGACTATATCAATTGTTCTATCAAGTCACAGAGAATGAATCAGAATGTTATATTACAGAATAATCACACCCACCAGGGCATTCAACATTCTCTTCATCAATGAACCACTCCTTAAGACATCCAAAATGTCCCCGGTGGCCACATTTCAAACTAACAGCTACCACCAATCCCTTACATGGTTCATGACAGTAAATACAGTTCAGTTGCATCTTACCACACTCATCACAGTACCAATAACCAAATTCCCCATGTGATCTAGCCTTGGATTTTTCATTGATTAATAACTTTTCACAGTTGCAACAATAAAACCGAAGATCAACTTCTTTGGTTGCAAATCCTTTTAGTTCTTCCAATAATTCACGAGGAGAATTATTAATAATCTTTGAGGCAGTAACAAAAAGTCTCTTCTTATGAAGAATCTCTGTATATAATGCCAAACAATCCAAACCAGATTCTTTAGAAATAATTGGGAATACGTCATAAAATAACATCACCAATGTAGCATTCAATACAATATCACCTTGCTCCGAAGCGTAGTCCATGCTTCTTTGTAAAAGATTTGGAGTCTTCCATGGTTTGTCTGAAGTTGACTTTAATTGTTTCTTGTGGAGTACTTTGGTAAGCTTTGATTTTGGTGCTTCCTCTGCGTTTTCTTGAACAATATTAAGTTCAGATTTTCCTTCTGTAACGGCTTGTTGTCCTGGAGAAACTCTGGTACGATGTGGAGAATGGAAGCCGTGAACAGATGAGTTTCTTCTGGATAATAATGAACCCAGGGCTGTGCTTCCATGGTGTGGAGGATAGTGTTGATAATGTTGTTTAGATAATGAATGGCTTTGGTTGAAATACCCTGGACTGGTACTTCCTGCTTGAGACTTATAGGAGAACTGACCTGCAGCATTGTGAAGAATATTTAAGTTCTCGTTATCTAAATCTTCAGCAGTTGGTAAACCTGAATTCAGTCTATGATGCCATCTTTGTGAGCTAAATGATTTATGACCAGAACTATGGGCAATATTGATAGGAGAATTATCTACCAGTTGGTCTCCACTATATATAGTATCAACTGGTGACCTTATACGAATTGGAGAGCTGCTTTCACCAAAACTGGTTGTTCTGTATGTTGGTGCTCTTGAAGATGACTTGTTGGTAGATGATCTACGACTGAAAGCTTCTTTTGCTGGTGATCCGACTAATTCTCCCTTTCCATCATCATCTTCCTCCTCGTCATCTTCACAGTCGTCATCGACTACAGCAACTTCAAGATCAACAGGTGTTCCAAATTGATGATCAGTTACTTTAATTCCATTGGTTCGAGAAGCTAATGGGTACATGTTTGGAGCTTCATTAAAGGTGATAGCACGATTATGGTTAATAGCTGAGCTCAATGGAGGTGGTTTCAGTTTAATTTCTTTAGGTGGTGATGATGAAGCTGATTGCTTGGAAAACTCTATAGCAGACTCTTTATGGTCAGCATTACTTCCACCATAATTAGTAGTCAGAGTTGAATTTGAATTATATGAACCAACAAAATTTCCAATATCAGAAGAAATAGATTTCGATTCAACTTCCAAATCTTTTTGTTCAAAATATTCAGTTTCTGGATTTTGCTCATCCACCACAGCTTCTGGTAAATCCTCTTCAAGACTGACTGCCAATAATCTCCATATTTGGCAATCTCTGAATTTATTCACACTTGCTGCAACCTCTGCGTTCAAGGTACAAACATCAATTAAGTTGAACCCATCGGGAATGGAAACAAGGTAGTTATTCGATAAGGTTTCAAACACAGAATTATCGTTTAATGGTAATGGTAAAGATAATGGAACCAAATATGGAGAAGGATGATTGACAAGAAGCATTTTTCTATTAGTATGTTGATTTGTATGAGCTGGAGTATGCACTGAATAATTGGAATCTTGAGTTGTTTGTGATGGTGTTCTAAGCATTTTTGGTCTTAAAATGTTACTTAAATTAGATTGAGCACTCTGTGATTCCATCATTGCAGTTGGTCTAGGAACAGGAGATGGTGATTTTACAACATGCATAGGATTATGAGTATAAGACCGTAACATCATTGGTTTTTCCATTGGAGAAGTAGTCAAAGAAGCAGCATGAAAATTTGAAGCAATTGGAACTGAACCTATAATTGAAGATTTCTTTGTTGCTCCATCATAGCTTGTAGACACTTGATCTATGCTTTTGTAATCTTCTTCACCATAATTGCTTAGGCTGCTATAGTCACCGTCCAAATCTGCTTCTAAGTTTTCATTCTCACTAGCAATGGATTCATGGTCAGTGTATTCAAACTCATATTTTTCTTGATTGACAAATGACATGTTCGAAAAATCATTATCCCAAGCCATAGCCACCGAACTTAATTCATCTAAAGGTCTAACAATATCCATTTCTAAACCAGAATCATATTGGTCCAAACTATAAGAACTGAAAACATTTGATTTAGTAATTGTCCATATTTTTCTTTCTTTCTTTGGATTCTTGGCCCATACGAAATTCTGGAATGGTTTGGCTCCTGGTGCCTTGACAATTTCTTTGGGAATATATTTTCTGCTTAAATTGTAAACCGCTATGGTGGAGTCGTCATTCAAGAACAGACATGCAAAATCATAAAGATATAAGGAATTAGATTGGTGAGGATAATTGGCAAATAATGCTTCTCTTTCCTCGTAACCCATTTTATCATCATACTTTATATCCATACCATATGAATCAAGATGATCGGACGAATAAGGTGGAGTGAGGTCATACGTTCTATTCCATCTAACTTTCATGACTGGACCATAAGTACTGATCATATGCTCCGGAACTACTCTGGTACTTGTCAGAGCAGATTCACCATAATTCCAAACACACATTTTTTGATCTCTACCACCTGTTAAGACGTACTCTTTTTCTGGATGTACATGTAATGATAATGCTGGACCAGTATGAAGGTTCCATTTACGATCTGGAGTAAATACATTATGACTAGAACCACCTTGAGATCTGACATCGAATTTACATAATGCACCCGAATCATGAACAGATAAAATAGTAATTTTGTTTCGTACAGATGAATGGGGAGAATATTGACATGATCTGATTGGGTCTGAATGAGTATTGGATACAATAGTGAGGACTGGTTTTGGACTGGCGGATCTCAAATCCCATAATTTAATAGCACCATCTTGAGATCCCGATATTAATTCATGAGGATTGTCATTATCCAAGAAATCCAAGGAATTAATGCAACGTTTATGATCTGATAATTTGTATAATAGTTTGGATTTACCATTTGGATTCACTCTATAGATGGAAATAAGACCATTAGAAAGACCACACGCTATAAGGTCACCTGAAGATTTGATAGTATTGATATTGTTTAATTTATTAGCAGTAGGAACTCTTGAATTGGAATAGATGGAATTTGTAGGTTCTAACACATTAATTTCTTGAGTGATTCTAGTTTGTTCTTCATTAAGAGCCAAGATTCTTAAGTAGTTCTTACCTCCTACCACCACATGATGAGATGCTTCTGATAATGGGGACCCTATACTGTGAAGGGGATAGTTCAATTGAGATATAGTAGCCACTTCTCTATCAAATGCATACACCAACCTATTGGAACGTAAATTATCTAGAGCTTTGGACTTATTGGACCCAAGTGATGAGCTAGTAGACGGTACTGTCTCTTGTGACAGGCTATGATTGAGGGCTCCATAGATGTTGAAGGCGAACTTCGCCAACAGGTTTCCTGGAATATTAGACATTCAAGTCAGTAATGAGGGCTGGTATCCAGAAGTAGCGCTATGAACTCTAGTTTGATGGTTGTTGTATTGTAGTTGTAGTAGGTGTTGTTGGTATAGAATAGAGTGAACACCTGAAATTCACCCTGTTAGACTAATTGTACAATTATTTGATGTACTGCTACTTTTTTTCTTCCTGGTGTTGGAATGTCTTTGCCTTATCTATCTAGTACGCTAAAAGCTAAGCTCCATATCAGTTTCTCTAGCCCTGTATAGTACTGCGATTACATAATCTCGGGCCAACCTTAAATTCTTTCTCCGCAAACTGAGCCAAAAAGAAAGTTACTGGTAATTCGTGGTTTCAACATCCGACTTTCGTTCCCATTCACCTTCATTGACGGAGACTTAGGCTCAACATCTTCCGATCCCAATTTCTCCTATCCCGACCTTCTTCCCCCCACCTACCTTTATCACCTAGCCCCTCCACACTTTTTGTTTGGACTTTGATCATCAATCTCACTACGTCCATTCAGTGAAACACCAGCCAATTTGTTAATAATTGTTCAACCATTCAAGATTCGATGTTTGGTGGATTAACGACCATTTTTGTTAAACTCTTGAAATTAGCTAAGACCATGGCCCAAGTGGGTATTTCTTTGGGTGTATTGGCCTTAGTTGGTCTTTATACTTATCAAAGTAAACTCATCTATCCAGCATCTCTTAATGATGGACATGGTCATTGTGCAACTCCAGATGAATATCAAATGCCTGATTATGAATTAGTTCATTTAAAGACTTCTGATGGTGAAACTTTACAATGTTACCTGTTGAAGCATCCTAAGACATCTCCTAATTATGCCAACAAGACAGTATTAATTTTATCACCAAATGCCGGAAATATCGGTCATGCCTTACCAATAGTATCGATCTTCTATAAGAATTTCGGTTATAATGTATTTATTTATTCTTATCGTGGTTATGGAAGATCTACTGGATCTCCTTCTGAAAAGGGTTTAAAGATCGATGCTCAAAGAGTAATGCAATATTTAACTACTGAAGATGAACAATTTTCTCAATCTTCTATAGTATTATATGGAAGATCTTTAGGTGGTGCTGTTGGTATTTATATTGCTGCTACCATGTCATCTTCAATTCAAGGTCTTGTTTTGGAAAATACTTTCCTTTCTATCACCAAGACTGTTCCTCATATTTTTCCATTTTTAAAATATGTTGCAAGATTTGTACACCAAAAATGGGATTCAGAAAGTTTGGTCCCATTAATTCCATCAAATATTCCTGTATTACTTTTAAGTGCTAGAAAGGATGAAATTGTCCCACCAGCACATATGGATAAAATCTTTTCTTTATTACAAAGTGAAGATAAGACTATATTCAAATTTGAAAACTCCCAGCATAATGATACCGTCGTACAACCTGATTACTGGGATAAAATCCAAGTATTCATTCAAGATAAAGTCAACCCAGTAGGTTACTGATTATATGAACTACCCTCAAAGTTACTTTACAATCTCTAAAGTAATATTTAGAAACTATGAACTATTCAAATTATTTATTCTTATAGCATAATATCCTTATTCATTATCCTATGTAGTTCATATTGAACTGATAGTAAGGAATTTTAATCATTTAAAACAGATTTTTCAGATTACGATTTATGTTATTAAGTTATATCTAAACAACAAATACTTTATGAATTAGATTGAACAATATTCTTCTACAATTAAATTAGGGAATTTTCGTAATAAATTGGCGTTAATATGTATACAGTTCTGCATGAAAGAAGAGACAACTATTCTCTAATAATATACTCATGACTTTTGACTCCCTCAATTTGTGTTTCCTGTAGTCAGAACGAAAACAATTAACAAAAGATTATAAGCTAAGGTACAAGTCAATCATGTTTCAACTTACAAGACAATTTGAGGTTCAGATCCTTTCTTGTTAGAGGCATCATGAGAGATGAATTCAACCTTTTGGTCATCACCCAATTGTAATACCTTCTTTAATCTTTCACCAATAGTTCTCAATTTGCTGTCTTCGCAATCCTTGGTCCAGATACCAACTCTGAAAGCTTGCTTTCTAATATTCAAAACAATACCGTTAACTTCTTCTTCATCATCTTCAATAGTTTCACCAATAACAGCTAATAAACCACGTAACCATAAATCATTGATAACTGGACTGGCTTCACGCTTGTTGGTGAAAGAATATTGCCACTTACCACCCTTGGAGTTTTGATCATCTTCCCATTCTGGTCTAATTCCTTCCTTGAATAAATGGTAGTCAGACTTTAATGGCAATTGGTTAGCAACTGGGATAGAGTTGTAGATTCCCCAGAATTCTTCGACAGATGAAAAAGTAATCACTGGCTTTAATAAATCGTGCCAGTTTTCACTTCTGTTAGTTTGTGGCTTGGTGTACCATAAGGTCCATCTATTATTCAAAGGGTGCTTGGCTTCGAATTCTTCCTTGTTATCAAAAACAGTCTTGGATTCTAAGTTCAATTCTTCAGTTTGCTTGGTTAATTCTTCAGACATCTAAAAGTTAGTATTGTTTTGAAACATATTTCATCCCTTCATTCTACTCTATTCATGGTTTGATTCCACATTGATTGTTATAGTCCGATTGTATTTATAGATTTCAATGAAATAATAGCCGCCAACCTTTAGGTATCTTTCAATGATGTTCCATCATTAGTCTCAGTACAATTTAGGTCTATGATATGGAGGATTGGAAATGATGAGAATAGCAGAAGGTTACTATAAGGTACATACCTTTAATATACTGCTAAATGTATTGACTCTTTAACTTTCTCTTTAACTTGACGATGTGAGCGACTGGCAAGAAAAAATTTGTATGAAGAGTGTGCGGGTAAATTTCAGACTACGCACTAAGTATGGCGCGTAAATACAAGTACTAACTAATATGTCATTTTAGATTTAGTATACAAAAGAAGAAGTGGTACAAGATGTTTAAATACTTATATAAACGGTAAGGATCAACAGTTCTAACATGAACAAGCTTGGGAACAAGTGTTGAACATAAAAAAAAAAGAAAAAAGGGGAAATGTAAAAGGGAAACTTGGGAAATATTATATATGAATCGTCACAAGACAACAGCCATTCTAATAAAGATCAACAGATATGAAAAGGATTTGGAAGAACAGTTGATCTAAGGAGTCTGATCTTAGTATTGGTCAAGATAGGATCAACTGAAGAAGTATTCCAAACCTGATAGATCGGAGATCTAGTTACACTAAATCACTATCACTGATTTGACACTTTTTATGGCTGTTGTGTTATTGAGAGAGTGGGTCCCCTTGACCCATTTCTTCATACTAGTAGTCAGTACCAGACTTTTGCTAGTATATTCACACTGGGAACGTTGATTTTTATTTTTATTTTATTACTGATGATACCATGTGGATAATATTTATAAAGGGTGTGGAACGTCCTGCTTAAAGCAATCCACCTATCAATAAAACACCAAAACCGAAAACACCAGCATACACGTTTTCAGTCTTTAAAACACCAGCGGCACCATTAGATTGCCCCACAGTGGTTTGTTCGTATGATTTTATGTGACCAACTTCACCAGTTAATGATCCCATACCGATACCACCAGACTTTGGTTGATCAACAGGAGTGGTGTGAGTAGACATGAACTTTTGAGAATAAACAGTTGGAACAACAGTGACTTGACCACCTTTGGTGATGGTGGCATATACGGTGGTTTGAGTAGTAGTCTTAGGCTTACCATCCTTATCATCCTTATCGTCGTCGTCGGCTCTCTTCTTTTGAGCAAAACACATAACAAAGAAGGCCATAAAGGCTAAAAACGAGTGTAACTTCATATCTATTGGTTGATTAATGTATGGATACTATCACAACAATCAAAATAACGACCCTATAATCAAAATCGTTTAGAAGGAAATTGTAATATATATTTTATTTTAATTTAAATTTTATTCAAACCTCAAAACTCGTTTCCTGAAACTTTTTGTTTATTGCGGAGTGATTATAAAGGACGACCGTGACAAAATTAGTGGTGGGAACAAATGGGTAGAAAATACAATATTTTTTGAGCAGGTTTTCTACACTATAAAGATCTACGAGTCTACCAAGTAATTTATAAGCGATGTCTATAACTATTGATATGTCTAGCTATACTCAAAGTTGGTCTTTAGTGAAGGCAACTTGTTCATCGATTAGGTGTAGTAGGAGCACCAAAAAATGGGAGTTTTCTCCCCGTCCACAGCCCCACCAATGTCCCTAACCTAAAAGAAAAGGGACGAAGAGATGGGACTATTGTGAATTTTAACTAGAAGTAAATCGTAGCACAAATACTACAATATTATAGAATCGATACAACTATATTCTACCAGTTTCTGGTATAATTATGAACCTCATACTTGCTTATTAGAGGGTATTTATTACGTCAGCAGAGGGTGAGACGAAAGAACACAGCCATTTACTGTTGGTGTGTCAATAGGAGTCGCGGTAAAGAATTTCAACCCACGTTGTATGCAAACCATTTATGAAAAGAAAAATATATCACGCTATCACTCACATGGTGGCACGTGCAACAGCATGTGCTCTCTCTGTGGGTCCTCATCACTGTAAAAAATTGACCCGATGAGATGACATCTATTATCACCAAAATGGCTAAGAAATCGTTGGCAGAGCAAATCGCCCAGCTCACACAGCCTAAGAATGACTTCGATATCGAAGATAACGAACTTAAGGATAATGTGTTCGAACATGAAGAAGACGAAGGATCTGCATCTGAAGAAGATGAAGCATTGAAGAAACAACATTATGTGAATGTTCCAAAATCCAAATTGAGACAAGAAACCGATGGTATCGCTTTAGGAAAGAAGTACAGTGGAAGTGTCACTAGTAGAAGTGACTTATATGCATCAGATGAAAACGAAGAAGAAGACGACGATGAAGATGATGAAGATGAAAATGATGACATCGAAGAACAAGAAGAAGAAGACAGTGACTCTGGAGCATCTTTGAGAGCTAACTCCGACGAAGAAGATGAAGAATCTGAAGATGAAGACGAAGATGATGATGAAGATGATGAAGAAGATCTCGATCAAAGAAATGCCGAATTGGAACACAAGAGATCAAGAGTCAAGGAATTGATGTCCAAGGAAAGATCACACATTGTCAACAGACTTTCTCAATCTGCCACCAATGATTCTTTGAAGGGATTTGCCATTTCTCAACAGCATAAACTTTTTGATAAAGTCATAGACAGTCGTTTAAAAATCCAAAAGTCATTACTTAATTCTAACCTTTTACCACCTAATCAAGATACTTTAAAATCTCAAGATTTATCTACCAAGAAAACTAATAAGCAAATCAAAAAGGCCAAAGAAGATTGTTACGATTTACTCGATTCCATTTTTGCATTAAGAAACACTTTATTTTCTAAAGATCAAGTAACTGAACAAACCTTCACTGCCCCAAAGAAGAGAACATTCAAGGAATATTCTTCAACCACTAGTAAGATGGATTCTGTTTTAGACAAATACCGTTCTAATGTTTTAACCAAATGGTCTGCTAAGGTCCAAAACTCTTCTGGTGCCACTGCTATCAATGCAGGTAAGTTCAAAGCTATCAACCAATCATTTGAACAACAAGTGGTTAACAACTTGACTGATATGGATAGACTTGTCAAGAGAACCAAACTTAATAGACGTCAAATAAAACCTCTTGGTTATGACTATTACAAATCTCATTTTGAGGAAGATAATGAAGAAGAAGAACAAGAAGAGGAAGAAGAAAATCCAGATATTCCAAAGGAAATTAATGCTTCAAAATCAGGTACTGCTGAAATTGATGCCATTTTCGATGATGAAGATTTCTACCGTGTGTTACTTAATGATTTGGTTGATAGAAAGATTCAATCTAGTAACCCAACTACTGGTTTAACTGTCAGTTTAAGAAGTGCTCAACAAGCTCAAAAATTAAAGAAGAATGTGGATAACAAGGCATCTAAGGGACGTAAATTGAGATATCATATCCAAGAACCTATTGCTAATTTCGAAGCTCCAAGAAGTAATTTGAAATGGGATGATGGACAAATTGATGAATTCTTTGCTTCCTTATTAGGACAAAAGGTTAATATGAATGAAGATGATGAAGTTCTTGATGAAGAAGAAGAAGAGGAAGAAATCCAAATCAGAGAAGATGATATCAAGTTATTTGGATAGTAAAATAGATACATATCACTAAAATAGACTAATCTGTAACACATAGCAAAATGAACATACCATAGAAAAAGAAAAGGAAAAATAAACCGCCGTAGAAGATCGATTTTAAAAGGTTCAATTTATACGGACATTACGAATCGTAATAACAGTAACAGATACTTTTGAAATATTTAACAGGCTTTAACAGATATTATTCTCCTGAATTGTAAAGTTCAGTAATATCTGTCAAATACAAGTCATCGCATCTCATATTACATACTCATCACAAATATTCATAATTCACAGAGCCATGAATAATTGTCAATATTATACTTGACTAAATCACAAAATTTGCTTTATTAGGCAAGTTTCTACATACCCATATCAGTTATGTTATACTTATCAGTTGGTTTCAGACAAAAAATTGTAAGGTAGCTAGGTTTTTTCCACACCGACAGAAAGTCTCGAGCCAAATGCACTCATGTCATCATGTAAAAACCGATAAGTATAACATTAACCGATAATGAGGCAGTTGATAGAAAACAGCACATACCGTTAACAACCAACTGCTATCAAAATCAAACAATAAAAAGAGACAAAACGAATCCCATCTTTCTAGATCACACTACAAAGATGTAATGTAGTGAAGTAAATTTACTAGGGAAAATTTTCGTCTTATATATTTTTTTTCGCGTGATTACCCGGATTTCATTCCGGTCCCTCTATAATTTATCTAGGGCTATCAATACATAATTGAAAGGCGTTGTATTTACACCCCCACATAATTCATCTTTATACCCAAACAATGAGTGTAAATGACAAATACAAGTATAGGATTGAAATCCAACAAATGATGTTTGTCCTGGGAGAATCCAATGATCCTCCTATTGGTACCACATCAATTATAGAAGATATTGTTAGAGGACAAGTTATTGAAATCTTATTACAAGCCACCAAAACAGCAGGAGCAAGAGGAACCAAATCGATAGCACCAGAAGATGTGATTTTCCTCATACGACACGATAAGGCAAAGGTCAATAGATTAAGAACATATTTATCATGGAAGGATGTGCGGAAGAATGCTAAAGATCAAGAAAGTGGAGGTACTGAAGGTTTAATAGAAGGTGATGCTGGTGCTGGTGCTGGAGGAGCAGCTTCAAGTCAAGCCAATGATTCATCCAAAATGTTATCAAGATATAAAAAATCAAAGATCAGATTACCATGGGAATTACAATTTATGTTCAGTGAACAACATTTAGAAACCGCAGAAGAATCTGAACAAGTAGATGATGAAGAAAAAGCCGCCACTATTGCATCCTTAAAGAGATTGAAGATGGCTGATGATAGAACAAAAAATATGACTAAAGAAGAATATGTTCATTGGTCTGAATGTAGACAAGCCTCTTTCACTTTCAGAAAGGCTAAGAGATTCAGAGAATGGGCTCAAATCACTCAATTATGTGATTCCAGACCTAATGATGATGTCATTGATGTTCTTGGTTTCCTTACATTTGAAATTGTTTGTTCATTGACTGAAGAAGCCATGTTAATTAAGAATTCCGAGGAAAGATTAATTCAAATTAAATCAGAAATTGAAAAGAGTCAAAACCCTGCTCAACAAAAACAAAAGAAGAGAAAATACCTTTTTGATAAGCCTGATGAATTAGCCAATCCAATTATGCCCCATCATATAGAAGAAGCCTGGAGAAGATTACAATCTGTTGACTTCAAGCATAAGGCCGCTAGATCATTCGGTGGTGGTAGAGTTAAAACAAGAACTAGATTGATTTAATCTGTCAATTAAAATTTATTGTTCTTAATTAATATTTTGGATTTTGATATTGTACAATATGATTATTATATTAATCACCTATTTAATTCTTATTATATAGTATACCTGGAAAGAGTATCTAATAAATGAGCTGGTTCGTATTGAAAATCCCGGTAGCTAAGAAAATCTTTGACACTAGCATTACCTGAAGCTTTAGCATGATTCTCGAATTTGTTGACTTCAATTTGAAATATTAACCATTTTCTAACTAATGGTAATACATCAAGATATAATGGTGATGGATTTATGTAATTTAAAAATGAATTTTCTGGAACTCCAGTTGGTTCTGGACTCCATGCGGAAGGAGAATCTGATAAGTCGTCATCCAATATTTGTGATCTGGTAGTTCTAGTAACTGTCACTAAATCTTGAATAAATTTTGACTTTTTCTTAGATCTTGATCCCACGAATGACATTATTTCACCTTTCATGTAATTAAACGTAAATCTTGGAGTTGGTGCCAATGTCTGGATTTTATAGTGGTTAGATACTGATTCATTTAAGTATACTCCAATATCCAATTCATATGGTAAAGGTGATTGTTTAAGTATGGTACTTTCATCTATGTGATATAAATCAACCAATTCATTCTCCTGGACATGATGGTTCAATAATGACGGAGTGTTATTACTGATAATATCACTGCCAGAAATCGAATCTAATAAATTCGAATATTCTTCAAGGCTAGTGATTTCTTCCTTTATGGAAGGGGTTGGTAAAGCAATCTCAATGATAGATCCATCATCTTTCTTAAGTGATGAACAACAGATAAATTGCATCTCCATGAGACATTTTCGTAAATCATAATTTTGGCCATTGGTATTTTCTCTCAAGAGCTTGTTTAATAAATTACTCTTGATATCATACCCTTGACTCAATGCACATATCCAAAGATAACTTTTGACAAGCTGTTCAGACATTGTATAGTCATCCATGTAAAGAATAGAGCCATCTTCATTAGCAAAGTCGATCAAGTTCTTAGGTATATTGAGTAATGAATCACAAGTTAAAATCATTGGACGTCTGGAAATATTCAAAATATCCTGGACAACAGTCCAGAAACTTTTATCTTGTTCAAATAAAATATTTACATCTTCAAACAAAACAATACCTTGTTGGAAAGTTCTTGATTCACCTTGCTTATGCACCAACTGTGTGGTACAAAATTCTTTTAAACTGTTAAATATATCTTTTCTTCCTCTATTCAGTCCAGTATTGATTTCATGAACATAACTATTCATTTCCTTAGTGACAGCATAGATCGATGCTGATTTGCCTGAACCTGTAGATCCTTGTAAAATAAGTAAAGGCACAAAGATTTCTTCTTCTGTTTCTTCATCTTCATAATAATCATCTACTATAAAACTGTCCTTCTGTGCCTTACGTTTCTTCTGTTTAATCATGACATTTCTTGGGTTTTTTAATGACTGTGATTTCAATCTGGTAAATGAATTATTAACCCAATTTTTGATTTTATGTTTGATATCTTTTGGAACTAATAAATCTTTGGCTCTTTCTGGATGGAATAAATCAGTCCAAAGTGATGCTGAATTTTCACCTACTTCTGCAATATCATCCTCTTCAATGAACCTTTTCACCAAAGATCTTAATTCTGTATGTTTATAATATTCGGGTATATGTTGGTTTAATAATTCCATTTGGGAGATATGTTTTGTGGAGAGTCTATATTGTGGAGTAGGTTTAATATTGGTGGAAAGATCTAGTTTTTCATCAATATCTTGTGAATATTGAACCTTTTCTTTTAATGGTAGACTCGATATTAAATCGTTATGCCATACCAAATCATCTGGTGGACGAACATGGAATTGTGATCTTGGAATCACTGGTGGGTCCAACTCCTTCAACTTCTGTAGAGGGGTTAATTTAAATGAATTTTTAGAAGCATTCATCATTGACTCAAAGAGTGATTTGGTTGAAGTTGCCTTCTTAGGGCGTTCAAAGAAATCATTACTCTTGGAAGGAGCAGAACCTTGAAATGAGCTATTTCCTCTGGTCTTAAATGGATTGTCATAATTTTTAATTTCCTGTAAGAATGTGGGGTTTAATTTTAATGTAACAAATTGAGTTTTAGGTGGTGGAGTCAGTTTGGACTTTTTGGTGGCTGGTTTTAAAGATTTAAGGAAATCTTTAGCAGAAGTTCTTTTTACATTATCACCATAAATCTTGGATTCTAAATCCTTGGTATCCATTACCACTTCTGAATCATCTTCTATATCTATTACTATCGATTGGTTAGGTTCATCTATGACTTCTATTGATTCAGTTGAGATATCACTCTTTTTTGTATTCAAATTATCCTCTGATTTTTTGGTTTCCGGTTTCTTCTTTAATCTACTGAAAAAGTCTTTGGCTGTGACAGACTCCACTTGATCTTTGTATATCTTCTTCTCGAGTTGTAACACATCATACTCGTTTTGTAATTGCTTGCTTTTGGATTCGGTGAATGAACTATCAAAACTATCAGAAACATCACAATCAGTCTCTGTTTCTTCTATTAATTTCTCTTGAATTTTCTCTTGTGGCTTTTTATCTTCTGCCTTCTTCTCTTCTTTCTTCTTCTTTTTGGTCTTTTGCTTTCCTGAAAGAAGTGACATTAAGCCCTTAGGTTCACTCGGTTTGGCAGTAGAAACTTTTGGTGGGACTATCTCGTCATTTTGTACTGGTGGCTTGCTCTGTGAACTGCTTGCTATCATTAACTCAGGATCTATATCGATATCAGTTATATCTGTATCATTGGAGTTATAAGACATAGTGGAGTTTAGTGGGGTGGAAATGGCAGATTCTGGTCGTGATGATGAATTAAGGTATATTTGAGATGACAGATCTAGAAATGATTGCATCTCTTCCATTGCCAGAACCTCCAACTAAGAAAGTAATGATCTGATACGAGTTTCTAGTGTTGTAGTATGTGAGACCTAATGATATAGATCGCGTCTTAGGGTCGTGTTTTTGTGTCACTTGGATAGATGAGTTACCCGAGTACCAAATAAACGAACCAGCACAAGAGGAAGAGAGAAGATGGACTACTGTGGTAGAAGTGGTGTTGTGGGATAGGCTTTTATTAAACAGAGTGTATACACACGTAATTTCTAATATTATATATTTCTTTGTATTTATTGTTGGAGTGGTAATTATAGTGATTATATGAGTATATTGAGAGATTATATAGTATATACTAGTTTTATTAAAATTATTACAATAAAAAATAAAAGTTATAATTAATCTATAAAATTTCTGGGCTATTATATCTTGAATAAAATATAATTAACATTCGTATTCTATAACTATACAATTTCTAATCACATTATCTGATAATTTTACCTTTTTGATATTTTTCCATTAAACTACTAAGAATCGTATTAACAAGAGAAACAACTGATATTTTATTGAAAATCAATAAATTATAAGAGGGAGAAATCATAAAGAAATAACAAACGAAGATTTATTCCATTTAATTTATATCTTCGCCCGTTTTTTTGCCTGCTCACATTTTACTATCTTTAAGTATTGTAATTTAGTTAGTCTGGTTATCTACCAGTCTCACTCTCATTTATCTCACTTACATAAGCATCTCATCTGAACTATTCTATTTACATTACTCCACACAATGGCCGGGTTCCAACTAAACCTCAAGAAAAGAGGGTCTCAGCAGGAACTGGAGACCTCTAAGAAGCCAAAAATATCCATAGGATTGAAACCAAAGTCGGCGAATGGCCCCACAAAAAGAAACAACGCTCTTGGAGCATTTGATGATGGTTCTGATGATGAAGGTAAAGCTACATCAATAGACTCATTTGATAAGAAGAAAGGTGCTCTCTCGGGCAATGAACGAGTTGGAGCCGATTCCAAGAAACCTTTGGTCATAACGCCCAAGAATTTGAATTCTACTATCAAGAAATCATCCGTATACACACCAAATAAAGAACAAGACGACGAAGAAACAAAGAAGGCTGAAAAGGATTCTAAGTTAGATTATGGAGTCACCAAATTTTCAGGAAAGCAGAAAGAAACCGCTATAAACGAACCTATTGAAGAGAAACAAACCAAAGAAGATCAAATCAGAAGCTCCATCTTGAATGGAGAGAAGTTACAAGATAAAAAGGGACTAGTAATACCCATAAGTCAACAAACAGATAATTCAGAAGACGAAGCAGATTTTGACAAAGTGCCTGTTGAACAATTTGGTGCAGCATTACTAAGAGGAATGGGCTGGAAACCACCAACCAAAAAGAAAACCTCAGATCCTAACAGTAAGAGCATAGAGCACAGAAAGAAGGGAGTCTTATTAGGTATAGGTGCCAAAGAGGTAGAAAATGAATTGATAGAAGATATTCATGGCAAGAGAGGTACAAAGATACTGGCTCCTTTGATCAAGAGAGATAAAACTACTGGAGAAGTTGTGGAAAACTAAATTCATGAAAAAGAATTAACTACAAATTCAATTAAATAATGGGTGAACTTGTATATAAACTATGTAATTATATGTTGATTTGAAGGTTACTGAATGGTTATCAATCAGTACCTTCATGAATCGCAAACTTAACTTTTTTTTCGTTCAATCTTGTTCTTAATAAATAAAGAGGATATTCCTCGTCGTAATTCATTATGAGTTATACCATAACTCCTAAACCTAATAATAACAATTGACTAGCAATTGAATGTGACCATAAATTGGATTTCTCACTGATAATGTTACGTTCATTGGATTTAACCAATTTAAGTAAATCTTCATAAACATCACTTATAATCGAATCAATAATCTTTGTTTGTCCCAAATTATCAATATTATAAAGATCAGTTACTTTTTCAATAACTGTAGTCTTAATAATCAATGGATTATGGGCATTGAATGTTGTGCTTGGAGATGATGAAGATGATGTAGATGAACTATCAAGAGTTGGTCTTCCAGTGTATAAATTATTGATACATGCAATCAAAGCTCTCAAATTTGATAATGAAATAAATGGAATTCCTGTTGATGAATATGGTAAGTGTTGTGGTAAACTTGCTTGTAAATCAGTGAATTTAATTTTAACATTAACTAAAACATAATCGGACTTTTCTTGGATTTTTTCATCATCTGGTTTGGAGAATGTATGATAAATAGCAGCCAAAGCTCCTTTTAAAAGTGAGTTCGGATCTTCTTCATCTTGGACCTTTGTTTGGGGATTTGGATTTGTTACACTAATGAAATCTGAAATAACGTCAGAAATAGCAGTACTGACTCTTTTGTATTCATTGGAGAATTGATATTCTTCTTGACTTAAATCAGGAATAGTGATATCAGCAGTAATTTCTGCTTTACCATTAACTATCCAGTTAAGTTTCAGATTTGGATTAGATTTGGAAACAGCTCCAAGATCAATACCATTAATTTTGAATCTAACAACTTTATTGGCATTGACTTCTTGTACATTACCGTAATAAGTAACATTTTGACGTTTGTGGATGGTGAACATAGAGTCATTGATGGCACCACTAACGTTATTCGCATTAAAGAAATCGATCAAAATTCTGTCACCTCTCAATTGTGGTAAGTCACAACTGAAAATACTGACTCTCAAAGGATCAGATGATTTTGATGATTCGTTGTAAATTTCAAGATAAGAATCTCTAATTTTGACATGATCTAATTGATATTCTGAATCAAGGAAACTTTTAGTTTTTGCAGGAATTGGAGTAGGTAAAGCTTCCAAATTGTAATCATTGACATCATATTGATAATGAATATTATTTTCTTGAATGATAGTAGGATTTGGAATATCAGACTTATAAACTTCTCCCTTTAAACCAAAAATTTCAACATCATTAATAAGACCATATCCTTCATACCATTTATTGAAAGATAAGGTAATATCCATTGCTTCAATCTTACCTGAAAATTGGTACAATTTATTATCATCATCGTCTTGACCAACAGAAGAACTGATCTTGAAATTTTTGAAACGAAGTTTTCCATCTTTGAATTCAGGTAAAATGTTTCCCTTTTGAAATTCAAATTTCATTCCTAAGCCATGGGCTAAGACTGAACTTGTTAAATATCCTAATACACTATTATCATGGTGACGTTTTTCATCATCGTCATTATTGTCGGTGGTCACTTGGTTGATATTATGCCATAAGTTGTCAAAGTAATGGATACAGTACATCGCAACCAATCCGAAGGTAGTTGTTCCTAAAACAATCCATAATAAATTTCCCATAACCAACCAGGAGATAAATGCTGAGGCAATATCTGCTGCTGAAGTAGTACGTTTTCCCCGAAGCAAAGGCCATTTGAGGTGAACTAAGAGTCTGGAAAATGCATTATTGGCTTGTGAAAGAAGGGTGGCCTTGGTGATGGATGGGAGTGCACCTCTGATGCTTTTATTTTCATTCTTGCTTGGAAGCAATTTTTCACTCTCTTTCTGTGTAGGAGAAGAGGTTGGAAGAGCATTTGGAGTGGAGGGGGTCAGTTCCTGCTTATTGGTGTTTCTTAAGGCTGAAGAAGTGGTGAATGATCTTTGGAATGGTCGTAAAATATGAACAGCAGATAAACTGTGTGGTGTTGATAATAATAAACTTGGTTGAGTTGGGTTATTACTTGGTAATGCCTTAATTAACCTTATCATTGAGTATGGGGCTGGCTTCAGTCTTTCAAACCCTTTGATGACAAGACCAAAGTACCGCCTGCCCATTTTAGGACCAAGATAGCCATTTCTGGCCAATCCTAGTGACATAAACATGGGACTGAACTGTTGAAGTTTGGTAGTAGAAATTAGGTCGGTTGAAATATGTGGTAATTTAAAACTGGTTCAAGGGCCCAATTGGTAAAAAAGTTCGTTAAGTGCGAAAAGGATCAAATTTTTTGCTATTGGCTGGATTTAAGACACCAAGCAATAAAAGAGTAGAGAATAATGACCGAACAAAAATCTGATTTGTAGCTTAGTTTACTTTATAGATTCATTAGATCAATTATTTAGACCAATGTCGGGTTTTACTAACTATTTTAAAATGTGGAGTTGATCATCGCCTGGTCACGTGACCAGATCCATCTCATCTTATAATTTTTTTCATTCTTATCTCCATACAAACTATAACATTATACACAAATGGTGGCTCCAACAGCAAGAAAAGACGTTGCTCCAGCAGTGGCTCCAGTCGTTGAACAGACCGAAAATGACGAAGAAATGCTTATTGACGGATCCGCCGTGCCTGTGGCCGACGAAACCGTTGCTGAAGGTCAAGAAACCCCAAAAGAAGATCAACCAGAAACTGAAGGAGTGGTATTAGATGAAACTGGTAAACCAAAGTTTGCTGCCGCTTCCAAGGCTGGTATGAAGGTCAAGTTGGAAAGCAGAAAAGTGCCTGTTCCACCACATAGAATGGCTCCTCTTAAGAATACCTGGACTAAAATATACCCACCATTAGTAGAACATTTAAAATTACAAGTCAGAATGAATTTAAGAACTAGAACCGTTGAATTAAAGACCAATAAAGAAACCACCGATGTCGGTGCATTACAAAAGGGAGCTGATTTCGTTAAGGCATTTACTCTTGGATTCGATGTGGATGATGCTATTGCTCTTTTAAGATTGGATGATTTGTATATTGAAACTTTCGAAATCAAGGATGTTAAGACTTTACAAGGTGACCATTTGTCCAGAGCTATTGGTAGAATTGCCGGTAAGGATGGTAAGACCAAGTTTGCTATTGAAAATGCCACCAGAACCAGAATAGTATTGGCTGATTCTAAGATTCATATCTTAGGAGGATTTACTCATATCAGAATGGCCAGAGAATCCGTTGTGTCTTTGATTTTGGGTTCTCCACCAGGAAAAGTGTACGGTAATTTACGTACTGTTGCATCAAGAATGAAGGAACGTTATTAGGTTAAAAAAATTTTCTTTTTAATTTGTTTTCCTTTTTTTATTACATTATCATTTCAATACTTTGTCATTTTACAATTGCGCCATGAAGTGGCTGGTAAATCTCCTGTTGGGACCTTCTATTGTATACTATTTAATACAGCTATTTGCGGATAAAAAAGATGAAGCCAAATCATTTGTAGTAAAATTAGTGATTGTAAGAAATTGTGAAAATTAAAGTGGAACTGAAATAAAAGTATGAACTTTACTTATATTAAATTCAAACACCACTGAATACAATTTCAATACTAGAAACAAAAATTAAAATGAAATGATTTCGACACAGCTTTTAATTCATATTAGAAACCCGACTTTTCATTCTTTTCACACATATTACAACCCTTCTAATAAATCCTTGGATAAATCATCTTCTTCACCTTGTTTAGCTTTAGATGGTAATAATTTATCTAATTCCAAATCCAATCTCATGGCATATGCATCTTCACCATCTTGATAGTATGACTTTTCAATAGAGGTAACTTCAAATGCCAATGAATCTCTATATAAATGTAATGCAGCTCTATTAGATTTTCTCACATGTAATGAGACATATTTAGCATCAAATGATTCACACATAGCATATAAGGATTGACGCATCAACTTTTCAGCCAATCCCATTCTTCTATAAGTTCTCATAACTGATAAAGATGTAATATGACCATGAGGAATTTTATCTTCAGCTTCTGGATCATCTTCCATTTTACCAAGAACATACCCCACTATTTTTTCACCTTTACTTATATAGGCTGAATCTCCCTTAGGATCAGTTATTATTGGATGCTTTAAGTCACCTTCTTCACCTTCTCCAGTTTCTTCATCGACTTCACCATCTACTTCATCATAAGTTGTGGCAACGAAACTTGCTTGTGGCCATGATAAAATATGGTACATGTAATATTTCAATTGATAATTTTCAGGCAAATTATGTAAATTGGCATTTTGCATAGCCTGTATGTCATGTATGGTGGCTTGTCTAATGGTGATACCCATTTTCGTGGAGATTGATCTATATCTATATGGATCTTTGGTGGATCTTGAATTGGTCGGTACTTTGGTTATGGCCTTTTTTTCAGTGAATGTCGTGCGAGCGCTCAAAATATCGACCATTTTGCTACATAGTAATAGTATGTAGTATAAATGAAAAAAGTTAATTAGTATCAGATTACACAGCGTAAATCTACAATAGTTTACACTAGTTCTACATCTATTGATCAAAATTCTTTATTAACCAATTTTTGCTTTTTTTTTTTTCCAAATTTTGTCTCCAAAAAAATTCTTTTAATTTTATTCTATTCGTTTATTCATATATCAATTGAACCTTAAGCTTTCCCTTATGGCCAACAGCTCATCGAATTTGATTAAAAACACAGTTCTTAATGGAACCCCATCTAATGGAGCAGAATGAGCAGTGACATTGGCATGGAAACTGGAGGAATCAAGAGCTCCTTCAATAATTCCAGCCATAAATGCAGAACAATTTAAATTTCCATAATCTTTGGGTATACTAATAAATTTGGAAACTAATGGGACATTATCAATAATCATATATTCATTAGGAGAATCTTGGGATTTTTCTAATTCATTGGCAGTTTTACCAAATATCGATTTCCAGAATGTACCATGTATGAAACGTAAAATATCAATGATCTTGATTTCTCTCTTGCTTGCCTTAACTCCTTCTCTAAGTTTAATAAGTTCTAAGAATCTTTGCCCTACTTGATAACCCAATCCATTCAATCTAGTTTCTAAATCTTGAATTCCTTTTGATTTCTTATGTGTCCAATTGACTGCTTCACAGAATAAAAATGACAACGATGATAAGTTGATCTCATTTATCTTTTTATTATTAACATTCTTATCATATATGGAGTTTCCTGATGTTGGAGTTAGACTAACTGTTTTTCTGTTTAATAAGATATTTGAACTCTCCTGAGTTATGGTATTGGACATCAGTCCTACAGATGGATTATACCCAAATCCCGATTTGGGAGTCTCTGAGATGGTGAGTGTGGATAAACTAGCCGTTGATGGCAAGATTATATTGTCATTGGACATGTTATATGATAATGAAGACCAGTGTTTAGTGGCTAATGGATCTAAAACTAAAACAGATCGTGTCGCGTTGTCGTAGCTAAATGTCGTACGACTTATGTCTCAAATACATAGAAATGGCTGTAAAAATGTCACCTAATGGTAGTATCTAAAAGGAAGAAGAAGAAGTCGAGCAGAAATAGTAAGTAGTTCTAGAGCCGTCGGAAGGAAGAAATCTAACGAATCAGATAAAAATGAACCTAAAGTTTCAAAACTAGAAAATCACAAGGTTGCAACTTCCTATTACGTAAAACCTACCACTACCGCCAAACAACTTGAAGAGATATTTGTTAATGATAAGACCAAGAAACCACAACGAGGAAGACAAAATGTTCAAACGAGGGGAAATGTGCATAAGAGGACTCCATTAAGAGAATTGGATAGAAATGCTTCATTTAGAGCCACTTCAACACCATCTTGTTCAGTGATTCTTGATACTTTGGAAGCAAAGCGAGTACAGGAAATACAACAAGAGATAAAAAAGAAACCAGTTATAAAGAATGCTTTTGTTAAGCCCAGACAAATTCGTAAGATTAAAACTAATACTAAACTGAAATTGTTACCTACTAGCCATCAAGATAACTATAATATAATAATTCATGAAGATGGTGATTTACTTAACAGTTACGTTGTACCTGAATTTGAATCACCATGTATAGCTAGTAGAGGCAGGAAAAATCCTGGGACTGCTACATCTAACTCATTACCGAAAAGAAGTGCAGAACTAAATGCCAATAGAAAGAAAATTGGTAAAACGTCTATTATTATGCAGAGAGATCCACTTAATTTGCTAGCTAAGAATCCCAAATACAAGCTCATAGCTCGAAGAGTTAGATAGTGATCCTACAGGTATTCTAATGTTGAAATCTAATTCTGTCTTCCTATAATACTATACACGATCATAATATATTGATGATCAACCGAAGAACAAACAATTGATTTCAAGGAAAAAAAAAAGCTCTATCTCCAACATAAAAAGTGAACTTACATGAAGTCATCATCTCCGAAATCATCGAAGTTATCCAAGTCCAAATCATCCTTCTTGAAACCAGCACCTCCGACATTTGGTCTAGCAGCTGGCTTGGCCTTCTTCTTACCAGCACCACCAGTAGAGGTACCACCAGCCTTGGATAATCTGGCTTGTCTTTCTTGTCTTTCCTTTTCCTTTAAGACGACGTTTAAGGTGGACTGCACCTTTCTAAGATTTTCCACTGACAAAGGTTGAGCCAAATCTCTGATTAAATCAATAGCCAAAGAAGAGGAGTAGTTCAATAAAGAATCTTCAGCTAATCTAGTTAATGCAGGACCAACATTCTTTCTCAACTTTTCGTATTCAGCCTTGTTGGTTGGTTGGAATAATGGATGTGTGTCAATTGGAGTATCTTTGGTAAGAAGAGGAGCCTTTGGAGCAGCGTTAGCAGCAGCAATCTTAGCAGCTCTTTCTCTTGGATGTTCATTAATATCGAAGTCATCATCACCAGCAACACCTAAACCACCGAATAAATCAGCAGCATTATTTAAATCAGCACTTAATTCAGCCTTTCTCAATAATTCTTTTCTGGTTCTTTCATCGACAGCTTCATCAATTTCGCTAACAAACTTCTTCTTGGCTTTCTTGGCAGCTTGTTCTTCAGCCTTCTTCTTCTTTAATTCAGCAGCTTGCTTTTCGGCTTCCTTCTTCTTTCTGGCGACTTCTTCTTCGTCAATTTCCCAAGAGTCAAGAACATCTTCTTCTTCTTCTTCTTCCCAAGAAGCGGCAGCAACTGGAGCGGTGGTAGTTGGAGTATCAAAATCTTCGTCGTCCCAAGACATTTTAACTATTCTAATAACGGTCTTCTGTTAGTGGAAAACTTTTTTGTTCTCCTTTACATTTGACTTAGAACTTTTTTTTGGTTTTGTGTAATCTCACTTCACAATACTACAATACTACAAAACTACCAGTACCGATACTCGGAAACCACATTTATATCTTTGATAAGCTGGGGAAATATTCTTTTGCCAAGGGTCTAACATTGGAAAAATATCAATCATCATCAGATGGTTCTTGTTTCTCGAATATAATTATTTCCTGACGATATGCATGTGCATTTGATATAGAGGCTTACTTTACGCACCACAGAAGAGAGGATTTGACCTATAGATACTGCATTTATCGCCTGATGATCGTAGTAGTAGGGTGATGTGTATGAATAACACTTGTGGGTTTATGAAAAATATACGAGAAAAACGTTTTCCACAATTTATGGGGAAATTTACTGGCTAGAACGTTTGGTTTGTTCAGAATTTTGCAAGCGACCATTTCTGATTATCATTGAACTATCAATAGGAAGTCTTATGGAGACATCAAGTCATCATAGTCTAAGGTTATTTTGAACAAGTTCACTACCTGTTTGCAGCTTAAATTACAATAAATTAAATTTCGGAGATTATGATTAGAGGCTAATATGCACCTGCATATCAGCTCGTATTGTAACGGTTTAAATATTAGAGAGCAGCCGCTTCTACCGATAAAGAAAGATCATTAAGATGCCAATTATCGAAGACGTTGAACTCCCTGGTTTTGCTTGTACCGAAGATGTGGATACCTGGATCGATGATACAGGTATCAAGCATCATGCTGCTTTAAAAATCTCAAGAAGTAGTTTAGGAGGAATTGGTTTATTCTTGGATAATGATGGTACTATCGAAATTCCTGAAAATGAAGATTTGGAGTTGCTTCGAGTTCCTTATGAGTTTACTCTCGACTATATGACTTTGTTAGCTGTTCTTCAACAATTGAAAGAACGTGATGCAAGTCCTGATTTTAGTTCAAGAAAATGGAAGGAATCAGAATTGATCCAAAACGTGCTCACAGTGGTTGAACCAACTACTGAAACCCAAATTTTAGGAGCATATATCTTATCATTTAAAATCTTAAAAGATATGAGAAAGACTGGAAAATACTATCTGGAAAGTCCATTAGTTAAATACGATCAGTATTTGGAAATTTTATTGAATACTGAGGTATTGGGCTACACCAAAACCGACAAAACTTCTGATCATTTTATCAACACTGTGATTCATGAGGCTGAAAATGATTTCAATGAATATAATTCATTTGTCGAAAGTATGAATATTTTATACAGTGAAAAAGGATATGATTTTGAAGAGTTGGTGAAATTCGATACTTATTATCAATTACAAAGGGCAATTAAATCCAGAACTCTTGAAATTCCACATCAAGCTGACCCTGAATGTAAAACTGAAATCCATGAGAAATTAGAGGAACTTCATATTGAAGAAGATCATCCTGAAGGAAAAATCCAACCATCCGAACCTAACAATGATGATTTTATTGTTAATGTTACATTGGTACCAGTTTTAGATTTTGCTAATCATTGTTACAACAATAATGCTTACTTTGATGTTAATGAAGAAGAAAAGGTTGTTTTGTTAAAACTTAAGAGCGATCGTTTAGAGAAAGGAAGATTTGAAATTACAATTTCCTATAATCCACTAGAAAGTCTTGAATTGTTTGTGAAAAACTATGGTTTTATTCCAATCAAAGATACAGAATCTCCACATAGATCTAATCAAATTCAACTTTTAGAATTAGATTTGAAACTTGAAAAGGAAGCTCTTCTTAAGGCTAAATGGTTACAGATTTTGCCTCGAGTACAACTTGTTATTTTTTCAGAAAAGGTTTATATCAATACTGATGATAATAGGTTACCATTACTTTTTAGTGAGGAACTCGAGTACAATCCAGACTGGCATGAAATAGCGCCGTATCATTTTAAAAGTTACAATAATATATCAGAAGAGCATGGCGTCGAAGATTCCGAGATTACCGATTTAATTCAATATCAATTGGATGAATGTGATATTGTATGTGGATTACCACCAGTTGGAGTTAAAGAAAAAGGTAAACCAATCACTGGACCAGTCAATATTGATCTTACCCCAGAATTGATTCAAAAAAGTAATGAATTCATTATTGAACACTGTCGTGCAGATATTCAAAATGAGGAACAAGTTGGTACCGATGGCTCGCTCGGATCTGTGATTCGGAGTTTTGTGGAGTTACGTAAAGAAACTATCAGATTACTAATTTCTAACTATGATGCTGGTGAAAGCATTTTGCTTCCAGAAGAAACTATCAATGAAGAGTGGCGTCAATATAGGTCAGTACCAAAACAATATTCTATAGAATAGGAAGCTTCTAGAAAGTGATTTATAAGTCGATTACAAATGTTCGCGAAAAAAAGTGTGATCTGGGTTCTAGTTTCCTAGATGATTATGTAATGCCGACACTAATGTCGACAATAAAGGTGTGCGTGGGGCTGGACTATAAAAGAGATTGAGATTCTTCTAAATTCAAATCTTCATTATTATATCACAAAACATACAAATATTTACAATGGTCGCTGAAGTTAGAAGCAAAGCTGAATTTTCCCAAGCCTTAAAGCACGATGGTTTAGTCGTCGTTGACTTCCATGCTACCTGGTGTGGTCCATGTAAGATGATTGCTCCATTCTTGGACAAATTAGCTGAACAATACTCTCAAGCTAAGTTCATCAAGGTCGATGTCGATGAAGTCTCTGATGTTGCTGCTGAATACCAAATCTCCTCCATGCCAACTGTTCTTTTCATCAAGGATGGTAAGGTTGTCCAAAAGGTCATTGGTGCTAACCCATCTGCTCTTAACCAAGCTGTTAGCACTCTTGCTTAAGTTTATATAGAAACTTGAATTTTATGAAATTATTAGGAATTAATCGAGTCAATGGCTCGAATTGTAGATTGGTAACTACTCAATTATAGGATTTAACCATTTTAAATAGCTATTTCATTAGCTATAATTTGATATTGAGCTCTCAAAATTGCCCAGCCGGTCCATACGGATAGATCAGTTTCAGAGCAATACAATTTTTTTTCGCACTCGGAATGCAAGGGAACCTCAGGATATGAGAAATAAGGGTGTTAAAGTATTAAGGATACTAGGACGCGATTTATAGGGGCATTTAAGCCACATTTTTTATATATATCTATTCAGGTTACATTTGAGAATGAGCCAATAAGGATAAACGCATAAACTCTTATAGAACATAACCTGACATATGTGTGGGGCTAAATGGTCTACCATAGCTAAAACATTCAGACGCATTTACGATTTTAGGCAAAGTGATGCATGTTCGATGCTTGAACCAATTATGACATCATCATCAAATAATGTTCTTTTAATGTTTCGTAAATGGTGTTACTGAAACCAAACACGCCTCGTGGCATAAGTTATTGTTTGAAAAGTGAAATCGCCTTCAAAACATGAGAATACCAATTACAAAAATAGTATTATTTTAACCTTTTATTTTAGTGAATACTTAATCGATATTTAGATTACTAATTATTATAATTAGTAACAAAATTATTAACAATATCTAACTTAGTTAAATCATCCCAATGAGCACGAGAATCGTCTCTACCATTTGGAGCATTACCAGCATTCAAATAATTTAATATAATCTCGTAAATCAAATAGTATTGTCTCAAGTTTTGAACCATTGAAATCCGTTGTTTTCTAAAATTATTAACAATTTGATGGATTGGATCAGAATTCAAATTTTGAGAATTATTATTCTTCATAATATTAATGACAGTATCAATAGTACCTAAAGTTCCAGTTCTACCACATCCAGCAGAGCAATGAATAACTGTAGGATAGGTACATTCATCATGAATTGGCATCTTTTCTAACATGTAATATTTCAATTGAATTAATTGAATAATATCCAATGGGGTGGTAACTGTACCCATATCTGGCCAAGATAACAAATGAATTTGGAATGCATTATGGGTAATGACTGGTCCTCCATTGACATTTTGCATAGTCATGGAAAATGATCTAAGAATTAATTGATCGTTACTCTTTACTTCACCTGTAAGTTTTAAATTAATCACATCTTGATTTGAACGATAAATTCCGGATTTCCAGAATGGTGAACATTTCATTACACCATTTTCAATTTCATCTGTTAATGACATAACAATAGGACTTCTTGATTTGACAATACATTTCCAGAAATCACCCATGGTCTGTTCTAAAGGACCTTGAGTCGCAATGAACTTTAAGTGATTCATCACATGAGGAGATACTGGAGTGAATTCATTCAAATTAGAAATAGGATCCAAATATGATGCGTTGATATAATCATCATCAGTGGAAATACTATTCAAATTAGATCTCTTGTGATCACTAAGTTTCACTCTAGAATGTTCAAATAAAAAGATATCCTTGTATCTGTTCTTATGTCCGTATTCAATACCACTACTAATAGTAGGAGCAACTTCACCATCATTCATTGGAGAGGTGACGTTTTGAGAATTTTGTAAGGACAAAGCAGAGATTAATCTCTTTTGCTCGGATTTCTCTAAAGTATTAAAGTCAGAATTAATTTTATTCGATTGTTCTTTTCCATCCAAGATTGTAGATTTCAACCATTCTGGTAAAGAAGATCTATCTTCTGGTAAGTTTTGCAACCTGAATAAATTGGAAGCATTTTTATTTAATGCTGATGATCCTGATGAAGCTGGGAAATCAAACGGATTAGAATTCATACTGTATAATTCTTCATTGTGTCTGATTTTGAAAACATTTGTACCTGTTAATTTTGGTAAAGAAAATTTAGAAAGAATTGGAGTTGAACTCTCAAGGCTATCCAAATCAATACTGGTAGAATGACGTTTCAAATCATTGTGAGGTCTTTGAGCTGTAGATAAATCTGCCAAGGATTGGGTTCTAGTTTTATTAATCAGAATAGGAGTTAAAATATTGTTGACACTATTTTCCTTAATGGTTGTGATTTTGTTGGCTGATGTTGAGCTTTGTAATGAGGATAATGAGGGTCTTGCCGCTGATTCTGAATTTCCGGAATTCACATTACCCTCTTCGAATAATGCTGGATAGTTCTTTTCAAATTTATTAAAGTTAGAATCAACCAAGTAAATGGTATGTTGAGCATCAATAAATAATGGACTATTGACAAACTTATTACAAATATGATATAAGTTTGATGAGTTTTCATAATAATCATAAATTACCACTTTTCCATTTGATGAAGCAAATAAATCTTTGAATTGTTGTCTTTCATAATTTGGTAATGAATTAATACAACGATGCAAATTAAAGTTTGGTCTTTTTAATAATGTAGATGGTAAACAAACATTAATAGCATTCTTAACATGGGACTTAACATAATCAGCGAATGGTCTTATATCAATAATCAATAAATGACCATCATCAACATTGTTACTTAAATATGAATTAGCATTTTCTTCGGTAATATACTTGATGCTCTTGGTTGAAAGGTTTTCAATTTGCTGTCTGTGGTTTAAAGCAGGTAAAGAATGTAATCTTTTAAGTTGTTCATGCTTGATAGAATCAAGAGATAATTCACTCTTTAAAGATATGGCCGGCATTGTGATTTGTTTCTTTACTGGGGGAACATGAAGGGAACGATTGAAATCTTGTGATAAACTAGTTTGGTGATGTACTGGACGAGCTGTGAATGGGAATGATGGTTCTGATGGACGAGAATGGAAAGGAAATGAAGATTCAGTAGCTGATGAAGCTTTGTTTGATTCCAACTCTTCACTTTCACTACAAGACAATAAAGTAGTAGTGCGGTTGAAGTCGTTGGCAGATGCAGAGTGTGATTTATTTGAACGTCTTGGAACATTCAATTTAAGGTTGTAAGGATTTGGTCTTTTATGTTTATGTTGATGCTGATGATGGTTATGATTATGGTGATTTTGATGATCGTCTTCATTTTCTTCTTCATCTATTAAGGTATCAGTTGATGCTATTGAACTTGTTCTTAGACTTTTATTGAAACTGGTTTCATAAATGGTTAAGTCTGAAGTATTTGAAGTAATAGAACTAATGGAATCATTAATAGATTTATGGGTAGTAGGTGGTTTAGATAATGATACTGATGTAGATTTTTGGGAATGATGATGGTTCGGTATTTCTCTACCCGGAGTTGAGATGGATGTTTGGGGATAATAAGATTGCTTTGCTTCTGTTTTCATGGTAAAATAATCCACTGGAGTATCCCTCGGGCTATTTGTTGAGGGAAACGTAAAGTTTGGTGATGCACAAATAGAAGGAGAAGAACACATATTGACCGTAGAAAATAAGTGTTCTGACGTTTCGATGAAGCTAGGCGATTAAGAACTGGGAATGGAATGGAAGCGTAGCGCAGAAAGTAACTTGACAACAATAACTTAGAACAATAGCTTCAGAAAAATAGGGCCAAATCGTGGGGAATGGAAGTTATAACTTGGAACTTGAACCTTAAGAATGTCAAGTGACTATTAAAGCCTTTAGAATGTGGGGTTCCTAATTATAGGACCTTGTGTATTTGTTGATATTGGTGGCGGTGTAAAGGTCTCGGCGTCACTTATCACTTGGTGTGTATGTGTGGGTGTGAGTATAAGTGATATTATTATGACTAGTAACAACAGAAAACTTGTGGAGGAGGAGATAAATGCACTTGAATATATGCGTTACCGTATACGTGTTAACGGTAGGCTATTACAAGATGTATATAACACCGACGACCCTTTTGGTTAAATGAAATGAAGAATGTAATTTAAAGATTTTCTTCAAGAAGTAGGTACTGGATTAATTTTATAAGATTGTAAGCATAGAATTAAATGACTAGAGATCCTAAGATGTAAATGCGCGAAAGGAGGTACATAGAGAGATGCAGCACCAAAATTTCTTTTACAAAAAAATTGATAAAACGTTAACTAGTTAACTAGGGTTAAGGGAGAGGAAAAATACGGTGATAAAGCGCCGATTAGGTAGAATAAGGCAACTAGGTATTAAATAAAGTAACAGATTATTTGATGCCTTGGCGAATTAATGAATGTAATGGGGGCGATGCAACAACTGTAACACCACCCATAAAGAAATAAGCCCGGTCTAGACCAAAATCTAAGACCGTTCTAGGATCCAACCGTGCATTTAATATGACATCATACTACATTAAAATAAAGTCACGTGAATGTGGTGAAGGACATAAAAAATTGATAGAAGGGCTTAGAGTGGCAAATGTCATGTATAACGTTTTAGTTGTTCAATTTTTAATGGTATGTAGCCTGTTGTCTATACAACAATAAGATCTATAAACAAATGATGATGTCATTTACCATTAGCGGAACCATCCTAATAATAGCTTTCTTTACCAACTTTTCGCGTCACTTTTTTTCTCTCATCACACAGTGATGTTCTTACCACCCTGTCTCGTATAGGCAACGATTTGAAACAATAGGGTTCGTTTACACACGTACAAGTACAAAAAAAAAATTATTACTGTGAATCTCCTTTTTTTTTATAGATCGTGCATATACATACATTTACTCAACTAACTTACATAAATATATATAGATATCTATCATCTATATATATACCTATATATATATATATTTATATAAGTGAAGTTTCTCTAACTTTCTTATCTCTCAAACAGCGTATTGTCTATTTGGAGCAGGATTGATAAGTGGACCATTTCTCGGATTTATCAAAAGACTTTCCTTTGTTTTTGTAATTAGCTTCAACAATCACTGGAATCATTTCACCAGTTTGTAAAGTCCATTTTCTGTGATTAATGACTTTAAGAATAGATTTGATTAATCCAGAATGAGATACCAATGAGATAACTTCGTTATCATCGTTGTTGAATATATCGTTTAATAGTTGTTGAGCACGTACATTTCTATGATCCGAAGCTTCGTGTTTGTCAGGAACCCAGGACTCATCAAATTCTGGGAATCCAGGTTCAAAATCAGCAAAGGAGTACTTGCGTGAGATATACTCTTTGTTATGATGCTTGCTCTCGGTACCAATACCATAAGTTTCACGAGCCAATTCTTTAATTATTGGACGTTTAGTGGCTAACTTACTCCAGATAACATCCCAGGTTTGTAAAGTTCTTCTCAATGGTGAGACATAATAGGATTGTGGGGTTGCTGAATCATCCTTTTCGAGAATATCGGCCCAAACTTGATGGAATTCAGTCAATTGATGAACACCATTAGGAGTTAATTCTGCATCATACCATTCTACGCTTCCATTACCGTTTAATACTTGCCAGTAACAAGACCATTCGTTGGAATCATAGTCACCTGGAGCGACATTATGCCATCCTTCTCCATGTCTTTGTAAGAATAAAAGTTTATACTTCTTATCTTTATCATCTTCATTTAATTTCTTTAAATCAGATACCAATTCAGACCATGAGACGTTGGAATACTTACCAAAGTTGTCGTTTAAATCTAAACTATTCTCACTGGCATCTGGATCATCTTGTTTAAAGTATTGAGTGAGAACATTATATTCTGGACTATCTTTTTTACTTAATTCATTGGTATCTTTTTTGGAAAAGAATAATGGATCTTGAAATGATACGGTTGCAGCACTTGCAATGGTTATAAGTGTAGTAATTGCCCACATTGGATAATTTCTATTCTTGTAGATTAGTAGAATTATGATATTTATAATTATTTTACCTTGCTCATCAAAAACGTGGGTAACCCCTAAGGTATTTCTCTACAACGCGAAATGATTGGTAGTAACTAATAAGTGATTGGGTTATTTCTGCCAAGATACAGATAACCTCCTTCTCCTTCTTCTGATTGTTAGCTTTATTTCATATTAGCCATTAAACCATGTGCCATTTAGGTTGGATCATTAATTGATTCATAACTATTGCAATTTGTATTGCTCAATTATAAATTCAATTCCTGGGGTAAAACTTTACAAGCTTTCGGGTATATATATTATTTTATAAACACTGCAGATTACCACCGAAACCCAATCTATGATACGAATTTTCTCGATTGTTACTTTCTCGGATATTCGACGCTTCCCTTTAAAAGTTTTGGCATATTTTAATGTTTGGTAAATCTATTGTAGCCTGATTTTTACATATGATGGAACTTTGGAATGCCGAATCACCAAGTGGCCCCGGTCCTAGTGACATGGTTGAGCCAAACAATAACCTACAACTGTGGCTAACCACCACGTGCTAAATTATCAAAACCAAGTGGTGAGTGTGTGATAATACATACGTGGTGTGCACTTTGTTTCGGATGACTGGACTAGACTTAATCCTCGGGCCAATGCCTGTTTCAACCCCCTTATTAATAACGGCAATAAGAACATTACTATTCCACTATTGAAATTACCAAGCATTAAAAGTGAGTGACGATCTTTAGTCGATCTTCGAAGAAAAAAAAAATTACTATAAGTTTAGAAATCGTACTTATTGCAGATGATGCATGGATTTATTATTATATATAATTGATCGTAAATCCCTCCAAATTCATTAAATAGGAATCCTGCACCAAAACATTTGACACATGTGCGACATTCGAGTCAAAATCCAACTCTGTTTGTGACGACATTATTCTTACTCGCGACACTCCAGTCTAATGCGACACCATAATAATTTATAGTAACCGCGCTACTATTATTGATCTTCACTAATGTCTAAGATCTATAATGATTCAAACATATATTGCCCAAAAACAAGTAGTCATAACTCTTTAGACAACTTCTCGTTCAATTCGGTCCACCATTTGTCCCTGTTATATTTCTGTCCGTCGTGCCAGGCCCACAAATCGAAATATGATTGTTATCATACAATAGAATCCAAATTCTGTTCTAATTGTATCACTGATTATACCGATTCAACTAATGAAACCCAACGATGTACCAAAAACTGTTTCACATGTCCAAAATGTACCTCGCTGTTAACCATAAGTATCAGTGATCATGAAGTAAATGGAAAACCTGGTAAAGCATTCAAGTTCAGATGTGTTTATTGTGAGTTTAAGTATCAAACAGATGTGATAACAAGTCCAAAATCATTACATTCAATCATCAATTCCGAGAAAAGAGACAAGGATGAGAAGAAATTTTTCCAATTACACGAAAAGCTAATGTCTAAATCTTTCACTCCAGTCAAAGAATCGGAAACTAGGCTTAAAAACTTATCATTATCAAATATCAAAAAGCCACAGGATGAAATAGAAAATAGATTACCAGAAGAGGACATCTCCGGCATGTTGAGCATGACTGGATTGAGAGATCCGACTTTAGACTACATTGATAAATATCCAATTGCTAAAAAGTTGACTGTTAAAAGATCCTATAAATGTCTAACTTGTCATACATTTTTGTTCCTTCCACATGTTGAACAAGGACAATTGCCTACTTCAAATAAACTCAAGGCGAAATTTAATGCTGTGGAATATATGCCATCCCTAATGATCACCAATCCTGTTCCTCCAACCATTCTCACTTCTCCACCAAAACCTGAAAAGATATTGAGAGTTGGAGAAAACAAAATATTCCTAATAAATATAATGAGTCCATTAGATACTAAAATGAAAGTGAATATTGGAAGTCTTCCATATATTCCAAATAACTTCATTAAATCAAATGAACAATATAAATTTCATCTCAGCATACCATTTGCAGATTCTGTTATTCATCCTGGTACTTCCACCAAAAATCTCATTAAAACCATCCCAACTGCATGTTTAACCACAAATAATACCATTTCCAAATCAGAACTTATATTAAGATTGGGTAATGTGCTATTCCAAAAGAAAGAAGAAAGGGAAGGAACTCCTGAATCTATGGACTCGTTCTTAGTAGAAGGAACTGGATGGAATCAGTTGCCATTAATAATATCAGTGGAATTAAATGAAGAGTTTGAGGACTCAGAAGTGAATGATACAATTAAACTTAAGTTTCCCTTATATATCACTGTGGAAGCAGAATTGCCTCAAACAATTGCAAATATGAAACTCTCCAAAAAGAAGCTATCTTATGGGTTCTGGAATGTGGTAGACCTAGGAGAATATCAAATAACTAAATAATACCAATAATGCATGTACAAAGCGACTTGACTTGTTTTGACACTGAAAAATAATAGTAAAAATTAGTAAATTAAGTTTTTATGTGCTGATTTCTTCTTGCTTCGTTCTTTTAGAAGTCCAATACGAGCATTCCTGCCACTTTTGATAAATGTCTTGAATCTAAAGTATCGTTAGCCATATCAGCATTTGTAGGCTGTTGTTGAGTATTAGGTTCGTTTATCTCATAGTCATCTTCATCTGCCAATTCTCCTTCAAGCGCATCCTGGGTCTCTCCTGGCTGAGTTGCTTTGAACTCAACATTATCGATCCCATCCACTTTGGTAAGTGAATCACCCTCTAGTTCTCTCTCTTCATTCGATCTCAATACTGCTTCATTAACGAATAGCTTAATGTATTCCGATACCAACTCCAAAGTTGGCTTGGTGATTCTTGTATCAGGGTCTTTGAAAGATGACTCTTTGAAGAGCCTTCCAATTGTGGTGATGGGTATTGATGTTTCGTCTGACATTTGTGGTTCACTAAGTGTATCTGATGTGTGATGAGTCGCGATATAATTTAATTGATAAGCGCGACTGATCAAGTGCTTTACTGGACTAAAGGGAAGTGAATAATACTGATAATAACAATTAATAAATATTGGAGACTATAATTAGTGGAACTTTAATATAAAATATAGCAATGCTTTCAAAAGTAATTCATAAATAAATAGATTACATCTAGCAAGATATGACCTCAACATTTTCATTTTTTTGATAATCTTGTTTAAAAACTAAAAAATTGCAAAAAATACAATTATCATAAATATCATTTACGACTAAAAAATTACTAAAATTATATGACTTCGATTATCTACTCAGTAGAATAAATTTAGAGATCTGAAGAAAGAAGTTATGACTAGGTTAAGGCCAATTTAATTATGGACATTTAGGTAACCTACACTTTTAACTTTTATCAAAATTAAATTTTGAGAATAAAAAATAGAAAAAAAAAAACAAAAGAGCCTACGAGAGTAAAAATCTGCATAATTGAAAAGCGGGTTTGTTAAAGTGTGTTCATTCCTAGTAACAAATGACTATTTTTACTTGATTCGTTTTGCCCAAGGCTATTAAAGCTACTTCTCCACAACTGCGCCTACTTTTTGTGTAATGTAACAGCCAGCAGTTGTATCACGTGTAGACTCATTCGCCTCCTACAACCGAAGCAACACAATTTGCATGAACAAACTGATCTTCTATTACAATTATTGAGTGAAGGTTGATCCCAAATAATACGGATATAGATAAAATGGAGCACCCAGATCAGCCGACGGTGGAGTCGAAACTTCCGGAAATGACTCTGCAAATTCCAGAACCTCCAACATCGACCGAGACCCAGACGGAGATACAAACGGAGAAACCAGTTCATACCAAAGAAAGCCAAAGAGAAGCCATGATCAAGAAACTTGAACAAATACCAATAGAACAACTTAAAGAGATAATAACGAGTCAGATAGACTTGGAAATCCGGTTGAAACATCGAGAATTGAAGTTAACCGAAGAAGAAGCCAGTAAAATTGAAGCACAAATGTTGGTTTTAAGAAAGTTCTTTGATGTACCAAACGATTTAAAGATTCAAAACGAACCAAGTGATTTCACATTGAGATATTTTGATACTTTGAACAAGTTTTTATCTGTAAGATATAATGATTTACAAAGACTGCAAGGCCCAGGATTTACAGATCAAAATTATAGTTATGGTGGCAAGGGCCTCTTTAAATCAGACTACATGGGACCAGAAGGCCAAGGAACAGCATTTGGTGGCCCACAAGAGGGCGGTAATCAATTCCAAGGTGGAGGATACAGAACCAGATCCACCACTTCTTCATTAAGACCATCATATTCCTCAGTCTCGGGTCCTTCAGGACAACCATTCAATAAGAACGCACACCAGAACCTTGGATGTTTATACAGAAGAACAGATGGTATTATAGTCAAATTGACATGTCCAGATTGTCAAAGAAGTAATTTTTCATCAGCTCAAGGGTTCCTCAATCACAGCAGAATAGCACATGCCAAAGAATATACATCTCAAGATGCAGCAGCATTGAAGTGTGGTGAAATTCTTGAAGCTATCAAACAAGATCCAGAAGGTGAAGCTAGTCTTGAAAGTTTAAAGAATAAGGGATTAGATCCAAATAAGAACTTGAATGTGAATGAAATTTATTTCAATGGTTTAAGTAATTCGTTAAACACCGTACATAATAGTGTTTCATCTACCAAATCATTACTGGATAAGAAATCACCATCAGCTGAACCTAAATCAGACTCATCATCACCAAAAATACCCGAGAAGAAGCAATCTACTCCTAAAGAAAGTGAATTGTTAAAGAAATTAGTTAAAGAGGGTAAAATGCAAAAAGAAGAATATGAGAAATTAGTCTCTGAAACAAAAAAAACAGTAATGAACGCTCATCTTTTCGATAACGAAGTGGACGAAGAAGATTCAACTACAGATACGCCATCTCCAGCAGCCGATCAAACCGAATTTAGAAATAAATTAAAGAGAAGAACTTCTAGAGGTGGAATCAATATCAGCGCACCTGTATTACAGGCAGAACAGGCAGAAGTTGAGGATAAAGAAAGCGAAAAGACCAATGAGAAGGAAACAAAGAGGAGAAAGAAGTGAGTTGAGTAGATCTTTAAAAGTAATCTACAAAATCCCAACAAAAATAAAAAAAACAACAACGATCTAGTCCTTGTCTTTGTCTACAATGATCAGAGCGATCTTTGGTTACTCCACAATCCAATAAATTAGGATAACCCAACACGATACGGTTATATTGCTAAGAAGCTTAAAGTGAAAAGTGTGGATCAGTTGATGGAAGATCTCTATATTCTAGACCATAGTCCACAAGTCTATACAGAAATATTTGTGGTGACTATAGTCAAGAGTAATAGGTGATCTCGTAAATCTAATGCGAACCTAGCACTGCAAACACTCCTACAATACTCTCTCCCACTTGCTGGAATAAGCTCCTTTGATAGGAGCCAAATCGAGATTATATAATGTATATATGTATAGTATATTTACGCGACAGGTTGAGTAAGTCAACTATCATAGATTACCCTTCTAGTGGTGGATATCACTAATGTATAACGAAAAGTCTCACTATATAATAAAGCGCACTTAAAGAAATAAGGTTAGTAGTGGTAGTATGATATTTCGACCTGCATACAAGCATTGATAAAATTTTTGTAGTAGATGCTCATCTCCATCTAAAGCTTCAAGACCTAGTGGATTACCCTGTATTCATCATGTCTGGAGGTCCGTTCATTTGTGCTAGATTCGATCCTAGCAAGACATACTTAGCATCTGGGCACATTGCCTTGGATACCCATCAAATCAAAGTCCAATCCATAAATCCATCTCAATCACCATTAAATACTTCATTTAATCTTGATAAATCTAGTAAAATTAGTCAAATATCATGGATTCCATCAGGAGATCAATATATTTTAGCATTAAGTTTGACCAAAGGTTCGATTTTGATCTACTCTCCATTAAGCAATGAAGTTATCACTGAATTAACCACTCCAAGTCATGCATCTATTTTAGATTTTCATTTTTCATTATATACTCAATCAGCTTGGTCTTGTGATATTGGAGGAGCTATTTATGAATGGGATGTTGTAAATCATAAGTTATTACAAACTTTCAATATTAATGATTTATTAGAAAATGCCGAAACCATCCAAAGAATTTCAAGTGTAATGTATAATGATCAACCTCATCTTTTAATTGGTTCTCATTCAATTTATTTGGTTAATATTTCAACTCGTCAAATAGTTAAAACTTTCCCAGGTCATATTCAACCAATAAATTCCATATTACCAGTTTCCAATGATTCAGATTTATTTTTAACTAGTGCTAAAGGTGATAGATTTATTAATTTATATTCTATTGCTAAAGGTACTACCAAATCTGTGTTTGTTTCTCATGCTTCTGTTTTAGATATGGATTTAGGAATTCAAGGTGAAAAATCTATTTTAACTACCATCGATGAAAATGGTAATTTGGAAGTTTTCAATAATCCATTAAGTTTATTAATTCCAACTTCAACTACTCCACAAGCTAAAAAGAAGAGAAGACAAGCTTCTCAGATCCAATCAAGACCTTCAAATGGTACAGTCAAATTATCTAGACCAGAAAATGAAATTAAAAACCCACAAGATTCTAATTTGGTCATCAACGCTCTTAGTGTTTCTGATGATTCTATTTTAGTTACTTGGTTAGAAAATGGTAATGTTCCATATTTTGATTCTATTAAATGGATTGATGAATCTAGCAACTCTTTAATTGAAACCGAAAGAATTATTTTTAAATCAAGACCAAACCTTAAACCAACTGAACACACCTCTTTCGGTCATGATGTTGCATCTGCTAAACTCTATGAAGAAAACCATACTATTGTCAGTGAAGGTGGAAATTATAAAGATATAGAATTTGATGATGATGTGAGTGAAACTTTAGCTGATAAGTTAGAAAAGCTCACCACCGATCAACAACCAAAGAAAAACCGTACTAAGAAGAAGTTAGGTACTAAGACTGGTACTTTAACTATTGTTTTGGCCCAATCTTTAAGAAATAATGATCATGCATTACTAGAAACCGTTTTAAGTAATAGAGATCCTCAAGTTATTCAAAATACCATCAAAAACCTTGATTCTTCATTAGCAGTCATTTTGTTAGATAAAATCTCCGAAAAGATCCAACGTCAAGCCAATAAATTTGATCAATTAAATTTCTGGTTAAAATGGATTGTCATTATTCATGGTACTGTTTTAGCATCATTACCAAATTTAAGTATCAAACTTGCTAATTTGCATTCTGTCTTGACTAAAAAGGCTAACAGTTTACCAAGATTATTAGAATTACAAGGTAGATTGAATATGTTATACCAACAAAACGAATTAAAGAGAGAAATTTTGATTCAAGAATACGAACAAGATCAAGGTGAAGAAGAAAGTGATGTTGAATATAATGAAGAAATTGATGATGCTAAGGCTTTAGGTATTATTGATGAAGATGAAGATTCTGATGATGATATTGACATGGATGGTCATGATGATTTTGAAGAAGAAAGTGAAGATGACGAAGAAGAAGATGATAATGAAGATTTACAAGCTGCCATTGATTTAGATGGTCCAGAAGAGGATTAGATGAATTGATAGAGAGAAACAAAAAATTCAATGGTGTTTTCCATTAGTCCTTAAAAATCTACAAAAAGAGACTGACAATTTAACATTAAGTCAGCAACCAAAGCTGAGCTTCTGCCCAGCCCACAGTTTATAACATGTACCATACCATAATACAAATAGACTTAAATAATCACCACATTGTAGTACGAATTACAAAGACAACAATGGTTCTTTTTTTTTGTTTTTGTTTTTTTGACTAGTACTTTATTAAGTCATAATTAACTAAATACTATAAAGTCAATCTAATTAAATGTCCTATTCAATGCTTAATTACTCTGAAGATTTTTTTTTCATAGGAACTTGATAATTCATAAGTACACAGATTGGATCTGGTAATTTGTTCGTTTAAATCATTTAAAGAGAAACAACAGCTCTGATACAATCACCATGGTGCATATCTTCGAAAGCAGTGTTGATGTTTTCTAAGTTATGTCTGTGGGTGATGAATTCGTCAACCTTTATCTTACCTTGCATGTAGTCTTCAACAAGACCTGGTAATTGAGTTCTACCCTTGACACCACCGAAAGCAGCACCTCTCCAGACTCTACCAGTGACCAATTGGAATGGTCTAGTGGCAATTTCTTCACCAGCACCGGCAACACCGATGATGATGGATTGACCCCAACCCTTGTGACAAGCTTCTAAAGCATTTCTCATAACATTGACGTTACCAGTACAGTCAAAAGTGAATTCTAAACCACCATCGGTCATTTCAATAAGCTTTTGAACAACAGTAGTACCTTCTGGGAGCTTGGTTGGGTTAATGAAAGCAGTGGCACCGAACTTCTTGGCCCATTCTTCCTTCTTATCATTGATATCAACGACAATAATTTGAGAGGCTTGTCTTTCAACAGCACCTTGGACAACAGATAAACCAACGGCACCAGCACCGAAGACAGCAACAGTGTCACCCTTTTGAACGTTAGCAGAAATGGTAGCAGAACCGTAACCAGTAGTGATACCACAACCTAACAAACAGGTCTTTTCTGGTTCAGCTTCTGGGTTAACAGCAACCACAGAGATATCAGCAACCACAGTGTATTGAGAGAAGGTAGAAGTACCCATGAAGTGGAGTAACTTCTTACCCTTGGCACTGAATCTAGAAGTACCATCTGGCATAACACCTTGACCTTGAGTGACTCTAATCTTTTGACACAAGTTGGTCTTACCAGACTTACAGAATTTACATTCACGACATTCTGGGGTGTATAAGGCAACAACACTGTCACCAACCTTAACACTAGTAACACCTTCACCAATAGATTCAACAATACCAGCACCTTCATGTCCCAAGATAACTGGGAAAGCACCTTCTGGATCAATACCACTTAAGGTGTAAGCATCAGTGTGACAAACACCAGTGTGAGTAATCTTGATACGGACTTCGTGGGCTCTTGGTGGTTCGACTTCGACATCTTCAATGGTCAATGGCTTGCCAGCTTCCCAAGCAACGGCAGCTTTACAGGTAATTGTCTATTAAAAAAAGTAAAGTTAGTATAACCGCCAAGGTATCAAATATCAGGGTATAAAAAGGAGACAAAGTATCTCATGATTCCAAAAAGCTTCCTTAATTATTTTGTTTCAATTACAATTCAATTAGAAACAATGAATCAACACCACCCACTTTCTTCAATGAACAATTGAGTTGATGGTGGGGTTGTTGGGATGGGCATCAATCCAAATGTTGGTGAAAAATCCCAAATCTGGGGCAAGAAATTGAACATCAATAAGAACACTCAAATATTATACCCAATGTACATTGATATACATACTTTTCCAACGGTAGATTCAGACATGATGTTATAATTGGATTCCAAGAAAAAGGTTAGATAGCTTTAAGTTATATAGCTTTGGGTTCGGGAAATACTTGCTGAATCGGGTATGGGATTCCATGGGACACGACCACCAAAAGGGTAATGGAATCCGAGCATGATAGAGTCTCGAAATTGCAATTGCGCACTTAACTATGGAAAATCGGATCTCAGCTAATTGACTCCGAGAGATAATGAATTAAAACAAATTTTATAATAATAAATAAGTACATTGTATTAAAGATATGTATAATAAAATCTAAAATCTAACAAGTTTGTGTATTTGTTTGTTTGATTACAAAACAGCACCAAATCCAAAAGTAACCTTAATAGAAATGATGTAGAGGTTTTGGAAACTACCTCTAACTCTATCTTCTTCACCAATTGGAATACCAGAGAATTTCACAACCATTTTAGTTTCACTGGAACCTTGAACTAATTTAATGTCCAATTCAGCATAGTGACCTTGTTTCCAGTCTTCCAATCTCCAGAGTTGAACGATTCTTTCATTTGGAACCAATTTAATGATTTTACCACTAACAGATCCACCAAATAATTTGAAATCAGAACCTTCTGGTGGTGGGAATTTTGCAATTTGTGGAGGAGAACGGGTCCATGCTCCAAGTCTAGATTCTTCTAATAATGTAATATATAATTGTTCAGCAGTGGTGTTGAAAGTTGGTTCAAGATGAAGAGTTGAAGTGTTATACTTTGGAACGGAATCATCGGATTTGGTGGTTTTGGTTTCAGATGAAGTTGATTTGGTTGTAGGAGCAGTCTTAGAAGCAGCTGGCTTATTAGTGGTGGAGGAGTTAGATGAAGGTTGACCAGCAACTTGGTTAGCCTTAGTAAAAGTAGAGTTCACTTGATCTTGAGAAAGTTGAATATCTTCACTTTGAGAAACAATTAAATCATTACCAAACTTAGATAAAAGATCTCTAATTTGAGGAATCAAATCTTTCTTAATTAAAGTACGGAATGGTTCTGCTTCTTTGGTTTCATTATAAATGCTAAGGTCGAATTGTATTTCATCAGCTTCAGTATCATAAGCTAATTCAGGAATAGTAATTGAACCACTGAACTTTTCTTCTTCTTTTTCACGACAGGTAACATTCAAAATCAATTTAAGATCAAATAATGAAATAACTTTACCCTTTCTTTGACTGACTTCAACATCACCTTCAACTGAAGAAATTGACTTAATGGCTACTACTTGATCACCATCTTTTACGCTTAACCCGTTTAATTTTTCATTGAAATAGTCCTTGGACCATCCCATAGCGTCCTTGTTGACCCAGTGCCAGTTGTTTGGATTGTTAACGACCATTTTGTTTGATTATGGAGCAGTAATTGTGGAATTGTCGCAACTTATATGTCTTGAATCATAGAATAGTCTAGAAAGTTGGTTTTGTGTAACTTTGCTTGTCAAGACTGTACTGGTATAACTAAAGAGGACAAGTAATGTATGTACAGTAAATGAGAGTAATTCTGGTGTATTTGATATAATTAGGTGTCAATTCGTCTATTTTCGACAATTGATCTTTAAATAATTAACTACCCAATCTTAGGTACCATGAGGTTCATAATAATGACTTGTCTACAATGTTGAATCTTTAGTGCTTCTCCGCTATTACTATTAAAACAATTCAATTATCCTACAATTTTGCTTTCGTTGTTTTTATTTGTTACATATAGTATTCGTTATAGTTATAGTTATAGTTGTAGTTGTAGTTGTATTTTAGTTTAAGCATCCACTTCCATAGCATCACCAAATGTCACCACGGTTTCTTCTATATCCAAAATATCACGGAAATTTTCTCTTAATATAGCAGTGGTACCTCTTGGGAATTTATAGTTCTTAGCCTTTTGACTTCTGACATTTGGAGTGATGTAGTTTCTGTGGAGTTGAGCATCCTTACCAAGTTCCATAACACATAAATCAACATTAGAACCAGAACCTAAATCGTTCCAGATACCAGCTTCAATGGCGTCAGCACATAATTTCATAGCTTCTTCCTTAGTCATATCTTCTTTGAAATGAGTTTCTAATACAGCCATGGCAGCTAAAGAACCAGAACCTAAAGATTGATATTTACCCACATCAGTAGAACCATGAGCTTGAACTGATAATAAGTGAGCACCAGTTGGATCCACACCTGCAACAATCAAATAAGCACCAAGATGACCTTGATACTTAAACAAATGTTGCTTTAACATTGTCAATGCTGTGATAACTCTAGGTTCTCTATTTTGCAGTAAAGAGTGCAATTCCAAATTAGATCCTATCAATTGAGTAACCATTTCGGTATCGGCAGCGGTACCAGCACCAGCACACCAAATCTTAGGAGCCAAACGATGCAATTTTTCACAATTCTTATCGGCAACAATATTTCCAGCAGTAGCTCTAGTATCGGCGGCAATTACTACACCTCCTTTAAAGACACACCCCACAATAGTAGTACCAGTAGAAGTGGCAGTTGGAGTTCCATGTCCCTTGGTGGCCAAATAATTATTTCTTTGATAATTGTCAAAACTTAAACCAGCCATTTTTGTATATGATGATATGAATTAAATGAATTAATCAACTACTTGGTGCTAGGAATTGATTGAATAATTGGTTTATTTGAAGTATTTGATTTATCTGTCTCACTTAAGTTATAACTTTGCCTTCGAAATACTGGCCGGATGCGCACGACCTCTCTCAAGTGCGTTCTGTGTTTACGGAAACTTTTCAAAAGTCTGATCTAGCGGTTATACAGTACCAAAACTTTAACACTAGAGTGCCTGAATTGGCAGTAGGGAAAAAATAAAATACAAAGTTGATATTAACAAAAAATCTCATATAATCTGAATTGTTTGCAAGTCAATCAAAGCTTAGACAGAATCCTATCGAGTGGATCTTTGCAAGAATCAACTTAGTTTCGATCAATCACTTTCCTTAATTAAAAAACAGAAAAAAAACACAAGATATACACGTCATATAATGAACAACGATCGGTATAATTATATTACTCCGGCCAAGGTCAAATGTTTACTAGTACCGATTAACAATTGCACACAACCTAACTTCGATAGATACCTCGATATAATACGAAATGGTGTCAATGAAGTTAGATTATTGGATATAACGCCGAATACTGCCCTTCATTTCTTTAATCCACAAACGTTCCCAAATGGAAGAATTATTTTTGATTACGTCACAACAGCTCCTGATAGTGAATCAATTTTCTTACATGATTTCGAACCATTCCGTAAAACATTTGTTATTCTCGGAATTGGTAAATATGATCCTTCTATTAATACTGAAGAAGTCTTGTCTGATTTAAGAAAAAATTATCCAAGTTCAATTGTTCATAATATTATTTTATTTGATACCCCTGATGAACAAAAGAATTCTCCAAATGTATTTTATCATGATGGTTCCGTGGATCACAACATTACTGCTGTGGAAACTATAATGTGTGATGTGGGAGGTAATTTCTTATCAACTTTAGACAATTATGCATCATCTTATTCCAATATAACTTTAAGATCTCCTGTATCAATTACAGATAGTCATACACTTACCAAAACTATAAACCAAGCACAAAAGAGATTAAGTTCAGGTTCAACTTCTTTCAAAGCATCTTTTGTATCCAGTTCTCCAAATCAACCAACACAAGCCGATCCTAAATCAAAGACTCAATTACGTCATAATGGTAGACAAGCAAAATTAATGGGTAATTTCTATCTTCTTGCGGGAAAATATGCTCAAGCATTACAACTGTTTGCAGATGCTTTAACCAGTTTAAAGAAATGTGACGACTTCCTTTGGTTAGGTAGTGCTTTGGAAGGTATTGGTGTAAGTGCATTACTCTTACAATATGTTGGCCTGAATTACCAATTACCAAGTCAAACAATCTGTGGAGTATTACAAATATCCAAGAGTAAACTTCAATCTATAACCACATCTTCTGCTACCAATAGTGAAAACCTGTCTCCAAAGAAATTATCAATGGATACACCTAATGGAAATGGTGCCACTCCAACTCATTTAGCCAAACCATCACATTCATCCAGACCATCACATCATTCACCTAGAAATTCTACAAGTAGTAATTTGGGCTTTAATTTCTCTTCTAGTCCAGATTTATCTGCATTGCCATTACCAACTTTCATCAAATTGATATCATCCAAAGTTTTAAACTTTTACAACTTGAGTACCAATGACTATGAAAATATGGTACCTGATATTGTTTACGTGGAATCTATTTTAAGAACCATCAAATTCATGATTGCAGTTTTTCTGAGTGGAAATGAATTAGATACTGCTGTATTGGATCGTATAACTAAATCAGCTAGAATCACTCACCATAGTTCCGATAGATCACATTTCCTGAAGGTTGATATATTACACGAAATTGAAAAGGTCTTTTCTTTACAATTAGTTGACATGAGCATTACTGATCAATGCAGAATTTATTGTGCATTGGCATCCATGTATTCTGATTTGAGACTTTATCGTAAAAGGGCATTCATTTTAAGAACTTTAATGGTTGGTATTTTACCTAAATTAGAGCAACAACTAACATCCAATGAAGATAATATTCTCAACTTGACTCAATTCTCAAGTATCCGTGATATTTTTGAATTCCTTTTTGTTGTCTACAATATCAATTCAGAACCTGAAAGTTCTTCAGAATTAGCATATGACCAATCTCAAGGTAATTGGACCGCATTACAAATTCTGGTTTTGAAGCTTTGTATGAGAGTCGGTGAAACCTTAAAGGATTGGGCCTTCATCTTACGTTTGTGTACTATATTGTTAACAAGATTCACCCATTGCTTAACCTCAGATGATCAAATCAAATTGAAGGAGAAGATTGACAGCTTAATTTATATGTCCAACAGAAACAAATTAAATTTATCAACATGTTACTGGGATCCATTTATGGTTAGAAAAGTTAAATTTGTCAGCAATCGTCTGAAAGATGAACTTGTTTCATTCCTTGAATATGAACAAAATAACAAACTGGGTGTCGAAAAAGCCACTGCATCATCCAATGAACCGGTCATTTTTAATCCTTATGAAAAGCAAAAGAGTAACACTATTAACAAGGATAAATTGTTGATCAAGGATGAAATTTATCAACTCAAAGTTCAATTACAAAATCCTTTTGCTTTCGAAATCGAAATTAATGACATCACTATTGTAACTGAAGGTGAAGTACAAGTTCAAACATTGGCCAACCTTACCAAACCTCTTAATCAAGTTGTTGCTGGACAAATATCAAATGTGGTATCCAGTAGTAAGGTTGGATTGAATAAGATCAGAGTCAACAGTCCTAGCTTGAAGAAAGTGAACACTACTTCTCCATTAGTTTCTTCAGTTCAAGGAAATTCTCATGCATTGGTTATCCCTCCTAATTCCTTAGAACAGTTTTCAATTACATTTAAACCTTTAAATGATGGAGAGCTTACAATTTCTGGTTTATATATTAGTATAGACAATTGTGAACCTCAATTGTTCAAAATCATTGACAAAGAAATCTTTAAGCAAGATATAAAGGTTGAATTGGCAAAGGACCCGACCCGTGAAACTGGTACAATGGACAAAGTTATTACTAATTTGCAAAACAATAACATTGAGTCTAGAGTTGATTTGAAAAAGCTTCTGCTTACTGTCATTCCACCTCAGCCAAGTCTTTCATTAACAAATATTCTGGTTACTAATGGTTGGATAATGTTATTAGAAGGTGAACAGATTCCGTTCTCGATCTCCTTAACAAATCATTCTGAAGAATTAATCAACTATCTCTCCTTTTCATTCTGGGATTCAACTGTTGATATTCTTAATAAAAAGCTTAACAGTGGCAGTCAATTACTTTCAGCACCAGAAATTTATGAAATTGAATGGCATCTTCTTAAATTCAAACCATTTAAGATTTTAAATAAGGAGATGTTGGCTAAGGAATACGAAAAGATCCTCCCTAATACTGATATTACCATTGATTATGAAATTACGGCCAAGAGAGGTATTAGAGAGCTGAAGATCATCTTAGAATATGCACATAAATTACCTGACTTAGCCAAGTCTTTTGTCAAGTATGTTCAAGTACCTCTCAACCTTACTATTATGCCATCGTTTGAAATTGTTGGATGTGATATCTTACCTTTGTTCTCTTCTTCCTTACAAGGATTTGAGGGATTGAAGAGTGAATATACTCACAAGAATTTGGAAAAGGTTTTGAAGTTTATCACAGCAATCATTGAATCTGACACCGAGGAAATTAGTGATTATTGTTTATTGATCATTGATTTAAGAAACTCTTGGAATGAAAAATTATCAAGCACCTTGAAATACACTGTTGATGGTACCCAAAATTTTGTTGTTGAAGATTCTATTGAACCAGGTAAGACTTCTAGAGCATTGTTGCCAATGAAGAGAATTTCCAACGAAGACATCAATTTGACTAAACCAATCCCTTCATTAAGAAACAAACAGTTCATTAAGAACTATTCTGTTTCGGAAGAAGAAGAAATGAAAATCAGAGAATTGTTCTGGTTAAGAAACACTGTATTAGATAATTTGGAAGGTACTTGGAAGACTTACGGTGGTGAAAATGATGTGAGACATGGTCTTATTGAACTCCGTAACATACGTTTGACCCCTAAGATGGCGAACATATTAATCTATAACCCTATTAGAATAACTAGCTGCATTTATTCTGATTCCAACCCATCAGAACCACTCAAGAAGACTGGAACTCAATATACTTTAAATATTGAAGATTTCTATTTCTTAAGAACCACTATTTTCAATAACTCCAAGGACACTATTAAGGGTATATTAAGACACTTGCCATTCCCAACTACTGGCTCAAGCTCTATGAGTATGAATAATCCTAACTATAGTCAAATGTCTATTGATAGGAAGATTCTTATCAATGGAGTTTTACAAGATCATTTAGGTGAAGGAGGAGTAGATCCAGGTGATCGTATTGATGTTGATTTAAGTTTTGTTATTCTTGAAAAGGGAGAATACGAATGGGGTTCAGTCTTGGACATTTTGAACAATGGTGCTCAAGTTATAGAAAGAGAACCTATTAGTATTTGTGCTATCTAACAGGCTTTGTCATAGAAATTTAAGGTTTGTTGATTTATTCATTTATGGTGACTATTATAACTACATGTCTTGCCTGATTTCACAAATCCTTCAATGTAATCTTAATTGGTTGCAACCACCTCATGACGTTGATTTTTGGTCAACATCTGCATCCAGTTTATTCCCATACTGGCATTCAATAATTGCATTATTTAGGATACATAATTAATCTTATTCATTTATTCATTACTTTTATATACAAGAATTGCGGTAACTTTTGAAATGACCAACGAATTGTGATTCTTTAGGTAAGTAGATCACTTATAGACAAATTTGGGCCACGGCATAGGTGTTGAACATTAACATTGTCTTAGGATTGACTAATCATTAATTGAACATCAACTAATGATGAACATGTTCGTTTGAAAGTTTATGAAAAGGATACGCTAAATTTTTGGCCATTAAGTGCATTTTTTTGATTCCTTTGGTGTTTAATTCATTCTCCATGTTGGTTTATCTTCTGTTATCCAACTTGAATGGTAATTGTTGAGCACCTTCAGCTTCCAACTTTGCGATATATCTTTCTCTGGTCAAATCGTTGAATCTCTTGTCTTGGAAATGCTTGACCCAACTGGCAACACACTTTCCTTCAAAGTCTTTCTTTAAAGCACCACAGTTCTTATCCACATTACTGAGTTCTTTTGGATCAAGTGAATTGTCGATATTGTTCTTGGTAAGACAATCAAAGAAAAGGTCACGGGATTCCCAACATTCCTTTCTCTTGGACTTATTTGGTGGTAACTTTGGTACGTCTTCTGATTGACTGAAGAATCCCATCTTTTGTTATATATAAATATGTATTGTATTAGATATATATAAATCCTCTCCTTTACAGTTTACGGTATTTGGTGAAATTTTACTAGATTAGTGCACGTGAGCACCAGGGACCTTCTCTCAGCAAAAAAAGGTTTCAGATCCCACTGTCTGATACTAGCCAGTCGTGTGCTCGGTCCCAATTACCTGTCAGAGCCCATTAGCCAAGAACACACTCTAAAAGTACAAAGCATTTAGTACACAACGAAAAGACGTGTCTAATTAGACTATTGTTGTGGGGGATCGACTATTCTCCGTTCCGATATTTTTCGGTGAGTTTTTTTTTTTTTTTTTTTTGTTTCTAAACTCTGTGCCTTTTGCCTTGTATTTTTCTGCCCGGGGTCTTTGCTCCACACTCTTTAGCGGTTCTATTTTGAGGTCATCGCTTCCCCACCTGACAGAGTCAAATCAAAAAAACGGTGTTTGTATATATACGGCTGTCATTCTTTAGTCTACGGTGATTTTTTCTATAAAACAATTATACAATAATGGTAGGCCCAAAAGACCCATCTTCTCCTATAATCTTACCGGTTCCAGAAGAAGCCAATTATCAAATTGAACATGATATTCAAGATAGAGAGCATCCTATTTTCAAGATTAAGTACAGATCAAATTCAGTAATTTCTACCGGAGAACTTTCTGATGTGTCAAATAATGAAGCAACTGCAATTGTTAAAGTATTAGGTACTGGTGGTACCATTGCATCTAAAGGTTCTAGTTCTCATCAAACTGCAGGTTATGAAGTCGATCTTACTATTGAAGAATTGGTTAGATCTATTCCTGATTTATCTGGTACTTGTACATTAGAGTATGAACAAGTTTTAAATGTTGATTCTAAAGAAATCGGTACTAAAGAATTACTTTTGTTACACAACAAGATCAAAGAAGATTTAAAAAGATATGATGGTATCGTTATCACTCATGGTACTGATACCATGGAAGAAACTGCTTTCTTCTTACAAATGACTATTAATACTTATAAACCAATTGTCATGTGTGGATCTATGCGTCCATCAACTGCCATTTCTTCTGATGGTCCAATGAACTTATATCAAGCAATTGTTATTGCTGCTAATAGAGCTTCTCGTGGTAGAGGTGTATTGGTTGCATTGAATGATCGTATTGGTGCTGGTTTTTACATCACTAAATCAAATGCTAATTCTCTTGATACTTTCAAATCTATTGGTCAAGGTTATTTGGGTAATTTTGTTAATAATGAAATCCATTACTATTATCCTGCAGCAAAACCTTTAGGAATTCATTATTTTAATTTAAATCTTCCTGTTGATCAAGATTTACCTGAAGTACCAATTTTATTCGCCCATCAAGGTTTAAATAATGAACTCATTCAAATTACTATAGAACATTTAAAGGCCAAAGGTTTGGTTTTGGCAACCATGGGTGCTGGATCTATGGCTGATAAGTCAAATAAGTTCATTGCTGAGTTATGTCAAAAATATGACAATAATTTTCCAGTTATTTACTCCAAGAGATCTATGGATGGTATGGTTCCAAGAGGTTCTCTTCCAATTACTGTTGGTAAGGGAAAAGATAAATTATATTTCGATAGTGCTATTGCGCTGGGTTATTTGAATCCCCAAAAATCAAGAATCTTGCTTCAATTATGCTTAAATGATGGCCTTAGTTTGCCAGAAATCAAGAGAGTATTCGGTGGAGTTTACGGTGGTTAGTTGCAACCATAAAAAATATAGTAAACTCAACCAACTAAACCAAACCAAATTAGGAAGTGCTACGATTTCTTCAAGATCAGATGCTAATTATTAATGGCTTAAAAACCAAATCTAATTGTTTGGTTAAATTTCCAATTCACATTATACATTATCTAAAGGTCAATTAGAGAACCTTCGATTAATCATTTATAGAAATAGATAGATTTACATTTACATTTTGAACGAACCAAAATTCGTTTCTTTAATTTCAATTTAATCAAATATATTAATTATTGGCAAGAGAATTTGTCAAAAAGCTGACATTATTAAGTAATCATAGAACAAGTAAAGTAAGTTCATTGATAAAACAATAAATAATTGTGTACAAAAAGGAAATCATGAGGAGTCGGCGTAAGCAGCATCGACCTTGTCCTTACATGATGCCAAAATCTTCTTTCTTTGCAACTTTTGTGCGGAGGTAACGTAACCGTTTTGTGGAGTCCATTCATCGTCTAATAAGACGACAGCTTGGATAATTTCAATACCCTTTAATCCTTGAGATTTACCAGTAGCGGCAAGAGACTTTTGAACAGCACGAGCAACCTTCTTGTCATCAACGAGGTGAGATAATTCCTTGGTAGCGAGCTCACTCTTAGAGTAAACACCTTCTTCAGCTAATAACATCTTAAGAGCTGGTTCGTTTGGAATAACAATAGCGATTGGCTTAACCTTGGTTTGATCAGCGTAGGCACAAATGTTAGTGACCACAGAGTTAGATCTGTATATGGATTCTAACTTTTCTAATGCAATATATTCACCATTCAAAGTCTTGACCAAGTTCTTCTTACGGTCAATAACTCTTAAGGCACCATTTTGAGTCCATTCACCAATATCACCAGTCTTGAACCATCCATCTTCAGTAAATGCTTCAGAAGTTTCCTTTTCATTCTTGTAGTATTCCTTAACAATTGACTTACCGTAAAGCCAAATTTCACCTTGGTTGTTCTTTGCGAAATAACCTGCATCAGCAACATCGACCAACTTAGCAGTGATAGCACCAGTCAAACTACCAGCGACATTGTATTCCATATGAGCGTATTCAACGATAGTGGTGTTAGCACAGGTTTCAGTTAAACCGTAACCAATTAACATTGGAGCGATTAAAGTAGAAATGAAGACTTGAGTATCCTTAGAAATTGGAGAACCACCGTTCAAGATCAATTTCAATTCACCACCAGTAGCAGCCTTAATCTTCTTGAAAATAACATTAAAGATAGAACCACCTGGAATGTGATAGTTGGTAAGAGTAGACTTAGCTCTGAAAGCAGCCCAGAAAATTCTTTGAGTAAGAGGTGGTAAAGCCTTAACCTTGGCTAAAACACCCTTTCTGACAGATTCCCAAACAGCAGCGACACCGACCATAATAGTTGGTCTGAATTCTGCCAAATCGGACTTACTGTTCTTAACGGAAGCATCAGTTAAAGTCTTAACGTTAGCGTAACCTAAACAACCACCCCACCAGAGAGCACAGAATTCGAAAACTAATTCGAAAATGTGAGCCAATGGTAAAAATGCAATAATTCTGTCTTCTGGTTGAACAATATCTCTACCAACATTAGCAGAAACACCACCAATGGCAGCCAAAATGTTGGCATGGGTGATAACAACACCCTTTGGATCACCAGTAGAACCAGAAGTGTACATAATACAAGCAGTATCTTCAGGCTTTGGCTTAATTTCAGCAGCATTAGCAGCGCTCTTACCTAATTCAATAACTTCATCGTAACTGAAGAATTTAAGGTCTGGTCTAACTTCTAAAAGCTTCTTCTTAGCGGCAACGGCATCAGAGTAGAATTTACCATTGTTACGCTTGTCACTTTCATCAATTGGTTCACTGTGAATAATGTACTTAACAGAAGTAGCCTTTTGTAATGGCTTAATTAATTGAGCCAAAAGAGTGTTATCAGTGAAAACACCAGCAGATTCGGTTTGAACCAAAGAGTGAGTTAAACCGGATTCACCTAAAGTGTCATAAGCAGTGACAACTGGGATAGATTTGAAAGATGCGGCTAAGAAAGTTTGGAACCACTTCTTAGAAGTAGAAGCAAAGATATGAAGCTTATCTTGTTGGTTTGGAACAAGACCAAGTTCAGCAAGACCATTGGAGTAGTATTGAAGAACATCCCAAAGTTCGTTATAAGTGATAAACTTATATTTGGAGTATTCGTAAAAAACCCAATCCTTGTCAACCTTGGTTTCCTTACCATTAACGATCTTGGTAACTTGTTTGGTTTCGGTATGGAGTTCTAATAATTCTCTCCATCCCATTGCATCACGAGGACCACTACGCTTAACAGCTTCTTGAATAAATTCAACAATATTGGTAGCTTTAGAATCAGCAGGTCTTTCTAAGGCGGCATCCTTTTGAGAAAACTTTCTTCTTGGAGCAGTTTCACCTGGTTTTGCTTCGCCAACGGCGACAGTAAGTGGAGCCATTATTGGTTTTTTATGATTTTGGAGTTAAAATCTACACTAATTTGAATCTTTTAATCAAAAAGATAGAAAATTGAGTAGAATATCAATTAGAAACTTGCACTTGAATTTATTTCCAATTAAGACAAATCCAGCGACGTCGAAAAGAGCGAGCGCATCGGCATCCTTATATATTCGCACCTATAAACTTATTATGTGTGGTGTGTGTTAGTGCGACTGTGATCATGAAATAGCAAGGGAGAGAGGGGATTGGAAAATAATAAGGAGGGGCAATTTCTTACATAGGGATACTACATAGCTCAAGATCTTTTTAGGTTTTATGTCTTGGTGGGATTACTCCCAAAAATTCGTTTAAGCCTTTATCTAAAACCCCTTCTCAACCCTTCTCAACGAACAATTCCCCTCGGACGACTCCCCAATTACCTTTTTAGGATACTTCGCTAGTTACTCGTACTATCCATCCCCACGAATTACCCCAGAAACTTTTCTGTCAACACTATTTGTTTTTTACTTTAAATTCCCGTAATTAGTTTACTTACTTAGGGAGGATCCTGGTTATGTGATTTTGGTTAATTAAAAAAAAAAAGGATTTGGTCCTGTTGATCAATTAACACATGAAACTGTACATCAAACACACTCTCTCCTCCTGATAAGATAGCTCGGTTAATGTCGGTAAATCTTAGGCTTATACATATTTTATGTTATCATGTTACGTCATGTCAGAACTAAAAATCTGTAGAAATCGGAATTAACATTTTACTATTTCGATCAATTATTCTGCTAATGGTTTTTTTTAAGGTAATTAGTACTCTCAATTGGGTTTGTAAATTAATTGAGGCATGAATTGTTTTTCAGGGCAATGTGAATAATTGTAATGATACTAGAGATTTTTTTGGTTTTGTTGGTTTTATTATCCCCTTTAATGACACATGCAACGGTGATATATAGCCCCGTTGGATCCTACATGGTGTTAACGGATTATCCCCGCTAAAGGACACGGATATCATTTATATAATCACATTCTTTCCAGATATCATGGCTGCGACAAAAATGTTGTGTAGATCTAGGCCTGCAGGTAATTCTGTTGGGTTTCCTTCAGGCCTTTGTGTGTTTAATTACTCATCCAGGCACCGAGGGTTACAAAAGAAGCCCTACTGCACATAGTTCCATCTAATTTTTTCCAATTTATGCTTGGTTTAAGTATGGTTCTTTACCATAAAAGTAAATTTTTCTAATTCCTGGTACATACGGCTGCATGAGCCGTATGTTATGATTTATGCGATGCTTTTTACTGATTTTTATCATGATCACAATATACCTATTTCCGGTAGAACCCTCTGCTCATAACGCAAAGCAACTTTAGGAGCTTGCGATGTAAGGGTCCAATAGTTTCTACAAAAACAAACAAACATTATTAGTCAACTTAGCTCAGAATACATTTCATCTACACCAAGATAATAATTTATAGATTTGCTACATGTGGTAGTTTTTGACTCTATTTTTTTTTTTTCTTGCTTTCTCTTGACCACGGATATATTTCTTCATCTCCTACTAGTACATGAATTTTTTAGTGATAAATTTTTCCCTCATCTCTATTGTTTCAAATGTGGTAATACAGGACAAAAAATTTATTATGAGATGCCGATTTACCGAGGTCCAACTAGAAATGCTTGAAATATGTACCGAGTATACTATTCGGTGGTTTCGGAAGAACTCATTCAAGACCGTGGTTGAGAACAGTTACATCTAAGGCGGGTCCCTTTGCATTGTCTAGTACTAGGTTACCAGTTCGTAATGGTTAGTAGATGTTTGATTTGGGTGCAAAATCCTGCACACCATCTTATTTGACGAAGAGTGCATGAAGGAAGGATTAATCAACGAAGGATGGAAAAAGTTTGATTTCCGCCCATTTCAGAAATCTAATACACCACATTTTGACAGCTAAGAAATGTCCGTAGTCATGCTCGCTTAAATTTTCCATTAAATGAAACTTTTTCTTTCTTGGTTACTTAAACTTCCTCTTCGTCTAATGCTCTTACCTCAATAAAAAAAAAAGACGGAAAAAGGCAATCGATGCTTTTCCGCACCAAAAATATATGTACTACTTTACATTTCCGTGAACCCTGCGGATAAAGTGATCTTACCCTTACATTGACATTTTAACACTAGGAGGTATTTGTATTTCTGACTTATATATTATTATTATTATATTATGATGATTAAACTATTAACAGAAGATTAAACCTGTAATCTTTCTTCGAATCTCAATTCGTTGTTGATTGGTAATCCGACCAATAATCTTAACAAGTTTTCTAAAGCTTGTCTTTGCTTGTTCAAACCGTTAATTGGCTTGAAACCTGGCTTACTTAATGGAGCCTTTAACCAGTAACTCAATAAGGTCAAGACAGCGTAGAAGTCGTGGTATTTTTCGTCACCTTCGTCAGCACGCTTGTATTGGACTCTTTGTAAGAATTCGGTAATAACAACCAAATCAATGATCAATGGAGTAGCTAATAAGGAATCTTCACAAACGTTGTGAATAGAAATCTTGTTGTGACCACCCAACATTAATTCGGAGTAGTATTCATCCATAGCGACCTTGGAGTCAGCAACAGCTGGTAAGTACTTGATAACAATACAGTGATCAATCTTCTTACCCTTTTCTTCATTATATAAGATTTGGTTAGATTCGATGATGTCATCAACAACAGATTGCTTGGAGATTTCCTTAGAACGGAATTGTTGTGGAGCACTCAAGTTGTAACCATCGTTGTTACCCAAGTGGTTGTAAGAAGCAATAGAAACTGGACGGATACCAGCATCAACCAAGAATTGAGCCAAGACAGACTTGATCTTGGTTTGACCACTCTTGAAGTCATCACCACCAATGAAGGTGTTGTATCTTTCAGCTAATTCAATAACACCTGGAACAAAAGTGTTTTGTGGAGAACCGTTAATGTATGGAACGTTTTCTAAGATAGAAGCAACAGCGAAAATAGTAGATGGAGCAACTTCGTCGTGGTTGTTCTTGATAGCTTCTAACAAGTTGTCAGCAGTGTCGTTAACCTTGTCAATTAATTCAGCGTATCTTTCAGTGTTAGCAGTCCACAAAACAATAACCTTGTCTAAGTTGTTTTGCTTCTTGAAGTCACGGATATCAGTTCTGACCTTTTCAACATCGGCCCACTTGTTCTTAGTGTTAACTTCACCACCCTTACCAGTGTTGAAAACGTTATCAGCACGTTCCTTTTGGTTCAAAGCAATGAAATCTGGGTAGTAGATAGAAGATAATGGTTCAATATCCTTTAAGTAAGGACGTAACTTTTCTTGTAAAGTAACATCCAAAACCTTGGCTCTCTTAGCAGCTTGGTCCAAAGGCATCTTGGAGATATCCCAACCACCAACAACTAAGTCATTTGGGTTAACAAATGGAACAATAGAGTTGAATGGAGCGTAAACATCGTTACCACTGGCGTCAACACCAATCTTAACAGTAGAAGATTGAGTAACAGAACCGTAGTAGTTTGGCTTGACAGTACCTTCCTTGGTTTCAAAGGAAATGTTGTGCTTGTTAGCCAAGATAGAACTGACTAAAGTGGTACCGTTGTTACCACCTAAACCAACCAACAATAAACCGGTCTTTGGGGTCTTCAAGTCAAGCTTGAATTGGTAGTCAATAGCAGTTGGGGTGACGCTAATCTTACCTTCAGCATCCTTTTCAACAAGGGAGTTTTCGTAAGTAAACTTGGTGATTAAAGTATCATCAGTTCTAACTGACTTAGAAGAGTTGAATTGAATAGACATTGTATTAGTAGTTAATGTTTTTTTACAAAGGATAAAAATTATTTTAGAGGGAATTGGGGCCCCTTCTTATAGTTTTTGAATTTTGATAATTCAGAGGCTAGACTATTATGAATGGGGCCCCTTTCCACGTTATTGGGGGTGTGTCTTTCCCCTTTCGTCTTCCACCTGTGCCGATCTGAGTGCACCCGGCGAAGTTTCGGCGAGTTTCACTACTCAACATAGCACAAAGCCCCCTTTACTCCTATTCATTTTTTAATCGTGTAATCGTTCTTATCCTATATATTTATAGGTATTAAACATATATTATCATATTTACACGTACCGGGCACCTCTACAGACCCTCTACCATTCTAATGAATCCCATAAGGCTCTATAAACCCACTGGCTCACTCGAATAAGTTCACTTATTAACATAAATCACAGGCTAATCAATTGGCTATAGAGGGGGAGGGGGTTATTTTGATTTTGGGCGAAAGTGCGTTTTGTGTAATTAATTTCGGCGAAATTTCTCGTATTGAGTGCGAGGCTCAAAATCTGTTCCCCAACTCTATTGGTGGATCACACATCCCAGCTTCCATCTTATTCTATGCAAAACGGCTCAATTTGTTTGGTAGTATTGTCAATCAACTTAATTATAGAGATGTGTTGGGTATTGTGAGAGCGCTAACAATAAAAGAGCAACTTTAAACTTTTGACTCCTCCTTATTACTTCTAATTTATATGAGGGGGTTTTAGTGTTGTGTGTTAGAGTATTAAGAGCATTGGGGATTTAATTACCAAGTAGGAGGTTACCCAATGTGAAATGGTGCTTGTACTATACTGCAATTTCCATCGTGTTAATTTATTGGCTTATTGCTCAATTTGCGTCTATTGTTATTGTAAATCGATTAGGAATGGGGCCGCACGTGAAAGTGGTAGATCAAAAACTGGTTCGCCGAAGTCAGATGCAATTGATGCCATGAAAGTGTGAAGATGATCCGTGGGATGCCATAAGGCACAAGATCTTAGGCCGTATTGGTCGGTGACTGTACACTTTACTGCTAGTCAAATTTTGTAAGTCGTTTTGTTTTGAATCTCTACAAGACAAATACAGAAGAAGTGTAGGTTGTTTAGTGATGCTCCCAATAGTGGCTTAGAGTGGAATTCCCTAAGGCATTTTACAAACATGAGTTTCGAAACAAAATCACCACGTAATACAACTCTTATATGATTTGTGGACCGATTTGTTACTTCGTCTGTACTTTAGATAATACTTGTCTAACTATGGGGGCTAGTAAATTGGTAAACTGTTTACATACAGGAATTCTATATTATAACCCCAACAAAATGTTACGTTGCATGGGTAAAATCACTGTAAATTTAGATTCTAATTATTTGGGAATATCACACTAATTCAAGTACACAAAGAATCACATTAGTAATCTTCGCCATACCTTTTCAGGAGTGGTAAGGTGCAAAATGTGGGGGATTGGCTAATAATTACTTTCTTGGTATATATTGGAGATGTTCAATTGAAGTAATTAGCTATAAATTGTATGGGCTAAGTAAATTCTTTCCGTGGATACTTTACCAAATCTCTCTCATTATAGAAAAAGACCCACATGTGGTTGTTTCTATAATTCCTGGAGCTAAATTAACTCTTTTAATGGAGGATGAGTTCCCAAAAGCGCCCAATTCATTCCACATTAGGATATTGAATGTTCAAAAAGAGTAAAACTAATAAAGAATCTTATTTTATGGTCTACCGATTATATTTTCTATGTTCGTTTAAACCTTTCAACTTGAAAATTTGATTAAAGAAAGTTAAGACATTATCTTTAACACTTATTCTAAATGCATTATATCAATATTGAACCGAAAAATTTGAATTTAAATTCCATCTAGTTCATGTTCCTATCTCATAATTAAGAGAAAATTATAGAAATGTAGACCCATTAAACAGTAGTCTACCGTTGTTTCGTAATGACTGAAGATTGTTTAGATATTTTTTTTTACGATAGTAGTGTGGTGATTAATGATCTATATTAACGGTTGACATCTCCGAAGGAGCTGGTTATCCTTACTCAATTAGCTTATAAGTAAATGTCCGTATTGGAAACCAAAGTATCCTCTCTTGGACCAAAGGTTAAGTATGGTCCTGCACATTGTCATTACAAGGCACTGTTATACTTCATTTTAATTACTTTAAGCCACAACTTACAAGTATTTTCGAGAAAATACGAATGCAAAGCTGGTTATCGAAAATCTGTTTCTCGTTATGGCTCAAATTAATCCTTAATCGGATAGCTTCAAACTACAAAGGCATTTATAAGAGAGCTAAATAAATTTTATAAGTTGACACTTCTCCCACTTGACACTTTGAGCGACGTTATTTCCTATTCTAAAAGTGTATTTAGATTCTCGTTAATCTTTTTGGTTGAATTGTGGCTTAATTTGCCCTCAAATTCATAAAACTTTTGGACACATTATTCAACTACCGTCAAAATAGGCATATCCCCTATCCAAATTGAGGAGAACTTAAATAATTTTCATAATTTTCAGACCCCAAAAAATGTGTTAAGTAATCACAAATTAATTCAACATATTCACCATAAAACCTTAAAACTATGATGTAGCAACTAGAGAATTGAACTTATATATATAATCTTTTTATAGAACTAGATGATGCTCATTCATGTATTTAACTTTTGATTGTACGTCATGGTAAGCATAATAGTATAATAGGACTATTGATATTGAATGCAATGGATGCAGCAAAAAAAACAATAACCAACCTGATCTCTTTCGATACGAGGCCAGCAATCCTTCTTGAAACCGATCTCGGTCAAATAGACCATGTACATACAGATGAATCTCGGGATTGTCTTGTTTTTCTTGTTGCTGCAAAAATGCTGGCCCTCTTACCAAGTTTGATTCGCAACATTACATCACGTGACTGGTGATGATGTTACAATAGGTTAAGTCGATGACACCAAGAGAGTCAAGAGCAACAGCAATTGAGTAAGGGGTATGGTTGTAGGGTTGAGTGTATGTATAAGGCTTGAGTGTATGTATAAGGCTTGACAACGTGAACATAACAAACCTCTTCTATGACGCCATTATGACCTAACGGTCTTCCCTTTGAAAAATAGAACTACGAAGGGTAAATTCACGTCCAAGCAAATTTTAGACGCGTCGCGTAACCGTTGAGAAAAAAAAAAAAACGAAACATTGGGAAGGAGTGTTTAGCCCTCCTTCGCCGAGGAATCAACACATCAACGAGCCAGCGTTGAGGCGACGAGATGAAATTGATCCCTTCTGATGGCGGTGTTGACTCAGTTACATATGTTATGGTCTATTAACCTATACATTCTGAATCCCTTGTAAAACATATCAAACAAATTCAAGTATGTAGAGAATAGAATAACCTCTAGCAACCCTGCATCGTAGTTAAGTTAACATAAGGAGCGCAATCTCAACGCCTTTGTTTAGATTATCGACATTGATTTCCCTGCAGATAATATGTGTTCCAAAGCTAGACATTGTAATTGACTAATTGGTCCTTAGCCAGCGACCTCAAGATGACAGACTATTCTTGACATATGGAATAAGTCATGTACTCTACATGATGCATGATCACTTACCTAGTGGAAGATTTCAATCATTTACTCCTATAATCAAATGAATGAATTTTGAATAAGTGTAAAAAGGTTAATCCCAATCATTCAATCGTCAATCAATAAGTGTTTCATGAAATGTTTCACTATTCACCTCATATTCCTGGCGACGCGTATCGTCCCTGTTACGAGTTGTACCTGAAGTATCAATAGCTAAATATGTAATCGAATAACACAAAGTCTACGATTAAACGCCCAATTTTTTTGCACCTAAATTTTTAGCGCGAATAGTTGAATAGTTGAAAGGTGGTGTCACATTTTAAGATTTCTAACCACTCCCCATATTTTTTCAGTTTAAGGAATTAAATTGGTGTTTGTATACTTCCAAGTAATTATATGCGGTATTATTATTTTATAACCCCGATTGTTTATTTAAAATATTAGCTATGCATAAGAATCGCTTCCTAAAGGGATATAGTAATTACAGAAAGGGATTGTTCACGGTAGCATTGATCGGTCCTTTACAACCAAATCTCACCTATACATATATATTTCACTATATATATAATTGACATCTGCCCCTCTTGTTTTACAATTGTTTTAAATTAATTATCATACAACAAAAACAACTATCGATCCCAGGAATATAACCAGGACAGAGTCTACCACTTTCTCTAAACCTACCCTTGTCACTCCTTAGTCTCTATACTTGTCACTCCTTTCTTACACTCCTTTTTAAATCTCTAAACTAACTACAGTCCTTTCCCTTATCTTAACATTTATACATTTTGTCACTCCTTTTATTAAAAAATGTTATTTTTACTTACCGTCCTTTTAAATACCTTTTTAGTGGTATCGGCTTCTGGTCAGGTGGCTCTTTACTGGGGTCAAAACTCAAATGGTCAACAAAAGCCATTGGCTTCTTACTGTGATTCTTCTGATGTGGATATTTTAATTCTTTCTTTTATGTCTCAATTTCCTGGTAACATGAATCTTAATTTTGCAAATGCTTGTGAAGGTACTTACACTTCTGATGGTATTTTACATTGTCCTCAAATTGCTAAAGATATTAAAACTTGTCAAAGTGCAGGTAAAAAAGTGTTGTTATCTATGGGTGGTGCATCTGGTGCTTATGGTTTCAAGAGTGATTCTGAAGCTACTGATTTTGCTGATACTTTATGGAATAAATTTGGTGCTGGTAAAGGTGATTCTGAAAACAGACCTTTCGATGATGCTATTATTGATGGTTTCGATTTTGATATTGAAAACAACAACCAAGTTGGTTACGCTGCTTTGGCTCAATCTTTAAGAAAGAAATTTGCTACTGATTCTTCCAAGAAGTACTACCTTTCTGCTGCTCCTCAATGTCCATACCCTGATGCTTCTGTTGGTGAACTTATGAAGAACGCTGACATTGATTTCGCTTTCATTCAATTCTACAACAATTACTGTTCTTTAGGTGCTCAATTTAACTGGAACACTTGGGAAGAATATGCCGAAACTGTTTCTCCAAACAAGGATATTAAATTATTCGTTGGTTTACCAGGTTCTTCAGCTGCTGCTGGCAGTGGTTACGCTCAACTTTCAACTGTTCAACAATACTTAAGTGCTTTCCAAGACTCTAAATACTTTGGTGGTTTCTCTCTTTGGGATGCTGCTTCTGCTTACTCTAACCAAGACTCTGGTAAGAACTACGTTCAACAATTGAAGGCCTTGAACCCATCTCAAGCTACTGCCACTCCATCTCTTCCACCTGCAAGTGATGCTGCTACTGAACCAGGTACTGCTCCAATTGAATCTACTCAAGCTCCAAGTAGTGAAGCTCAAACCACTGCTATTTCCACTGCTGATACTCCAGCTCAATCTACTCAAGCAACTACTACTCCTGTACAATCCACTCCAGAAGCTCCAGCTCCTGGTAAGACTGATACTGCTCCTGTTCCAACTACTCTTGTAACTGCTACTAGAGGTGGTGAAATTTACACTTCTGCAGACTTCGATCCATCTTCTACTGAAGACGAACAACCTGCTGAAACTACTCCTGCAGCCACCCCAACCAACCCAACTACTCTTGCTGCTGAACCAGCAACTACTAATCAGGGCGGAGCTGCCACCACCAACACTGCTGCAGGTGCTCAACCAACTGTAGTTGTGCCTGGTCGTGGTACTGTTACCACCTTACAAACCTTATACAGAACCGTGGCAACGACTCGTATAGTAGCTACTGTGACCACACAGGTCTAACTTACGGTCAATGATACCCCTTTTAAGCCCAGTTCTTAAAATAGCTTAGCTTAGCTTAGCTTATGTTATAATTCCCCAAATAAAATGAATGACGTCTTTACTAGAATAATTATGAATATTAAATGTAAATCCATGACTCGAAGTAAATGTACAATGTACAATGTACAACAGACAATACACCAACCTCACATACTCATACATAAAAAGCAGAAGAAGGAGAAACAAATGGTTGCTCCAGAGATACGGAACATTTGACCAAGCAAATGATGCATTTTCTTGCGTATATACTTTTGATTGTTCTTTATATAATTGCAAAATCGATGCTGGTTCATGCCCCGATTTGCTGCGAAATTTATATTTTTTCTCCATCTACACAAATGCAAATTCAGATCCAAAATAGTCTTTCTCGCTTACAATTTATATGGGCTCCTGTGCACTCTGTGCACTCCAGATGTGTGGATCCATTAAACAGTATATAAAGTTAAGTACTGAGGCGTATATTATGTATATTATCTAATTGTAATGTAGACAATGTTATTCTAGCCAGCCAATTCTAGATTCTATGGCAACCGCAGTAGTTCTTCGGCAACCTCATGGAAGAAACCGATGAAGCATTTTTAGTCTTTTACCTTTTACTCTCTAACAAAAATCAATGAGGTCTTTTGAAGATTATAGTATTATTTTTTTTTATTTCAGTATTGGACCAAACATAATTTATTCTATAAATTTATGTTTCAAACTGGAGATACTTTAGGGCTTATTGTTGGCTATTATCAATTGCAATTGCAACTCTAGATTCAAGCCTGCTAAGGCAGACCGCGCTTTAGGGTTCAAATACGTTTGTATCAACCCTTGGCTAGACCAATTCTTTAAATTATATGTATCAGAATTGGGTGCGAGTTGTAACGGAGCCAACACCAAATGAATAATAGGATGTGTGGATGTATTCATTTGGGTAAGTGCTTGATCTGTAAGCGTGGTGGGGCTTATCAAGATCATATAATTGGTAAGTACAGAATTTTTCCCATTGGCCTTTTTAACATGAAAATTGTAGATACCTGTCAATTCTCGTATAAGTGTTGCTGTGATTCGACGAGTCACATTCTTGCATTGGACCAATACGAAAATATCATTCTGTAAAGAGATTGATGGAGTCTTATCCATCTTCATTATGAGTGATTTTGCTGGTACTTTGACCTTCCTATCGGCCAAATTAGTCTTGGAGTACTCATAAAATTCACTTAAATCCCACTTTCCATAAAGATCTAAACCATTGTCGTAAGCTCCCCCGGTTCTGATCAACTTCTTGCAATGAAGTAATGATTCTAGTACCGATTTGCTATGGAGTTCGTAAAGGGTTCCATTAAAGAGTGGAGTTCCTATAGTCACCTTATTGTCCTTACAGTAGTCCAAATACCCTTGACAATCTTGATACGAAGCACCCGACAAGTAACGATAAGATTGATGGTGGATATGATGATGGTAGTAATACCGGTAGCATCGGCTACGTCTAATTAGAGCCGTGGGGCTATATGGTTTCAACCATAGCATGAACTTTTGATTCGTTCCTTCGTAGTGTGTAATGGGAAATTAATTGATGTTCGCGAATTCATATCAAAAGATCACCATACCAGTTTGTACCAAGAACATTATCAGATAATGGTATCAATTAACTATCTATCAATAGGAGTGCTTGCCCTCTTCAATCTATGTGCTGCGTTACAAAGCATCAATCTTTACTATAGTCAATTAGACAACAAACACAATAGCCCATGGGGATCCATTGAATATGAACATGACACAAGAAAGGCAACCTTTAAACAAGACCCAGCATCCACCCAATTAGAAGGTCAGCACTGTATCGGAACCAAGGACTTGGACGGACATCAATGTTTCGCTGTTGTTGGTGGTCCAGCTCAAGATATAACGTTGTTCTTGGATGCTGAAGGTAACATCAGTGGATTGGCCGCTAGATCATTTAGTCAAGAAAAGAAGGAACCAACAATTGAATTGAAATACGCCCAAGCAGCTTCAGTTCCAAACAGAAACCCAGCTGTCAAATCACCAAATGCAAAGAAGCAAAAGAAACCAGCCACTGAAAAGGTTATCACTAAGAAGACAATTGTTGAAAAGGATGAAAATGGAAATAGAGTAGAAAGAATTGTGGAAGAAGTGAGAGAAGTCGAAGTTGATGACCGTTCATGGATTCAAAAGAACTGGATCTATGTGACTCTTCCATTATTATTCTTTATGATTATTGGAGGAGAAGAAGCCAAGTGATTAATATTATATAGTTAACTGTTAGAGTTGATTTGGTCATTTATGAAATATTAAAAACAATATAGTAACATTTAGAATCAGTAAATGGTGTAGAATAGGGGGCTGAGGTTCCAAATAAGTGAATATATTAAATTCTTCTCTAAAATTTGATATTATACTTTACATTTTGATCATAGAATAATCTTGAATTAATTATACTTAAAATCGAAGCTTCTTAATATGAGTAATCTCCTAATATGTCAAAACTATATAGCAATTTGTGTATAAATTATAAGATACAATATTCTGGTTAAAATAAATTTAGTGCTTCTGGAGTAAACGTTAACCAATAACGACAATAAAAGCCACTTCAAATAACAATTTTAGTTCTATGTATAGGAATGAATCTATTTTGGTGGAATTTACTCTTTCTACTAATATAAATATAGGTTTTTGGTTTTTTAAAAATTGTCCTCTCAACTAGTAATTACTCCTCCACACACTAACAGTTGACCATAATTGTAGAATTTTGACAAAATACAATTTTTTTTCAGTTACACTCTAAAACTTCCATTTTTGTTCAATTGCGTCATCAGTTAACATTAAAGACTTTTTCAGCTTAATTTTACATACTTTACTCCTATGCTATTACCTTTTATGACTAAACAATCAATTTAATCAATTGAAATATTACATAATACAATAATATATGGGGAATTTTTTTTTACAATACTTCAAATTTTCCAAAAATAAAAATCACTATAATTAACTTAAAACCCTGAAATTCCAATATATCCGAGGAATTTTTATAGTTGAAACAAATTGAGTTTTATCATTAATTCCATATCCATTCCCTTACTATTGTAGTTGCAAATAATTCACAAATCACTAAGTCGCACTTAATGTCCGGGTCACCCCCGAGTTCAGCGAATCAGGATGCAAATATTCGACCATTACAAATCGGTACCCACACACCATATACACAAGCACAGAAAAATTTGTGGCCATACGTAGTGGAGTTATTGTAACCCAATCGAAACTTGGTAAAGGGCTGTATCTTTAAACAACTAGTCGAAGTGGATTCAAAATTAGCAATTCCCTAACTAATTTAATTCAAATTACCTTTATATTTACCTCAAACAATTCTTAGAGTGGTATTATTATCAATTTTTCATTTGATTAACCTATCATAGACATTGGAATTTTTTTAAGATATAAGTTTACATTGGTTTAACAAACAAAATTTTCATATTAAAAAGACGATATTCATCATGTTTTTAAGATCACAATTATTAAAGGGAAGTAAGAGATATATATCTGCCAGTTCCAGAAGATTGGCTGAAGTTGAATTGACAGTTGATGGTCGTAAAGTTTCTGTTGAAGCTGGATCTTCTATTATTCAAGCAGCCGAATTAGCAGGTGTTACTATTCCTCGTTACTGTTACCATGATAAATTAGCCATTGCTGGTAACTGTCGTATGTGTTTAGTGGATGTTGAAAAGATGCCAAAATTGATTGCATCTTGTGCTATGCCTGTTCAAAATGGTATGGTTGTCCATACTGATTCAGAAAGAATCAAGAAGGCCAGAGAAGGTGTCACTGAAATGTTATTGGAAAACCATCCTTTGGATTGTCCAGTTTGTGACCAAGGTGGTGAATGTGATTTACAAGAACAATCTCAAAGATACGGATCTGATCGTGGTAGATTCAATGAAGTTATGGGTAAGAGAGCAGTTGAAAACAAGGCTATTGGTCCATTAGTGAAAACTTCCATGAACAGATGTATTCACTGTACTAGATGTGTTAGATTCATGAACGATGTTGCTGGTGCTCCTGAATTGGGTACTGCTGGTCGTGGTAACGATATGCAAATTGGTACTTACATAGAAAGACACATTAACTCCGAAATGTCTGGTAATATTATTGATTTATGTCCAGTTGGTGCTTTAACCTCTAAGCCATATGCATTCAGAGCTAGACCTTGGGAATTAAAGAGAACCGAATCCATTGATGTTATGGATGCTGTTGGTTCTAACATCAGAGTCGATGCTAGAGGTATTGAAGTTATGAGAGTCTTACCAAGATTAAATGATGAAGTTAACGAAGAATGGCTTTCTGATAAATCCAGATTCGCTTGTGATGGTTTGAAGACTCAACGTTTAACCACTCCATTGATTAGAAATGGTGACAAATTCGAAGTTTCTACTTGGGATGAAGCTCTTTCTACCATTGCTGCTGCTTACGCCAAGATCGCTCCAAAGGACAATGAAGTCAAGGCTATTGCTGGTGCTTTAACTGATGCTGAATCTTTAGTTTCCTTAAAGGATTTAGTTAACAAGTTAGGTTCTGAAAACGTCACCACTGATGTTAAGTTAAATGTTGATGCTCACGGTGTTGATATCAGATCTAACTATATCTTCAACTCTTCTATTGAAGGTATTGAAGATGCTGACCAAATCTTATTGGTTGGTACTAACCCAAGACATGAAGCTGCTGTCTTGAACTCCAGAATTAGAAAGGTCTGGTTAAGACAAAACTTGGAAGTTTCTGCCATTGGTCAAGAATTCGAATCTACTTTCGATGTTGAAAACTTGGGTGCTGATGTTAAGGCTTTAGAAAAGGCTTTGACTGGTGAACTCGGTAAGAAGTTGGCTGAAGCTAAGAACCCATTGATCATTGTTGGTTCTGGTGTCGCTGACTCTGAAGATGCTCAAGCCATCTACAAGTTGGTTGGTGACTTCTCTGCTAAGAATGCTAACTTCAACACTCCAGAATGGAACGGTCTTAACTTGTTACACCGTGAAGCTTCCCGTGTTGCTGCTTTAGATATTGGTTTCTCTACTGTTGACCCAGAAGTTGCTGCCACTAAAGCTAAGTTCCTTTACTTATTAGGTGCTGATGAAATTAAGAACAGTGATGTTCCAAGAGATGCTTTCGTTGTTTACCAAGGTCACCATGGTGACTTAGGTGCTTCTTTCGCTGATGTTATCTTACCAGGTTCTGCATACACTGAAAAGTCTGCTACTTTCGTTAACACTGAAGGTAGAACTCAAGTTACTCGTGCTGCTACTAACGCTCCACAAGCTGCTCGTGAAGATTGGAAGATTATCAGAGCTTTATCTGAATACTTAGGTGCCAAGTTACCTTATGATGACATTGTTGCTGTTAGAAACAGATTAGGTGAAATTGCTCCACACTTTGTTAGACATGGTGTTATTGAACCAGTTTCTCAAGACATTGCCCAAATTGGTTTCCTTGACTTGGTTAACAAGAACAAGTCTTCTAAGATTGTTGGTGCTCCATTGAAGAACCCAATAGATAACTTCTACTTTACTGATGTTATCTCTAGATCTTCTCCAACTATGGCCAGATGTATTTCTGCTTTTGGTGCTAAGGTTGATAAGATTACTGACTCCAAACCAGACATTAACTTCTAAGTTAAGTTGACCCCTCCAATTGCATAATCATATTTATTCCAAAGGAGTTATCATCCTCATCAAATCCTCCTTACATTAGCAATGCTACAAAATTCATAAAAATAGATTATTAGGGATCTTGAATCTCTTGATATTTGAATTGAATTCTCATTCTTGTTCTCATAAAACTTATAGTTAGTTTGTTTTCATAGGCATTTCCTTCTATTTTTATAATCATTGATTATTAATACATACAGTAAAATTAAAGAGATCTTTGTAATGCTATTTATTTAAATTTAAATCATTAATTATTAATTAGTACATGATTATTGTGAACAACCTCATGAGATGATGTATTTCTTCAAGTTAATGATAATTTAATTTTAAAACTTGAATTTCTTGGCTGGTGCTTCAGATTCTTTCTTTGATTCTTCTGCTTTTGATTCCTGTTTTTGGCCAAGGTCATACCCTGATGAATTGTTTAAAACTCCAGTCGAGTCCACTTTCTTCTCTTTGATTACCGAATATAATGATTTTGGACCATCATTCTCATTATTTTTAGCAGCTACTGGTGCTGGTTTACTTTCACCACTACCAATTTCTGATATTGGTACTCTGGTTGGTTCATTTTCATCAACTTCACCTTCCTCAACTGATTGTTCATTTGCTTCATTATCCATATCATCACCTTCATTTTCTTCTTCTTCTTCTTCCTCATCCTCATCTTCGTCTTCCGAGGATTCCACGTACTCTTGCATTTGACCCCAGTACCCTTCTTCTTCAGGTCTCTTTTGGTTTTTCTCTCTATATCCTGTATTAGCATACTCAGCATCTAGTCCAGGTATTATTAATGATTTATATGAAGGTGGTTTTCCTATTTCTCTCATGATAGATATCCAAGGAGGAGCTACTTTGGTGCTATCAGACATCTCCAAGGCTTTACGTAATTCAGGAGAAATGATTCCAGGTCTAAGTTTCACCACGTTATTTAATAATTCATCATTGGCTTCTTTACCCTCAAAATAAACTTCACCAAATCCGAACATTCTCGGTTCTTCTTGGAATTTGAAAAATGCATCATGTAATTTTTGATAATCAATATCTAATCTACCCATTTTTGGCTGCACTTTATTTCTTTGTTCTTGTCTTAAATTTAATTCTTGAGGTTGTCTCATATCTTGAATTCCTGTTTTACGGATATATGATGGCAATTCGTAGGGTATTCTATCCATTCCTCTTTTGTTAGATAGATAATCTCTTTTTGCTGTCCAATGATCAGGTACTTGTATAATATTAGGTTGTGTCTTCATTGCAATCAGCATATATGGATCTCTTGCATCTACATCATACCATTCTACCAATTGAGGACGTGAGGTAGAAGCCTTTAAAACAGCTAGTGGGATTTTGTTTCGTATTCTTTGTTGTCTCTTAGAAAGAGGTTTGCTATCATCATCAGATTCACTTTCAGTTTCTGATTCACTACTGTAATCTGAACCGCTGAAAATCGTGACATCGTTAGGTTTTGGTGATTCCTTAGATTCTTCTTCTTCTTTGTCTTGGAAACGTTCGAATACTCCGCTGAATTGTTCAAGCAATCCAGCTGGGGCTGGTTGCATTTCTATATCGTCATTTATAGTAGATGAGTTGACATTATTTTGGTCAATTTCTGGCTCAGTATTGGTTGTTGTAAGTTGTGGTTCGGCTGTGGTTTCTTCTTTTGGCTCGAGCTTCCTAAGCTTGGCCTTCTCACGCCTTATTTGGTTCTTACTTCTCTTTTGTTTAACCATTGTAGGGTCTATTCTCTACAGATGTCATTGAGATGATTATAAGTTCAAAGTGGAGTCACGTGATATTTATGATGATTCAAAACTTGCTAAACTTCTTTGATATATATAAAAGGAGATAAGAGGCTAGAAGAGGTTATATGTTCTAGTAAGATATCTTTTGATGTTCTTTATAATAAATGGTCTGTAATGGTGTAGATCAGAACAAAAAATTTATAGTTGCAAACTGTTTATGGTTTCAAAAGTCAATCTTTCAGCAATAATTCAGTGGTTTGGCTGAAGTCAAAAACGTGAAAACTCAATGAGTTTGAATCAAACAGATTGGTTTGTGTTTGTAGTGTACTTGTGGCATCGAATTCGAAAATCATAAAAGTGGTCAATTTTGCTATTGTACTTGTTTGTATTCTCAACAGAGAACTAAAGACTTTTTAAGATGGAACAATATTTGGCGAATCTGGAATCTATATCAGTTTGATTATTAATATGACCTAGTAACTTCTTTTTGTTTTAATGGTGGGTAATATACTTTTCATGACTTCAAAGTCATTTCTTTAATATTTATTCCTGTTTGAGATTGTTTTCCAACTTGGTGACACGTTTCTGCAACAGCTCTATCTTGTCACTGATATCTTTATCATGTTTGTCAACCATTTCAGTGACCTTTTTCAAAGTGGCCTCAATATCTTGTGCTATATCAAACACAGAAGATTTATGATCTCCATCTTTTATACTATCAACAGTAGTATTGGCCTTAGTCTCAGCGTTGATTTCTCCACCATTCAATTGTGGAGTACTGAGACCTGGAACTGCGGATGCTTCTGAACTAAATGACATGACTGTGATACTTCTGACCTTGTATATAGCTATGGTTTGGTCTGGGAAGAGATTGTTGTATTAGTTGTAGATAAAAGAAGATCAGATGTAAGTGATAAGTGATTTATCGGTAGTTCACAAACCATGCGAAATCGTATATTCTGGGACTGCTGTCACATTAGTCTTAAGTACAGTTCTCAGTGGTGTTGTCACGTTCACGAACAGTTACATACAAAACGATCCTAGAAGGCAGTGATATAAGAAGCGTTGATATCCAGGATCACACAGTCACATTGAATAGTATTGAATATCATTCAAAAAAGTATCACCAGTCTTTCATACGAATCATATAATATATTAAAAGTCATATTCACAATATGAAGTCACTGATCTGGTTGTCAGTGCTTGCAACTATTGGACAAGTGATAGCAACAGGACCAAATGTTTCGAAATACAATATCAAATATGAATTTGCCCAAGTTCCAATTGGAGTTGCTAATCAATTGTCACAGACATCTAATTCATCGGGAAAGTATGAAATCGTCAATATTGATCGAGAAGATAAAACATCCAAATATTTATGTTTCTTACCAAATGAACAAGTTAAAGCCGATATAACTCCTCAACCGAACCAATCCATACCTGGAAATACTGGTTATTCATCTGATATGGACTTGATTAAAGAAGCAGTGGGATTGATATCATCTTCATTCACTAAAGATGCATGTGTCTTTGAAATAAGTTTGAATGGAGGATACTGGACCTTTGGATATTGTTACGGAGATAAAATTATCCAGTTTCATGAAGATCCAAGACTTTATTTTGAAACAAAAAAGCATGTACCACAAGAACCAAACTATGTATTTGTTCTAGGAAGATTTAGTGATGCATCCAAGAAGGTAGTTACATTAGAAAATCAAGCTAAAGACAGAAAGACTAAATTTGATCCTAAAGAATTTCAAATACAAGAAGATATAGTTGACCAATTGAGTGATTCAGGATCAGCCACTCAATATAGTTCTCAAAAATTCATCCAACATACTTTAGGTGATGGAGCACTTTGTGATTTAACTCATGAACCAAGGTCAGTGGATATTATCTATAAATGTGATCCTAAAATCAAAAGGATACAAATTTTAGAGGCTCCTGAATATAAAACATGTAAATATCAAATGGTGGTTAATATTCCTAAATTATGTAATCTTCCAGGATTCAGACCAATTAATATTGAGGATGAAGTTATAGATATAACATGCAAAGCCATTGATATTAATAATGAAGACATTGAAATAAAACCCAATTTTGATTTATATCATGAAAAAGATACAGTTAAAGAGGAAAAACGGTTATTAAGAAGTTTGGGTTATAAAATTAACTTTGAAGATTTTTATTTAATACCATGTGGATCAGGGTTCTATTTGGCTAGAAGTAAATTCAATTCTGAATTTGAATGGTTGGGAAAGACGTTATTAATTTACAATGGTGAATATGAATCAAAAAAAGATATTTTCACTAAAATTGGAGCAATGTTTCAACAAGTTCTTGATAGAAAGATATTTTCACCAGTCCATGTTGATGAAAATATGGTATCACCATTAAGTTGGAAAGATTCATTTGTTGTTTGGTATGAATTATTTGATTTCTATGGAAATTTGATTTATTATGTGCGGATGTTTAGAGATGGTAAAGAAAGAACAAAAAGATTAGAATTTCAAATTATTGATCCAGCAACTATGAAAGATCAAGATGGTGATATTGTAGAGATTCCAGACTTTGAAGCTCCTAATAAAGAATATAATTTTGAAGAATTTTACAGACCTACTGAAGAAGAAGTAGCAAAACTGTATGATAATCATGCTACAATTACTATAACTTTAGGTAGTGGAGAATCAACTACAATTCAAACCCCTAAACCTAATGCTGCAAAACAAAAAATTATAGATAAAATTGTATCGGAAATAAGTTCAGAAGATGAAGAAACTCTTGAAGCTTTCTACAACGATCTCATTGCCGACTATTATCCGGCCGATCAAGATCAAGATGTTCAACCAAATGAACAACCAATTCCTTTACATGATGAATTATAGTGAGTGGTTTGTGGGAGGCGGAATTTGGAACCTTAGTTTTGTTTTTTTCTGTCGCACTCTCGTATAATTAATTATTTAGAATTTACTATGTATAATAAATTAGTGTGTATGGTGACCAAATGTACGCGCGCGTGGCGTGCCTTTAGTATTACTCAGCACTGAAATAATGAAAAAATGTAAATCGGGTATCACCTTATATAACACTCGGTGATAGTAGGTGTGATAGATCATTATCATCATCATCAAATACCATTCCGAAGTCTAGACCCAAGTATATTCTGGAGACTAGCTTAGAATCACTACTACGTTCATTCATCAACCAAAAAAGCAAAAGCAAACATATCCTGTTTGAACATTTTCCCTTGTCATCTTATTCTAGTGGGAATTAACAGAAATCAATTTTGCTCATCACCATGACGGTGTTAATTCAAGGCATTTCAAAAAATGTATTGAAACAACAACAAGTTTCTAAACGTAACTTTTCATTTCTTTGGAAGTTATTGGCTCTTGATCCTCCTCAATCTAAGGATGTTGAAAGAACTTTACATAAATGGGATGAATCACCTTATGAAGATATACGGACCAGAGCAGCATTTATTAGAACCAAAGCTCTTTGTCCTGTTACCAATGAACCAGTGAACTTCGTTTGTCCATATTCTGGTATTCCAACCCACGCCTCCGAGGAAGCTTGGAAAAATGATGAAGAATATCATTCTAAACAAAAGTATAAGTTATTAAAGAAGGTTAATCTTTATGAACATGATCTTAGATCAGGAAGAAAATTCGATGAATTCCTCTTCCCTGGAGAACAACCAAAGGAATATACTACCAATTTATCTAATTGGGATACTTATTTCTATACCAGAGATTTCAACCCAATGAATACTGAATTTAATTTGGCTGCAGCAACTAAAGTCTTAACTTATCCAATCACTATTGCTGCCACTTTACATAAATTCTCTCCTTATGGAGCCACTCCAAATGGTCCAGTTACTGTTGAAGGTTTGAGATCTTTAGCTGCATTGAGATACACTATGTATCCTCCATACACTAAATCTAGTGATAACTCTGTATCATTCAAGGAAAGACCAATGAGAATATTCATAGTAGGTGCTAAGATGGAATCCATGCTTCCAGGTTACGTTTGGAAACAATTTGGTTATTTGTTCCCACATACCAAGTTTGAAATCCATTTGATTGGTCCTGAAGCATACTTTGACAGAGAAACCAGATCTTTTGGTCCAACTGATGAACCTCATGGAAGACCTTTAGTTAAGAGATTCGATGAACAAATCACTCTCCATTATCATACCAAATATTTCCATGAACTTTATGCTCAAGGTGATCTTTTCCCATTTGATCCTTATTTGGATGTTTTCTACTTATTCCATCCTGGTTTCACTACTGCTGATTCTATATATTGGGATAAGGCATTGAAGGGATTATTAGACTCCAAGTGTGCCGTTTACCTTACTGGTTATCATGAAAAAGATCTTGACAGAGAAATCAAATGGCTTGAAAATCATGAATTACATGATGAAATGGACGTTTTAATGGAACCTTCCGAAAACTTATTTGCTTGTACAAAACTTGACTTGGTTGATATCAACCCTACTGAAACTTTCAACAGTAACAGTAAAATCTTTGCCTTTAGAGGTAAGAGATACCATGCAATTAAGAAGTAATTGCTCTCTTGTATATATACCACTAAGAGTATATAGTTACCTTGTACATAATAGTATAAACATGATCAACAATTAAGTTGGCGCAAAATAAATAGCTGAACAAGAACGAAAGAAAAAAGTAAGATAAGTGTGATAGTAAATTTGGATTTAATTTTCTCTTTGGCATTCATAATTAATCTCTATCGTTAAGAGTGGTGTCCGATATCACCGTCATAGGTCACGTGAAAACATATACCCCAAGCCTAAATTTAATGAGAATTAACAGCACACAATTAGTAACAGATCGTATCGTCTATTATATTTCATTACAGTACCTAAAACAGTTAAAGCACATATACGTCATACGGGATGGATACTCCTTTTGAAATTGTGTTTACTGTTAGTCAGATCAATCGATCGCCCTCTATAACCCCCAAGATCGAAGGTTCAGAATATACTTTAAATGTGACTTTAAATCATCATGTATCTGATTTACGACAGGCAGTATGGATTCATTCAGAAGAATATGCATTGAAGCCAATATTTTTAAAAGTCAAATATAAAGGGAGAGTCTTACGAGATGAGGAGAAACTTAGTGATGTCTTACAGGTAGATGAAGTTCCCCACACAGTATCTCAGGAAGATTGGGAATTAGAAGTTGACTATAGCTTATATGGAAACAGGGCTATACCCATGAGAGATCCAGTTGAAGAGTTGTTCGATGTACTGATATATTGGAATGATAAAGAAGGAGGAGAACATATCATTAGAACAAGAGAGACATTGAGTACTACAGTGGGTGTTATTAAAGATTTCGCCCTTGAACAAAGATCCAAACATGAAAGAACAGAACGTGGAGATCGTGATTCCGTACGATTGAAGTTTAAGTCATCAGAGGAAGTATTTGATGATAATGACTCAAGTCTTCGTAATATCTTAAAATTGGATGTTCCTCCCTTACAACCAGTATTATTTGACGTGGTACAAATTCCTCCAGCAGCTCCAGTATACGAGCCACCTGAGACTTTAGTTGAAGTTCTAGCAGAAAGAGTTAACAGAAGATTCCATGTCAAAGTTCTTTCAGAAATCCCACAATTACTGCATGAAAATAGTCTATTCGAAGTTAACAGAGATACCACATTATCAGAACTTAAAAGACAAATCATTGAGAGAGTTGATTTATATTCAGTAAGAAGAACTTTTGAAGAACAAATCCAAGTCTTTTACCATGACCAGTTACTTGGTCAAGACACAGCATTAATTCAAGCATTCAACATAGATGATGAATCATTACAATCATCTAATAGAATAGTTACAGTCAAAGTTGAAATTAACAGCGAGACAAACTCAACAGGAGGATTATTAAGTCGAGAATTTTTAAACGATTTAAGAAGACCTAATCGTTTTGAGTTCCAACCACGTCGTCCTGGTGCAATTCCAACATCAACCAGAAACCAAGTGCCACAACAACCACAAGCTACACCACCTCCACCTCCACCCCCACAACAAGAAGAAAACATATTACCTATTGATCTCACGAGAATTGTTTTAGAAAATGGAGTTGAATGGAATTTAGTAGGAGATACATACGAAAGAATCAGACCAAATACAGACACTCTTCCAAGAGATGGAAACCCTCAAGAATTGTTAGTGGACCAATCAGATATTTCAACATATGATTATGAATTCTCCTTAAAGATTCAAGATCAGGTAAGACAAGTGACTTTGAATACTTCACAATGTATTATTGTTGATAACGGTGACCATGCACCTTATTTATTGCTCAGTCCATCAGGAGCTGCAAAATTATGTTCTCAGTTTCAACTACCAAATGGAGATCCCCTTATTCAACAAGTTCAAGTTTTGATGTATGAAGCTCTTTCAACGGGCCCAATAAATGACATACAAAGTAGTGGAATCCAACCTACGAGAACAACTCCATTACCAACTGCAAATGGTGGAACAGCACAGAATACTCCCCAAACAGGTTTGACCACTTTCTTGAGAATTTTTACTGTCATGTTTGGCAGGTACGAAGCTGTGGGAACTAGAGTTCTTTTGACTATATTGAAAGCATTGGTGATTATGTTTATCTTTGGGGTTTCGATTCCCCTTAGACTCTGGACATTATTACTCTTTTGGAGTTTTATACTTTCACAATTCTATATCTTTTTCTTTGCTGGTGAAGAAATAGCTACAAGAATCGAAGAACAATTTCCTAATAGTGAAAATGAACTTTACCCAACCATAGTTCGTGTCACATTAGCATTTGGAAGAGTTGTTAGATTTACCAGTGTAAATACTTCAGGAGTCTTTGAATCGATTCGGAATGAAATTATATCGATGTTAGTGGCTCGTACAAGAGATTATGAATACATTCTTGATGGAACTCAAGGAGGACCATTTTATCAATGGTGGTTTAGTTTTACAGATGAGTTAGCCAATGCATGGAAAGACGCAGTTTTGTGGGGTATGACATTTTTCCCAGGATCAGATGGAATTATTTTATATGAGATGCAATTATGGAGAGTTAAGGAAATGGATGAGCTTCAACTTCGGGTTAAATTATATGCAGAATCCATGGCACTCCTAAGAGCTACTTATATAGAGAAATTCGGAGTTCCATTTGAGTTACCAGCAGCCTTGGATTATGATCATATGCAAACAGTATTTGAAAATTCAGGCTCTGGAAATGTACAACAGAACGAACAACAAGAAGAAGGATATGACGAAGAACTAGATGTGCAACAAGATGACGAACAACCACAATTGTCGTCTAACGAAATTTATGAAAATAGATACAAATTATTGATTGAATACTACATCGGGTTACGTAAATGGTACCGGATTTTGAACAAATCAATCAATACTAATCGACCTCTCGAAAACCAAGGGGAGCAGATAACAACCGAAGCCATGGCTACTGGATATCGTGTACATATTGATTAAATAGGAAATGGAATTTCTAACATAGTGATGTTTATGTAATTGTATTTGGAGCGATGAAACGCCAAATACTCAAATATGAGACTCGCGTACATTCCTCGAGCATACAAAAGATAAAGAATTTGTAAATAAGACTAAACCGTGATGCGAATTGTATGTGTTTTTTGTTTTGGAATCATAAAGGACCAAATTTACGCGTTTTATGTGTAAGCCTGATTCGTGGCTGTCAGACAAGAAATTTTGACAAGGTACCCAAGATAAAAAAAGACTATAGCGAAGAATTCAATGTTCAAAGTAAAAAGTGAAGGGCTCGTAGAACTTTCCTAAGAAAGTAGCCCCATTACCAATAATTGCTACGGCAGTCATGGTCTTTTCAGTATGTTAAGCCCTGGTCGATCTTATAGAACTGGAACTAGACCCTCAATCTATAACGCCTTTTCTAATATCTTGTAATACTTACCAAACTGATTTTAAAGGGTGGGGTACGTCTAGATGCCGCATATGACAGATTGTCACTGTGATATGCATCAAAGATCATTTTGAAGCTCGTTTGGTTATCTGGTGAAAGAGCGAGAGCAAGAGCAAGTCAGGTAATAGTGGGGACTCTTCGGCATTATCATGTGGGCTGATGCTACAGCCGATTGTATAGCCTTGACGAGCGCAAAGTAGCCCCAGGATTCATGTAGTTAGATAAGGGCTCTGTTCAATTTCATGTAAAGATATGTAGCACGAGCCAAAAGTCTCACCAAATATGGAAGGTACACCAAAGATTTAGGCTGTAACAGCCTCACTCATGCAGGAAGCGATCCTGTTGTTGTTTCGAATTAGAGTGCGATTTTTCCCGAATAGTTGCTGATTGGCGGCAATCATACAGTCGTTATACTTTCAAAAAATTTTTGACGGGTTCTAATCCGCCTTTAATCTTTGACTCACGATATCTCTGTCAATTTCACTATAAATAATCACCTTTCCCACCTCTTAAATTAAATTTTTCTTTCTTTATCAATACAGATCCCAATTACTAGTCTTTCGTTTACAATGCAATTCACCACCGTCGCCTTCTTCGCTGCCGCCGCTATCGCCGCTACCGTTACCGAAACCGCTTCTTCTGAAACTTTGGTTACCATCACCTCTTGTGGTGACACCGTTACCGACTGTCCAGCTCAACCAACCTCTGCTGCTCCAGTTGCCTCCTCCGCTAACAACGGTACCAACCCAGCTGTCTCTTCTTACGAAGCCGGTGCTAACTCCAAGTTCGCCGCTGCTGGTGCCGCTGCCTTAGCTGCTGGTGCTTTATTGGCTTTGTAAGTCAACTAGCTAATATCTTATGACCGTGCTAGATCGCGATTTTTTTTGTATATTAGTATAGATAATGAAGCTCAATAATTTTTAATCATAATGTAGTTCCGATATTACATCGGAAATGATTGTACCTTAGATAACGATAACAAACTTGATCTTGGGTGTTTGTAAAACAATGCTTTTTATTGTGTTTGCAACCATTCTTTCAATGTTTACTGTCAGGTCAGTCGCGCGTTGCTCCAATATTTTTTTTTTTGTAGAAAACACGATATTGTATGGCACTAACAACCTGAGTCATCATTTCTCTAGACCAGTGTTTGTTCGTCGTCATGAAGCTTACAGACGAGTCGAAGGCATTTCATCATTCGGTATATGCTGTAGTTCAGCAGATACCTCATGGTAAAGTAACTAGTTATGGTAAGTGATTCAGATCATGGGTGGTAATCTACTCTTTTTTTTTTATTTATAAATTCTAATTCTACTACTTACTAACACTTAATTTTAAGGCCATATAGCATATTTACTTGGTAGACCTCAGAACTCGAGACAAGTGGGGTTCTCCTTAAAACATAGTGAAGCCATTATTGAAATTCTAGGACAAGAAGGCTCTTTGTCTTACTCTCAAGATACGTTACCATGGTGGAGAGTTCTACTGGGATCAGGTATAATATCCCCACGCGCAACATCAGGTCAGTATTTACAAGCTGATAAACTTAATGAGGAACATGTTCCTGTGCTGCCCAAACATAAAGTTGATCTTGAGGAGTTCGGCTGGTTTCCGGACGATATCGATTTTTGAATCGTTTAATAGAGATATAATTTTTTTTTGTTTTGTTTAGGTATTCTAATAGATGGTATCAATGGTTCACAACTATACATTCGCAGATCTTACTTCGCCTTGCCTACTATATCCTTTTCTTTTTCTTTTTAAATATAATTTATCGTAACTTCATCTAATTATATACAGTTTAGTTGTCTATGGACTAACACTTTTAGATTTAGGTTTATTTGTATCTGACTTTGATTTGCCATGATCTTTAGAGTTTTTTTTCTTTGGTTTATTATTGTTAGTATTATTGCTAGTATTATTGTTAGTGTTATTAGAATTATTTGTCCCATTAGTTTTTGATTTATCTGAATTTTTTGAAGATCCATTTTTCTGTTTATCATCTTTTGCAGATCCTTGCTTGACTTTCTCCAGCGATTTTTTCTTATTTGCCCTAGGTTTTTCTTTGGAAGGTTTAGGAGGTTCAGGGAGCATTCCCATTTGTTTTTGTACACGTAAAGTTTCCTCTTCCCACCATTTAGCAAATTCTTGTTCTTGTTGGATTTCAGCAAGTGTTTTTCTTTCAGTTTCTTCAAACTTGGCTCTTTCTACTCTAAGTGATTCTTCTATCATAATCTCTGTTAATGTTGGCTGTCCAATTGGATCTAATTTTTCTCCAAGGGCTGGAGTCCTAATTGGACTTCTGACTGGTTCACTAGCTATTCTCGATTTCATTTGTTGCTTTGGAGGAGTCTTTTTATTTCCAAGTTTGGGTAAATTCAGTGGAGCCTCTTTAACTTCATCTTCCGATTTTTTCATCCATGGATTAACTGGTGCAGGCGGAGGCAGAGGATCTTTGAGTTCTTCACTTTGTTCCAATGCCATTTTCTTCTTTCTTTCTTTTTGTGATAATTTAATTATAGGTCCGATCTTGATTTTAGACGAACTTCCACTTCCACTTCCTCTTCTTGTCCAATCTAAACTTGAGTTTTCAACTGCTGGACGAGGAGAAGGTTTCTCACTAAACAAAGGAGTAGCTGTAGACTTAGAAGCCCAGGTAGAAAATGGACTTAGTCCAGAAACTGGGGCATTGTCAACCTTGGATAATTGTTCTTTCAATGATGGGAATTGTCCAATATTAATTCCCAAGGAAGACAGAGACTCCACAACTGGAATAGATCCGATAGAAGGTTTAGTTGATGAAACTGAGGTGGTAGATGATGCAGCACTTGAATTGTTCCATATAGGAGTTGAAGTATTTGAACCATTTGTTTTTGATTTCCGTCTTCCACGTTGAACAACTTCGAATCCGTCATCGAAACTTTTATCTTCAACAACTGTAGTCTCAGTATAATTCTCTTTATCACGAACTTTAATACTTTTTCTGAAATCAATGATATCATTATTTATAGTGGAACTCTTTCTTGAACTCTTTCTATCTCTTCTCTTTTTACCTTCTTTGACTTGTTCGTATCTTGGATCAATCAATGGATCAAATGCCATGAAACCCTTTCTATCACTAATAAACAATTCGTTGAATTCAGCTGACAGTTTGAAGTAAGTTTTAAGCAACGAATCAGAGTCCGTTTCAAACCAATTATTCAACATGCTTTGGTTCAAAACACCAACATCATCTGAGAAATCCTTCGATTTACAATTACAGAAAAAGAGCACTTGGGTCTCAAGTTTTCTCACTAAATCTGGTGACAAGTCATCAAGCATTGGATCGAAGAACAAAATCTCCAAGTTGTTGTAGATGTACCAGCAACAATTCATGAAAAGCTTTTGAGCTGTAAGAGCCTCACTATGGCTCAACAAGATAAGAACATTATCTAAAGTGATTAAATCACAAAGTGCAACTTGACATAAAGCCTTCAACTGGAACAACAATAATTCATCAGATACTTCAATCAACTCCAAGAGTTCATTGATATATTCATCAGAATCTTCAAAATGGTACTCAAAATTGAGTACTTCTTCATCTTGTGCACCATAAATATGTCTCAAGATTGCATGGAATGTTGAAGATTTAACATCAGTGAAGTCCAAATAACCAGTTCCATCATTGTCCCATCTATCAGAAAGAAGAGTTTCAAAATATGCAGATCTAGCTTTCAACATGAAGGAATAACATTTGATCTCTCCATCTTGTAATCTGACGGTAACATCTCCAAAATCTTCTTCGGCTAAATTGGCATATATCTTGGATAATCCTTCAATTCCTCTGGAGCCATCATAAACTTGGAACATACTTTCCAATTGTTTAAATTCAACCATAACCTTTCTTCTAAACTTGGCAATTTCAGTTGAAGAATTGTCTAACAGATTTAAGATATCATTACTTAGTTCCAAAACTTCATTGCAATAAATGTAATGGAGGAAAATTACCACTGATATAATATTCACATTACTCAAAACTTCAAGTTTACCATTACTGTATTTGGCCTTGAAATCTCCTGAAACGAACAAATCATCGGAATTGGAATCATCAAGTAATCTCATCATTGGTTTAGATCTGAGCTGAAGAACAAGCTTATGGAAATAAATCTTGATTTCTGGGTGATCATTGAAAGTTATATAACAGTCGAAACCACGGTTTTCTTCCATATCACAGTCAGTGAATTTTGCTCTAAAATTTTGTACTGAATCTTGAGTATCTATCATCAGCTTGAAATAGTATGTTTGGTTAATATTAGGTTTCTTATTAACCATTGGATCATATTTGGAGAGGTATTTCTTTTGAAGGAGGTCCATATCCAAATCTTCCTCATCTTCTATTATATCATCTTTGATTCTATCGTCGTAGAAGAAACTGGTAACATAAGTTTCATATTCATGATCTAAAGTGAGTAATTGATCTTGCTTTCTGAAAGTGTCCATATCATTGAATTTACTTAAATATGCAAGATCATTCATGAATTCATTCTTTTGCAATTTTAATGGTAATAAATCCACATCATCTCTGATAAATCCAAATGAAGAGAAACTGGTGTCACAGTTCACTTGTACCACTTTGTTGAGATTATCCAATTTTTTAAACTTATTTCTAGAAACAGGAATAGTTAATGTAGCTTCAGTCATTGATTTCTTTCTTTGATTGGTTTGACTGGACTTGATGAAAACTGAACCGTTTCTAGTACAGAGTATCACTGAACCATCATATGAGGCATTGATATCTGTTGCAACCATATCATGGTCGTAAGCTCTCCATAAGAATTGATATCTTGTATTTTTGTAATCATCTGGATTGAAGGAGAAATTCATTACATTACCGTTATCAAGTAAAAGTACACAGAAATTTGGACTTTTTGAAACGATTTTCTGGATCAGGACCGCCTTCGTAAGAACAATAGGTTTAAAAAGATCAAAATGCTTTTCACTTGTTCCCTTGACTGGAATTTTTGGAAGTTTATAGTGATAGTTTTGATAGTATACATGAATGTCATTTTTATCGGAGACCACAAACGTACATAATTCATTAGTTTCCACAAGTTTAATATTGTCTCTCAAAGAAATAGATTTAGGGGTAGATTGAATTTCTCCTTTATACACCTTGTCATCAAGCTTGAATTCCAGGGTTTGAAATGTAGCAGGAAATCCCATTTGTCCAATGTTAAGACCCCAAAAGAAGAGCTGAGTTTCAGTGAAAGCTACACCATGAATCTTAGAGGTTGCAACACCTTTAATTTCTGCTGAATTTTTCCTTAAATCACCACCAAGTAAATATGGTGACAGTTCGAATGCTTCATTAAATCTTGATGATGATTTACCAGAATCATATCCTAATTGGTTATAATTGTTGAGACCCCAAGAATATACTTCGTTTTTGACTGTAACTGCAATTGTATGATTATTATGGATGGTGAAGAATTTGACTGAGTTATCAAGATCAACTTTAGTGAATTTGAATGAATCATTGAGATTAGAGAGCCCTAATCTACCTCGGGAACCTTTTCCGCATGTAAAAAGTTCACCTCTGGTAGTTAAAATAGCGGAATGATATTTTGAAGTGGCCAATTGACGATATCTAGGTTTCTTTAATTCTGTATTGGAAAGCTCATTCTCTTCTGAATGCTTAAAAGGATTATGGGACAATTTAGAAGGAACAGATCTATCAGAAGAATCACCGAAACCTAGTTGGTTACTGCTATTGGTACCAAACATGTATACCTCACTTCCTCCTCTGACGGGACTCCATAAGATCATACGTGATCGTATTAATGAATCTCTTGAATTGCCCTCTTTGATATTTTTGAATCTATAAGTAATATGAAACTCATTCTTCTCGTTAATATATTCTGGTATCCATACAAGATCTTTAAAATCATTATCAAGTAACTGAAGTGGAGTATTTCCACTACGATCCTTGGTTTTTAAAATATCAATTAATGTTAAATTGTTTGCCAATACTTGATTTTGTTTGGCACTATTTATACGGAAATATCCCAATAAAATCCGGAAACTGGAGATCCTTTTATGGAAGATGATATAATGCATACAGTTCCAACCATTCTCATAGTCACAAACACTTAATATCGTCTTGATATTGGTATTCTTTAAAAGATCTCTCAATAAGTCATCTCTATTAGTTAAGATCAATAAATGCAATATGGTTCTACCAAAGAGGTCCTTTTTTTGTAAATCCTCTTTGGATAATTTAGCGAGTTTTGGAATTGTGATGTCATCTTTGAAATCCTTCTCTTCCATATTGTTTACTGCATTTGATACTGGTATAGGTTGGTGGTTTGGTTGGTGTCCTTGTAGAGATTATGTCGCGGTTTAAACGTGGGATATCGGGCCACGTGATACAAGACGCGACATATAACTTTTGATAAAGGACGCCAATATATGTCAATATACAAGTCAAAATATTGGTCAAAAAAATATTGAATAGATTTACAATAATTTATAGTACAAGTGCATAATTAGAGACATATAAATAATACAATTATAGACAGAAACCCAGATGCTCTGCACCTGAGAAGAGGCAGCAATTAATGAAACACTGTAACGCAATTTAAAAATGTAATTGGTAGCTGGGAGAAGATGACACAGAATATTAATCTAGTATTGATAGTATGTTTTATATTGATAATAATACTAATATTAAAAGTCTTTGTTTAAATAATTACCTTAATTAGGCTTCGAGTTTGATCAGTGACTTTTTAGGACTCTTGGAAGAAACTCTTGGTTTAGAATCCTCTGATTTGATGGTTTCAGTATCTTTTGATTCTGAATCTTCCTCTTCTGGTAAGAAGAATGCGTTGGCAAGGACCTTCTTTTTGATGGAAGAGATCTTACCAGTTGGTGGTAATCTAGGTCTAATATTTCTTTGTTTTTGAGGAAGTTCTTCATCTTCTATTAATAATAATGAGTCATTATCTGGTAATTCAGTAGATTCACCCTTTTTCTTTTGCATCTTAATGAAGTGTGCCTTGGATTTCTCATAAAGTTTGGTATAAAATGGAATAAGCAATCCAACTTGTTGATCGACACTACTAGCATAAAGATTACCAGGAGCATAGTCATTCAAGTCTTCATATTTCTTACCCTTGTTGGCAACTCCAGTATTACTGTAAGAGTTATGAAGTCTTGAGTGTAATAAATAAATCGGAATTGAAGAACTCAACATCTTGAATTCTTTATCCAAACCTAACTCCTTGAAACCAAAGAAATCATCTCCAAGATCTCCAGAGAAATCACCAGTCATAAATTGTTCACTATTGTCAGCAAAACTTCTTTCGTTGAAATTTTCCAAACCTGGTCTTAATAATTCTTTTAAGAAATTAGATAATTTAGATCTTAAATCCTTTAACTTATCTTGTTGCTTTATGATACGTTCTTGAACATATGTGTATAAGTCATCAGGCTTATCTACACCATTTTCAAGTAATGATAAAAGCAAGATTTCTCTTGATGATAACTTGTTCGATGATGTAGATTCGGAATGCAATTTGATGGACTTTACCAAATTACCCATATATCTTTCAGCAATTTGGGTCAAAGTATTGATGGCAATTGGATTGGTAGATTCAAATCCTGTTTGCATGGCAATCTTTGATATATTTCTTCTCAAAACTGCAAATTGAATATCTTCTTCGTAAGTGTCATGATTAGGTAATTTGGAAGTAGAATCAACATCGACTTCTTTCAAGGTTTCAATTTCAGGTTGCTTCATTTGAGTATGATGAACAAATTGTTGGGTTTGCATTTGACGAATCAATGAAATCTTGAAACAGATCTTTTTAATTTCTTGCATTTCTGTTATATTCTCAAAATAGATTTTATTTAAACCTGAATCGGTTGGAAGAACAAAATCAGATTTGATTTTAGATGCGTCACCATTTGCTTGTTGTAAGTATATATCTACCAACTTTTCTTCTCTCTTTTCTTCTTCTTCCTTGTCAACACCCTTATATTTGAAGCCAGGAAGCCCACCAGTTATATCATATTCCAAGAGGTATAGTTCTTCATTTTCCAAGAGATTGGTTGATTTCGAAACAACTTCCTTATTGGATAAGTATTCATTAAAATTTTGCATTCCAACAGGTCTACGCATGATTGCCTTAGCATTCGGACGCAAATGGAAATTTTCATCGAATAATTCAGAACGCTGAGAGCAATAATTAGCTCTAGATTTGGCAGTAATAGATCTCCAAGCCTGTAACTCTGGATCGAACTCATCCTCTTCTTCTTGAATAGGTCCAGATTCACCATTGATATTTTCACCGTCTTCTTCCTCTTCTTCCTCTTCTTCTGCAGACATGTTAGCTGTGTCAGCAGCAGGAGGTTCAGAAGTAGTTTGCTTTGCATCAGGAGAAGGAACGGAAGAAACAGCAGTACTTATAGGTGTGTTTGGGTCAGTCTCTGTTTTCACTTGGTCCAGCCTTGTTCTTTTTCTTCCTTTTTTGACCGCCTTTCCTCCACCACCTGGAGCCAGTGGAGTACCAGCACGAGCTTCAAGATCTTCTTCTTCTAACTCGAGGTCAGCTCTATTTCTAATAGTGATTTGAGGAATAGAAGGTACCAATTTTTGAGTCTTTTTCTGCATGGCAATAGCATGTGCACGAATAAAATGTTTAGGGTCAGCGTTGTAAGTTAAACAATTAGACCATATAAGCATTACATCGTCCACGAATTCTTGCTTTGAATGATATGACAAATTCTTCAATTTCTTCATGACAGTATTCAAGTCCATTGGCTTCTTGATAATTAATCCATAATTAGGAGCTTCTCTTTTAGACACTTTATTCAAAAAAGGAGTGGAATGTTCTGTGTAACCTCTTAATTCCAAAACTACCTTTTCACAAGCTTCATATAATTCTTCTTGACCAACACGATCATCATTGGCCCATTTACCACGATTCTTTCTAACATCCATAAAAAGAGTTCTTAATTCATGATCATTTAAAGGAACAGTATCTCTATTTTGTTCAATGGTACTTAATAAGTGTTTTAATGAAGTACTTGCAACTCCTAAATTAATACCCATGTTTCCTGAAGAATGAGTTGCATCCCCATTTGCATCATTTGAAGTACCAGATTTGGTTTCTTGATCTCCTGAATCGTTTGTATTTTCAAGCTTTTTGTCCGACTGTTCTAATTTTCTTCTCTTTATTAATGTTTCACGATCATATTCAAAATTATGATATACTTTGTTAAATTCTTTAATTAAATCATCATGTTCTTCTTCTTGGGTTGGTGTGGAAGGTGAAGCTGGGGTTTGATCTCTGAAAGAATCACTGGTTAAATTAGGAGTGGCTGTTTTCTCGGCACCAGCAGATGGTTCTGCCATGTCACAAGTTAATTCTTCTTCAAGTGTAATGTGTGGTTGTTTTAATATCGAGAGAGGAACTTCAAGCACCACTTGCTTCTTTTCATTGAAAACTAACTTTATATCATCATCTTCTTGTTGTGATTTATTGTCTTGTTCTTTCTTTTGTGCTTCTTCTTCTTCATCCTCATCATCGTCATCATAGTCATCTTCTTCTTCTCTTACCGCTGGTTTTGTAGATGCTTCTGATGTCTTTTCTTCAGGTTTGTTGTCTTCATCCATATTATCAAGGGAATCTATTAATTCAAAATCATCAGTCACTTCATCTATGGTGTTTAAAGACTCATCCAAATCTTTAGAACTATAATAGAAGTCAATAGCCTTTTCCCATAATAAATATCTGATATGTAAAGCTAACATTTTTATCATTTTGGCTCCTTCTTCGAACAAAACTTCTTGCTCTTCAGTTGTGTCGCTTTGCTTGTTGGAATTAGGCTCTTTAGACTCCGACTTTTCCTTTGCTGATTCTGATTTAGGAACATCTTCTGATTCACCTTCTTTCTTTTCGTCCTTTTCTGAATCTTTTTTATCTGCTGGTTCTGGTTTTACTTCGACTTTGGAATCACCAGTCTTGGTATCATCCAAAAACTTGACATAACAGTTTCCTTCGAGGAAATTGGACCATATTTCAAAATTATTTAAATCTAGTATATGCTTTAACACTTTGAATTGTGCATCATTGAGGAAGGTTTCAAAGAATTTATTGCCATTCAACTTTTTGGCCAATTCAAATAACTTTTGAGAATTGTTGAACTCGAAAGCCGATAGCTTTTCCATGTTGATGATATATGTATATAATGGATTTGATTGGACTTTTTGGCTTGATAATGTTACCCTCGCGTCTTAATTGTTAACTATTACGCTAATCAAAGACAAGATCAATTTTGTTTTTTTCAATTATATCAAAGGAACGATGGGTGGTTGGTCCCTTTAGTCTAATTTGGCGATATTGGATCTATTGGGATAATTTGATGGAGCCTTATACTTGATTGTTTAAACTCAATCACGGTGTTATGATCTTTTCACAGTACTGGTACTAGAGTATAATCGCCTTATACCTATACCTTTCAAATATTTCTATTCAATAACAACCGAGGTCTCTCTATAAAGCTCGCTGATGTGAGTCGAATATAACGATTGATTCGGTGATCTCTATCAATACTTCTCAGCCTTGATCAACCTAGTTATCGTGGACGGAATTTTTTCGTAGCGAATTTTTGTACGCTCGCAAGCTGGGGTCAATAATTAACTATGGGAAGTAGAGAGGGAGAAATAGTGACGGAACGAAATAGAGAAATGGGTATAATGAGGTTAAAGGGGGAATCTAGACATATGTTAGAAGATGGTAGTAACTATTTCAGCTTGTTCACCAACACCTCTTATTGTTAATATATCTATTGATACCTCTACTAATACTATTTAGTGGTGGTAAGTGAGAGTGTGTAGTGAGACAAATTAGTGAGACAGCGAGTGAGACAGCGAGTGAGACAGCGGGTGAGACCGAGTTACCACAGTAGTGAGGTACAGTAGTGAGTGACAGAGGAAGGGCTGAACATTGAGCACAAAACAACAAAATAAGAGTATAAAATCGATACCAATGGAATCTACTGAGTCTGGTATCAGTATACTCGTATTTTTATAGTAATCTAATCTACATGTTAGGGACATTGGACATTGTGGTTGTCTAGTAAGTTGTTCTATTAAATAGGACTAAATAGGAGTTTACTACATATCGTTAAGAACCCTTTATCTGCCAAGATATGCTATACGTCAGTATATGTACCTTGTACTTCTATCATTATAAAATCAAATCAGACGGAGATAGATCGGACAGTAATATTATGACGTTATTGCATGGAACTATGATACGCTTCTTTTTTTTTTTTTTTGGTACTTCTTATAATTAGCTGATAAATCGAAGACACTGACCTTGGCAAATACTCCACATTTGAATCTTGAACTTGGCAAATGAAAATTGATGATGATATAAATTTAACCAACCCTTTATCCAACTCTTTTAATCTACAATCAAATTATGACATGATATTCCATTGATGAAGTATATAGAGCTAAGAGAGAAAAAAAAAGTGTAAATAAATTTAGGTCACTTCTAAAGATAATGACCTATAAGTCTATTTCTTTATAAATTTTCAACACTTCAAAGCCCAAATATGACTGAATCAGATAGCATATTTCTTGGTCCATTCTTTAGCGGTACCTTCGTACTTGGCTCTATCTTGCTTGTAAATATGAGCTATTTCTGGGACCAAAGGATCATCTGGGTTAGCATCAGTTAAAAGAGAACAGATGGATAATAAGACCTTGGAGATGGTCAAAGCTGGAGACCATTGGTCCTTTAAGATGTCTAGACAGATATTACCGTTACCATTGATATTTGGGTGATAGATCTTAGTAGTGAAAGCAATCTTTGGTGGCTTGAATGGATAGTCAGTTGGGAAATGGATAGATAAGAAGAATACACCTCCGGCGTATGGAGAGTCTGGTGGACCCATGATAGATGCTTGCCAGTGATATAAGTCATCTCCCACTGGACCAGCGGAGCATGAAGATGGTGGATCTCTATAAAATATTGTTAGTAATATTTTCACAATTTGTATAACAAATAAAAAAAAAAAGATTCCTGTTGGTGGCACCCAACCAACTTGACTGTTTGAAAGCTCATAGATCTTGATAAAAGTCCAAGGTTTTAATGATTTGATTCGATTCTTTATCTTCAAGATCTTTATTGATCAATCAATAACGTTAATAGACGCTGTGGCAAAAAAAACATGCTATGATCAAATACCCACCGTCATTAATCAAAAAAAGCCGACAATCTCAACGAGGAATCAATAAAAAAGTAATGAATGGATACATACCTTCCTAAGTCTGATAACTCTTTGTTAATACGTTTTAAAGACATGATAGTTGTTTATGATATGAAATGGATGATAATTAAAAATCAACTAAGTAAGTAGAATTTAAATCAAATCTGAAATCGGGTCTGTGTGGAAGAATGATTATATGAGGGTGAGGTGACACACTACACTAAGCAAACTGCATATTGCTCGGGTTAACCTGTAATCACCATGGAACGTCATGGAAAATTCTGGTATTGGACGGAAACTGAGGGAATGAACGAGAAGCACGTGATCTCGTTATCGCGTGACCCTTTTCTCGCAATTATCCCCTTTCTCTCATTTTGATGCCTATCCCGGCCTTGAATTGATGATAGTATGTGTAGATAGGTTCCGGCTCCGGGGGGTATAACAAATAACTGATCTTTTTTTTTTTTGTTTATGCACCGACTTTTTTATTAAATGATTATACACAATCAAAAGTCATTTTCTTTTTTGTCTTATGGTTGTCATAACCTCCTAAACCTTAATCCTATTGCCGTAAAGGTTTCTGACCGGAGCTGACCCCTCCCCCGAGTTTTTTTTTTCTTACCCCCACTCTATATGAAACAATAGTGTAGTAGTGTTTCGGACTACCCCACTACTTTTTTTTTGACTGGTAACTACAGATAGTGTGATTTCTACCACTAATAACCAATAAGTATAAGGGTATTTTTTTTTTTTGTAATGAGAGATCGGTATATATGTAGCTCGTAAGACTTACACTGTCCCATTATCGCCATAATATGGATCTAGTAATATTTTAAAAAAATTAATACTGTCCCGCCCCCTTATTGTATTTATTTGACTTATTGGTGTTTTAGATCTGTTCGCAGACTTTAACAATTTAAGTGCCCTGGCTCATGTCTGAGAGCTGCATCCTATATTAAAAACCTAAATTTACCACTTTAGTTTTGTTTGCTTCTAGAAGTTCAACTTTATCATTATAAACTATTAAACGAATCGGTTTTCAAATCATAAATCGCGGACTTGTGGTAAACGCGGACTTATAATTATATCTCCAAGTGCTCGCTATATATAGTTCAAACAGCTTTTACTTGGTCAAATTACACAACACAACGAGTCTATGATATCTGATTGATAGCCCCCATTCCTTTTTTTTTAGGCCCTAAGAATCGGACCGATATGTTAGTTACCTTTAATTCAAAGAAACGTTCAAATCAAGAAGAGGCTGATGAAAGAAAGAAATCAAGAGTTAGTGATTCACCTACCCCAATAAGTTCATCACAATCGCCAACAAGTTCAGAACCTCCTAAGTCTGTCAGTAGTCAAGAAAAAAATTCATTCAAGCTCATCAGTAAATCTAGTGATTTCTTCAAGACTAGATCATCCAAGAGATCAAGAAATGGTTGTCTTACTTGTAAAGTAAGGAAGAAGAAATGTGACGAGGCAAGACCAAACTGTTCTGGATGTTCTAGATTAAACAAAGAATGTCTTTGGATCGAGTATGATACCATGTCTGAATCGGAGATCAAACAACTAAAAGAAAAAGCAGAAAATGATGAAAAGCATCAAAAGTTAAGAAAGCGTAAATCAAAGCAGACTTCAGTGCCACCAGTTGAGGCTCAACCTCCACTTAATTCACCAAACTTTCAAGAAACATTCAATACCTTTGCATCAGCTATGCCACCTAATCAGAACAACTCAAATGAGCCTCTTCGTGCGTTCAGATATAGTAATACCGATCTCAAATCATCAAATCATCAACCATATCATCCCACACATTCACCAGTATCCAATTTACTTGCTCTTCATAATGATCAATTAGAAATAACACCAAGGAATAATCTCAACTTACTAGCTGACAGTGCAAGTCAAAGTGTTCCTGAGCAAGTTGAGAGTACCTCATTCAGATCTCCAAACTCCCCATCTGCATTTTTATCCTTCTTGAAAGAGAATTTCGAAGATAAATCATCATCACCAGTTAAAGAAGAAAGTAATGATAAACTTACAAGACAATCATCATATTTAAACTTTCTTCAATCAAACTCAGTTATAGATTCACAAGCTATCGAATATAGTCAAATATTTAATAGTCCTCAAAGTCCATTCAGTCAATATTTACAAACATTGAGTCCAGTCACAGTCAATGAAGTAATACCGAATTTCAACTCAATAATAACCCCAATTCCTCCTCCACCTCCATCCTATCTTCCAGAGTTAGCAACACCAGAGTGTGCTTATTTGTATAATTATTACGTGGAGACAGTTTCTACTAAGGTTTGTATTGCACCATCATCACAAAATGAGTCAAACTCATATCAAAAAGTGTTCTTGCCATTGGCTTATAAAGACAAAGGAGTTCTTTATGGTATTTTAGCCTGGGCAGCTTTCCACTTAGGTGGTAAATGGAAAGAAGAAGGTACTAAGTATGTGGATATGGCATTGGAACACTTGATGAAATCATTAACAGAAATTCAAAATGATAACCAAACGTTTTTGAAAGAAGATCGTCAAGTTACCATAGTTAAATTAGCTACTTTATTGATTTTATGTGGTGCCGAAATTTGTAAAGGAGATGTTCAAAATTGGTCCATATTTTTGAATTGGGGTTGGAAAATCCTTTATTCACATGGTGGTATTTTGAACTTCAATCAACTGAAAGAAGAACATTGGTTAATTTCTAATTTTGCCTATCATGATTTATTAGCTAGTTCAACCACTGAAAGAGGAACATACTTTCCTTCTAAGGATTATGATACGATTTTCAAAGATAAAGCAGGGTTTTCAAGAGGTAGCTTGAATCCATTATTAGGTGTTTCCAAGAAGTTATACAATATAATAGGAGATATCAGTACATTGGTATTTGAAAGTAAGAAGACTTTACAAAGGTTCCATAATGAAGGGATTATTGAACTTGAAAATGATAAAAATGGGGTCAATGAATCTCCAGATTACACTTCACAAGGGACTTACTCTTCAGATGATCATTCTGATATAAGTGAACATGGTAAAATTAATAAGATGCTTTACAGTATAATAGAAAGGGCACATAAGCTTGATAAAGAAATTAGCAATTCAAGACCAGATCCTCAAGATTTAGTGGGAATAACCGATTCTGAATTAGAATGGCAACTTACATTATTTGAAGCATTCCTGTTAAGTGCAAAACTTTTCTTGAAACAATCAGTTTTGAGATGTAACCCATCTATGCTTGAAATACAAGTGATTAATACTGATTTAATCAAATGCATTGATATTCTTTTGGATACTCCGGTCCAAGCATCTTTAGCTTTCCCATTATTTATATCTGGTATTCATTGTGTTACCAAAAGAGATAGAGAAGTTTTGGTTCAAAGAATGACAGATTTGATGGAATTGTATGGACCATGGAACATCCAAAGAGCAAAATACGTGGTAGAAAAAGTATGGGAACAGAATCCAAATGGTGACAAGGTAGTCGATTGGCATTCTATATTGAGAGATTTAGGTTGGGACATTAATTTTGCTTAAACATATATAAAACCCCCCCAAAAACCTACTAAATAATAGATTTATGAAAGTGAAGATCCCTTACTGTATACATACATACTTACTTATGTATATATATAGTGAGGTTCTTCTCCTTTCATAGTAAGTGTAGTATAGAATATAATAATACAAGAAAAGGGTAGGAATCCCTTAACAAGAATCTCTCAATAGAACCCCTATAAAAAAAGGGGACCATGTAACATCACTAAACTAACCTATTAAAGCCTCAAGTACCAGAGCATCGCTTTTCAATAGTTACTATTTAGGTTTTATTGTATATAGTGGGGTTAGGTTGCAAATGGTTTTCGCACGTGATCTCATCTAACACAAAAGCGAATGAAAAAATTTGGACTGGCAGGGAGATGAGGGAGAAATTTTCAAATCTATACCGAACCAAATAAACTTCGTACCAGTGTAGATTTTTGTGGGAACTATTCTTCGGATCATTCATCATCAAATATTATACATTACAAGATGGCTGGTTTAGATTACCTTCTTTTTGAAGAAGCTACTGGTTACGGTATTTTCAAGGTTTTAATTCAACAAGATGACATCGCTTCAAGAATGAGTGAGGTTCAAGAAGCCGCTAATGATTTATCCAAATTTTCCAAGATGGTTGAATTGGTTTCCTTTGCTCCATTCAAGGGTGCTGCTCAAGCTTTAGAAAATGCCAACGATATTTCTGAAGGTATTGTTTCTGATTACTTGAAATCTATCTTAGAATTAAACTTACCAAAGACTTCAGCTAAGAACAAGATTACTTTAGGTGTTTCTGATAAGAACTTGGGTCCTTCTATTAAAGAAGTCTTCCCATACGTTGATGTTATTTCTGGTGAAATTGCTCAAGATTTCTTGAGAGCTATCAGAGTTCACGGTTCTAAATTATTCAAAGAATTACAAGATGGTGATATTGAAAGAGCTCAATTAGGTTTAGGTCATGCCTTCTCCAGAGCCAAGGTTAAGTTCTCTGTTCAAAAGAACGATAATCATATCATTCAAGCTATTGCTTTATTAGATCAATTGGATAAGGATATTAACACTTATGCCATGAGAGTTAAGGAATGGTACGGATGGCATTTCCCTGAATTGGCTAAGATAGTTCCAGACAACCAATCTTACGCCAAGTTAGCTTTGACTATCAAGGATAAGGCCTCTTTAACCGATGAATCTTTACATGACATCGCTGCTATTCTTAATGAAGATTCTGGTCTTGCTCAAAGAGTTATAGATAACGCCAAGATCTCCATGGGTCAAGATCTTAGTGAACAAGATATGGACATGGTTACCAACTTCGCTGAAATTGTTGTCCACACCACCGAAGAACGTTCTAAATTATTCCAATACTTGAACGATAAGATGCACATTGTTGCTCCAAACTTGTCTACTTTGATTGGTGAAGTTGTTGGTGCTAGATTAATCTCTCACGCTGGTTCTTTAACCAACTTGTCCAAGCAAGCTGCTTCTACTGTCCAAATTTTAGGTGCTGAAAAGGCTTTGTTCAGAGCTTTAAAGACTAAGGGTAACACTCCAAAGTATGGTTTGATTTACCACTCTTCTTTCATTGGTAAGGCTGCTGCTAAGAACAAGGGTAGAATCTCCAGATTCTTAGCTAACAAGTGTTCTATTGCTTCAAGAATTGATAACTACTCTGATGAACCAACCACTGCATTCGGTAACGTCTTGAAGAAACAAGTTGAAGAAAGATTGAACTTCTACGAAACTGGTGCTGCCCCAATGAAGAACTCTGATGCTATCAAGGAAGCTTTAGCTTTAGCTGGTGACCTTGCTGACGAAATCGAAGTTGATGAAGAAGATGACGATGAAGAAGAAGAAGAAAAGAAGGAAAAGAAGGAGAAGAAGGAAAAGAAGGAAAAGAAAGAAAAGAAGGAAAAGAAGGAAAAGAAAGAAAAGAAAGAAAAGAAGGACAAGAAGAGAAAGGCCGATGATGATGAATCCCCAAAGAAGAAGAAGAAGAAGTCCAAGGATTAATTCATTTTCTTTTGAACTAAATACTTTGTAAACTAATAACCTTTTTATTGCATGTTAATATATACTGAACCTGGAGAGTTTACTGTAGAAATAGCGAAAGCGCCCTTACAATAGTAATAAGCATTTATGTAATCTTATTGAACATTCTTACACTCAATCATTTGGATTTAACGGCCGCATCAGTCTGGACAGCTACTGACACAGCATTCGATGAATTGGAGCCTGTAGAGTCAGTCACTGGTCCTTGAATTGTTGCGTCGGTTGGCTCAGTTGGTTTGTTCATTGGTTGTTTCTTCTTTGGTTCTAGTGACAACATTCTTAAGCATCTCGTAGGTCCTGGTAAGTTCACTTGAATAACCTTCTTTGGCAACCTTCTTGGTATCAGGGAAATGAGAATTTACAAATCCCTCCAAATTATCATTTAAAGGACCAACAAAAGGATCTGCAGGAGAAGTAAGAAGACATTTACCATCAGCATCAGTCAAAGATTGTTGAACTGTTAATTTGATATCCTCGGCTATTTTCTGTGCTGGATCAATGATTGCAATTGTTACACCAATTTTGGTTGAATCATATAGTTCTTGAGCACCTTTGATTGCAGCACCAACTGGTTTGGTAATAGGATCAGTTAAATCATTTACTTCAACTGTCTTCAATGATGGAATAATTCCATCTACTGTAGTCAAGGCTGAATCACCAATTGTTGCACCTTGATCTACTACCAGTTTAAATGGTGGTGTATTGGCAAGATCTAAAGCTTTTGTGGACCACTTAATAGAAAAATCATGCCAATAAGGAATCTGATGTACCGCTTCTCTGGTTGATCGTAATAAGGCGTACTCTTTTAAATGGTTAGCTAATTTACGTTTTGATTCTTCCTCACTTGGAGTTAATTCCTCACCAGATTCAACTACTTGGGCAACAGTTTCTTGAGCAATTTGCGCCGCTTGAACTGCTGCTTCGTTAGGAGCTGGCTGAGATGTTTCACGTCGATTGGAAGCAATAAACATTCTAGGGAAAGGCATTGTACTAGGATGATGATAGTTAGCAATAATAGCGAGTTTGTAATTTTGGAACAATTTTGCAGTAATTGTGCGAAAGTTGCAAAAACACAAATTTTCTAAATGTTCCAGAATTGTGAGAGACCAGAGATGCCATAACAAGACAAGATCCATATCACGTAATCGTTCTCTTAACATATCTACTGGATCGAATATGAAGGTTAAAGTTCGTATCGACTCGTTTTAGCTAATTATATCTTGTTGTTATACCAAAAGTTTTGTTTTAGGTGTTTGTATAGTTTGAGTATATAGTGAGAAGATTGACTTGAAGTGTCTATGTTTAACAATTGTCTACAATTAAATTGTCTTTTATTCAAATCATTTATTGTTTAAAATTCCTTCTAGTTCGATAAAAATGGTACAGAATATAAAGGCTCTTCATCATAGGAAGGATGGTAATCAACGTAGGCAGAAGATATATACTCCGGAGCATCGGAGACCATATTCTGAACAGGAGGTTGAATAACCGTATCATGAAGAAAATTCTGATAATAATCTTCTTGTTTAAATTGAATGGTGATAGGAGTTTGAACTTCAGTAAAGGTGGTTTTAGGTTTGTTCTTTTTTCTTGGTTTCAGAACACCTTTTTTACCTTTAGTCGTTTTAGTCACCTTGGATATTTTTGTTGTTGGTGATGGCTTTGCTGGGGACAGAATAGGGTCGATGCTGGTGCATATAAGTTTACTACCCAAAATCAATCTACCAGCTTCAAAATTGAGATCTGTGGATTCGATTTGAGAAATTCTAATACTACTTGTTTTATCACAGGCAGCTCTGATAGAACTAACACTCACCAGAATCAGGTTTTCTTCAACAAGACTGTCATTAGGACTTCCATCTTCCCAAAATTCACGGTAAAATCCACGATCCCAATAAGCTAAGTAGTATAACTCATTGAGAAAACGGTGTACAATAGGATATTTGAACCTAATACTCAGAGTAGCATCCTTCAATGTTCTTAATGAGATATTGGTATTTCTTAAGATATGCACTAAAACTTGCATTCTACTATCTTTATCTAAGTGATCAGGTTCAACATGATCCACATAAAGTGGCCACCAAGGTGGTTTAGAGTTGTTCTGATCTTTGTAAGGATACAAAGTTTGTTTTTTAGGTTCAACTACTCTAATCCATTTTTTTGCAATTTCCTTACACAGAACTTGTGTGATACAATCAAACACATCAAAATAGTGAAGGAACAAAGAATAATTTGAGGTTCTTGAAAACAGAATTTGATATTGGTTCTTTAATGCTGGCTTAATCAAAGAAAAAGAATCCAGTGAACATCCCTGTAACAAGTTTTCGATTTGCTCTTTTTGATTCTCAGAAATCCCAGTGGATGTTTCAAACTGAAACTTGCTATTGGAACTTTGAGTGACTAGTATATATTGTACTGATCCCTTTTGGGACAAATTATTGAGTAACTTGCTAATTACTCGTAAGTAATGTTCAGAAGATTGGTCCATAATGAGAATGGTAGTTATGATGAGGAACAAAAGGAGCAAACCCACCCCCTTTTAAGGGAAATCCCTTACACCACTACAAATCAAATGTGTAACATGGATGTGGTGAAAAATTGGGTGCGAAATCGTTTCAAAACACGCATGGAAGATACGACCAACGAGGTAAGTTATCAAAGGAAAGAAAGGAGAAAGTGAGGGGTATACAAAAAGGGTTAAGACCGCCTTGAAGCTATATCATGACCCATGACCTATGACCCATTACCCATGTGCTTTCATCAATACGTTTAACCCCTTATTCAATAGTTTGTAATTAGGGATTCTTCTCCACAGTTTAATATTAGAAATATGAAAGAATCAACTCAAATGAGTTAAGATTTTCCTCCATTAGGTACAACCTATATTTACAAATTACTTTACATTGTTATAATTGTTAGATCTACTATATTTTTTATTGAGTGAATGGACAAACTCCTCTAGTTTGTCATGTTTATATAGATACATAATGCGAAATAAATTAATCAAAACAGAAGATAAGGGCCTTCTTCCACCATGGAGCCTTTCTAAATCTTTCTTGGACCTCGAAATTTTCTAATTCCAAAATTTCAGGATCATAGATAACTCTACCGGTTTGGATATCCATATCTTCAATCTTGATCCAAAGTTTCCAGTTCTTAGTCCAGATCTTGTGACCAATGTAACAAACTAAAAGGAAAGGCATACCCAAATAGTTTTCAAAGAATGAGTAAGCATCAGGCTTGGATGAACCAGCTGGGAACAAAGCAACCCAGAATTGACCAATCAAAATAAGAGCGTTAACAATAATACATAACCATGAACCAATTTCACCAGTTGGAGAACGGTAGGATAAAGAACTCAAAGGAATCTTATGGTATCTTAAAGCAGCTCTGAATCTAAGATGACAAACACCAATTGCTAACCAAACAAAGACAAAACTAAGAGCTGAAATAGATAATAACCAATTGAAAACGGTTTCTTGTTTCTTATAAGTGGCAATGTAGGAAAAGAAGGAACTGACAACGGTAAGAATCCAAGCTCTTAAAGGTCTACCGGATCTATCAATGTAATCAAAGTATTTTGGAGCAAGACCTTGTTCAGCCAAAGATTGGATAAGACGAGGACTACTGTACATGGCAGCAGTTGCGACGGAGGTAACTGAAACAAGGATAACAGCATTAATGATATGAGGAAGAACCTTAACACCATGCATTTCAGCTGCAATGACGAAAGGAGAAGAGTGGGTTTGGGCATCACCTGAACCCATTAATCTATCAGAGTCTTTTGGAACCAATAATCCGACCATACATAAAGAACCTAAGAAAAGGAAGGTAACTCTGAAGAAGATTAACTTGGAAGCACTTCTAATAGCAGCACGAACATTACCACCAGTTTCAGCAGCAGCAAGAGAAATAAATTCACTACCACCAAGACTGAAAGCACCAGTAACGAACACAGATACTAAACCTTTAAAGTTAGTGAAAGCACCTGGATCACGCCAGTACTTACCACCAACGAAACCCTTTGGACCACCACCTAAGTCAATAACTAAACCGAAGATGACGAAACCAAACAACATTAAAACCTTAATGGAGTTCATGAAAAATTCAGCTTCTGCATAACCTCTAGCACCACAGAAGTTAATCATAATAACCACAAATAAGAAAATAGTAACAAATGCATCAGGGTCAATAGAAGTGTTCCAGAATTTAATAGTCATACTTGCAGTGACTAATTCCAACCAAATAACAGTTATCCATTGGAAAGCATAGTTCCAGCCTAAAGCAAAACCCCAAGATTCATCTATAAATTTGGAAGGATATGATTGAAAACCACCAGGTAAACCTGGAAATGCAATACTAAGTTCGGAAACAGAATTAATGGTTGGGACCAACATAATGTAACCAGTAATGAAATAGGCAATTAAAACACCAGCTGGACCTGCTGCTCTAAGTTTTTGACCTGCAGCCACCAACAAACCAGTACCTAAACCAGTACTTAATGCCATTAATCTTAAATGTCTTTTAGAAATAGATTTAGCTCTAACATTTTCACCTTTTTCATGTGGAACAGCTCTTTTAAAGGAATCTTTAAAGCCTTGCCACTTAGATGAATTTACTGAATCAGAATATATTGGGTCAATATCTGATACGGTTGGATCCAGAGATCCAACGTTATATTTTTGAATATCGGACATGATTTAAGGTTGAACCAAATCTGTAAGAACTTGAAGCAGACAAGATGATATATATATACTGGCAAAAAATCCAAGCCACGACTTCAACGGGTTACAAATTGTGGAGAAAAGATCACTAAACTCATAAGATAACACTACACATGCTTTAATTGGAGAATCCCCCGGAGTGAGGTGCATCTAAGCCCAGTATACAGCAGGGCAAGATGTTCCACAAACGCCCCCAACCATCCCTACTCCGCAGGAAACCCCGATATTGCCTCCGTATATTGACTCTGGGTGTTGAAGTTTGGTGATGACATTGGTATTCGTTTCTTTTTGTTGAAACATTTTTTTTGCAGACCATGCAGCCAAGTCAAAATTCTCGACAGGAAAAACTACGCGAGATGACCCAAGAGATGGGCTCATTTAACGAGGCTGAATACAACAATAGAGTAATTTAAGGGAAACGTTTAACGATGGTTACTATAATTATAAAAATTCAAGAGTTTATAATTTAATGTCAATCATCTGACAGATTTTTAGATGGAAGTTTTATTTGACGATTCTATAGAGTCAAAGACGAAGAAAATGTTGAAACTGACGTGTAAAAAAAATTTAACTGTATTCGTATGCGAGGTTAAGATTCTTGGTATTTCACTGAGATTTTTCTTTGTTGCTTTAACCTTAGGAAGCCCAATAGAAGCAAAAATTTTCTCCTGAACCGGTGACATTTCGGAGCCCCCACTTGACCCCTCCTGCAGGGTACACTCCGATTTCGCATCTGCAGAACTCATCTCGGTGTATACTACTCAAAACTTAATAATTATCGCTTGCTGTTCCCTTTGTATAGTTTAAGTTATTAGACCCCACTCATGGTTATTGACCACTTATACCAACCATGAAACCTAATCACCATTCAATAACCAAATGTTGGTTAATACTACCTCTCAACTTATTCTTTTTTTTGATGTGCGTATGACGTATGTGGGGGCGCCCCGCTAAGCTGTCACCAATAAAAAGTAAAGGTTCCGAATTTTTTTTGCGGGCTTTATGAATTTTTGGATGTTAACCATTCGGCATTAATCACATATTCTTAAGGCATTTCAAACTATGCCCAACGGTTTCATGCAGTTACAATAGAAGAAACATAGGTGGGGTAAAGTCACCGTTTCGCTTCGCTTGTCCAATTTAGCAACCCGCTTGAAACTGTCGTGCGAGTATCACCTATTGTGTACCTTCATAACCTAAACTGTTTTACCCGCTAACACAAGTGGTACCTAAGTTGATTGTGTCTTATCTGGTCTAATAATCTTGGGGTAAAGATACGAGCTCTTCCGATCTGGCGGATATGTAGATAAGGAAACTAGCAACTTAAAACTGGTTAGAGAATTTATTGAGTGGAGTAATTCCAATTTTTGGGGTTTAGTTAAGTCAAATGAGTGATGCGAATTTATAACTACGAGGTTGCTCAAATTGCGCTTTCAACAGCCTGATATAATTAATACAAATGTGACTATAGTAGTTGTATTATTAAAGCTCGGAGTTATTAAATAATACTATTTCTATAGTGAACAATAAATATTTGTTCTCGCTAAGTATAGATACGAAATACCAAGTCATCAATTTCATTCATATTGCTAAAATGTCTCTGATTGCTAAGTCTGATAACGTGACCGATGTCTAGTTGCGCCTGAGATTTGAAGACAAAAGTGTCGCACCAATGACCTGCTTGGTAAGCACTTAACTAATACTTACCACCTTATATTGGTTATTCTAATAAGAAGTGTTATAAAGAATAAGAATCGATCAATAAGACAAAGAAGATGCAAATAGTTTAATTCAGCTTGAAAAACATCATAAATTTCAATTTTGTTCGGTACGGATTTAAGCCATCCCGATACATTACCCGCGCACGACCGATTACCAATCGTCTCACTTATATTGGATTTAGTGAAAATTTAAAGAGGAGGTATCCATCACCACAGACGTTATCGGACACAATGGTGCTCCACTTTGAGACATCACACCTGTATAATCACGACTTTCAAACCGTTAGTTTGGCCTACTTTAACAGGTATCCTAATCCTTATGCCAAGCATGTGTTAAGTAGCGATACATTGGAACAAAAGGTGGATGAAAATGGATGTCTCCATCTTACAAAATTAGTGGTTAAAACAGGTAGATTACCAGCATTCATCAAACCATTTTTAGGTAGTAATGTCGATTCATGGATCATTGAAAAAGTGGTGGTTAATCCTGCTACACAAACTCTCCTTTCATATACTGCCAATGTGGACCATCGTAAGTTTATTAAAGTGGAGGAATTTTTAACATACAGAAGTACTGAAGAAGCTAAAACTATAGTTGAAACTAAAGTCAAATTTTCTTCAAATCTTATGGGATTCAAACAAAAAATTGAAGAATGGAGTCTTCGTAGATTCTCATCAAATGCTTCAAATACCAGAGAAGGTTTAAAATTTGTCATGAATAGGTTAAAGGAAAGAGGAGGTATTTGGTACAGAGAAAATACCCAACAACAGGCATAAAAATAGCGTTTTTCAATTTTTAAAAGAGAGAAAGAGAAACGTATAATTACGAAGATATGATATATACTTAGTTCCTTGTATAAAGAAATTATATGGTTATGAGATTTTAGTACTACTTTTTTTTTTGGTGTATCACCAAAATATATTTATATTTATATATATTCATATATACAGAATATATGTGTTTTCTGTATAAGTCGCATTCCGTAGTTCCAGTTATCTCTCTCAAATTGCCCGGTTCTAGATTGCTTAGGAGGCCGCGGGAGTTCGCGGTAGTGCAGGAGATAGAGAGAGGGGGGGTAGGGTAACTTTAGAGGTAAGGCCCTCCTTAAAACGTCACATGACCCCGTATCAGTTCATGATAGTAGTAGTCCTGTGAGTAATAAGATCACACACACACACGTATACACTCTATAATAATTATTAAGACCTATTGCAGAGATCATATATTTATTCCAAATGGCAGACCCTATAAGTCCAAGATTCAGGCGGAAGTCACTTCAAGCTGAAACTGATCATACCCTCAAATCCCCTAAAAGTACTCCCTTTAATAAAGGATCAGACTCGCCCAAAAGAAGAAGCTCGTCATTTGTTTCCACATCATCACCATGGTTCCGTAGAAACTCATTCTTATCACCCCTGATGATTCAAAGTGAGAACTTCTCCGTTTATGATTCTCCTAGTTTCTATTCAGAAAGTGGTAGTTATAATATTATCTCACTTAAGGAGTGTCAAGGATTCATATTTAATCAAGATTTATTTGCTTCCCCATACCAACAACTGAGATCACTTGCCAATGAACGTAATTCTAGAGCTTTGAGCTTTTCCAAATCAAGGTCTCGTTCTAACTCAAGATCCCAATCCAAACCTACCATAAACATGTCACCTAAAGGAAGTTGTAATCCTCCACCTCAACGTCGTCATACTTCTTATCATTTCCCTCGTCCTGTATTCTTAAATTCACATAGTATTGATAATGCCGTTATTGATGATGATGATGAAGATGAAGAACCAGAACGTGATTCTCAACGTTTACAAGATCAAGAACAAAACCAAGACCAAGAACATGGTTCAGATACCCCAATGGAACAAGACAATGACATTGAAGTGGATGACGATGCAGTAGTCAATGAATATGATGAGTACGATGACTACGAAGAAATGAGTGGTTATGGAGGTGATTCCACCAACAGAAGATATAAAGTGCATGTGACCGAAATCGTTATTAATGAAGACGACATAGATATTTTCCCTACTTGATTTACTTTGGCCCTGGCTAGCCCAGGTAGTTCACGGACACTTCACAGTTTAAATTAATGAAGCATTAAAATATTGTACCAATTATACTCTAGATTGCTGTCATAGATTTGTTCCGACTCTGTATGTATAGTTACTGGTTAATAATACGTTTATGAAACAAGTGAGCGAATAATATTACAAAATAATAAAATAAATAGTAGATGTGTATCTGTGAAACCTTATTCAATCAAATAGGATATTCATAAGTATCTATCACGTAAAAATGTAGCGAAGTTTATCCTATACTATCATATTTAGAATATACTCGTTAATACTTACAAAGTATCCACTCAATTTATGCATTTCTTGAAGTTTTGAAATTTTTTAATTACCAAATAGTGAAACAGTCCACAAACTTGATGCTTATTAGTTTTTAGTGTCTTTAAACCTTTTTTTCTTTTGTATTATCGTTTAGTTATATCTGGTCCATAGTTAATCAGAAACATCGATTTTCACGTGACCAAACACTAACAATTCAACTAGATCAGAAAATCGACATTTACAACTGAACCAACAACTACAATGGAAGACATTAAAAAGCAGTTCGAGTCACTTTCGCTCGAGTTCAGTAACCAACAAAACAACCTCAATGAATTATTGTCAGCAAGATCCAAGCTCGAAACTCAATATCAAGAAAACAAGATCGTATTGGCTGAATTTGAAAAGTTGAACGATGACTCCAAGATCTATAAATTGACTGGTCCAGTATTGTTACCACAAGATTATTCCGAAGCCAAGATGAATGTGACAAAAAGAATTGAATTCATTGAAGGAGAAATCAAGAGAGTGGAAACCAAAGTCTCTGAAGAAGAAAAGAAGATTGAACGTACTAGAGATGGTATATTAGCCGTTAGAGCTAAGATGGCAAACTAAACCAAACACCAAGTTAGAATCCCACTATTGAATGGGTGAATAATCAAGAAAACAAAAAAATAAACTTAATGCTAAGCTAATCCAAAACAAGGTTCTACTGATGATAATGCTAGAATCTGATTCTTTTTGGATTATAACAGTTAATATATATGGGTTATTGATGGTACTAGTACGAGCAACACTACAAAGAAGCCATTATAGAACAGTCCACGATAACTCACTACGAAATAGGTCTATTATATAAATGATATTGAACGACTATTAACAAGACATGTAGAATGAGAGAAGGGTATTTTAGGGCATAAATACAGCACAAACAAAAATAACAGCGACATAACTAATCATAATGAGATATTTTAACCCCGTATCCATTGAGACTTGATTAAGTTAGCTAAAGTGATGGCGTTAAACAAACTCCATTCTTCAACACTATTGTAAGCAGTTCCCAAGTCACTAACACCTTGAACTTTTTCATCAACAAACTCCTTGGTCTTCTTGAAACCTTCAGAAGTATCTTGCAACATGAAAAGTTCAGAACAAACGTAAACTGAAGATAAACTCAAACGCTTGGAGTACCAAGCAAAATCATTAGATCTATCACCAGCATAGTATGAGATATCATCACTTAAGTTGTGTAATTCTTCCATTCCTCTGTTCATATTGTATGGAAGAACTAATTGTCCTATACCCATACCTAACTTATTCACTATAGGTTCGTTATATTCCAATCTCTTCTTTATTAAGTAGGCCACTCTGTCATATTCATTTCTTATTTGATGGAATTCAGATTCAGGGTCCAAAGCATGTTGTTCTAACTTTTGTCTTTGCACTTTAAGCCAGTGGTACATTAATTGAAATTCTGGGGTTCCAATAGGATTAGCAGAAATACTGGATTCTAAAGAATCAGCGTATCCCATATCTCTAACGGCTTGAGTTATACATATAGATTCAAACCCAAACTTTGGAATATATTCTAATGCTTTGGATAAAATCTTGGACTCAACCGAGTTAGAGTTCACTATACTATTGGATGAGGGATGGTCCACGGAATGGTATCTTCTTAACGCATTGGTAGCGTTGTTTTTCACGGTGTTTATTAATCTTGATCTGAACATTACTGTGATGATGGGTGTAAATATGAGCTCATTTTTCATCTGCTATACTGGTGAAAACGGACTGCAGATAGTGCTTTCACATGTCTAATACTTGTTAGACATAAAAATGACCATTAACCAACAATAATAACATAAAAGTGACAGAAAAACTCATTATCAGGCATTTATCTTATCGTTTAGTCTTTGGGTCTTCTTCTGGTGATTTTTTTCGGTTTTTACTATTTGACTACAATTTCCATCTTCGGAGGCAAAAGTCACGTGGTCGTATATGGATCAAATATATTGGAACTTCAACTACAACCAGATAACTCCACAATTACAATGTTGGTAAGTTCGAATGGGCTCAATTAAAACAATTGATAATTACTAACCTCAGTTCAAACCACTTAATGCACGTGTCCCACGTCATATCTTCGACGATGAAGAAGACAAGTCCACCCCAATTCCAGAGATTACAGTAGATTTGAATGGCGTCAACTATGACTACGCATTGATAGTACCAAAAACTGTTAGCATTTTGAGTGATTCACTTTCCAAAGGAACCAAGGTTGGTACTGTGAATATCCATTATGCCAAGCGTGCAGCTCCACTGGATCCTAATGAATATGACGAAGATGAACAATTATATCATGCTGTGATGGAGAAAGTCAATGCTAATAAGTATCCAAGCTTGGTGCTAGATATCATAAAGAATAACGAATTCATAACTGTGGTTGTTCCTCATTTCACAAACATAATTGCCTACAATGTATTGAGCTCTCAATTGGTTAAGTCCTTAAAACCCCAAAAAGCTTGGATCAATATCGCTCCATGTAGTTTGAATAACAACCAGTCTATCAGTAAACTTTTATTGAATGACAAAATCCAATTACCACAATTATTCGAATCAATTCCATATTTACAACCTCCACATACAATTACCGGAATTTCTGGATCTATTACTTCCAAATTAAGTTTGAACCAGGACTCTAAATTGATCACTTTGGTATTAAATTCAGAAGGTCAACCTGGGTTTGAAATTTCTGATAATGATTCTATTGTGGATGCAGCTTATGTTTTGGGAGAATTACTTGTTACTGACTTACGTCAAAGAGAAGATTATTTGAAGAAGGTGAGTAGCACAGTGAGGAAGTTTAATGGATTTTCCAACTCAGGAATGTATATTTAAGTCTACGAATTCTGTAAATTGGTATGCAATTACCGAAGTCGAATGGACATTCAGAAAATAAGAACAATAATATTGGTTTGCTAAACAAACCAAATGACTTTAAAGTTAATTAAATAATCGGGGTTCTCTTATGGTTTATAGTATGCTCCTGATGATTAGCTTCATATTATTAGTTATTAAATAGTCATTAGTATGTAATTTATGGCATTACGAAGATATGTAGCGGTTTACTAATTATAAACTTTTCACTCATACGGTAATATTGTTGTATGTGTTGTCTAATTTTTTTTTCCAATTATGATTAATCTAACTGTTAGAGTTTCTCATGGATAAGAAACAATTCCATAATACTGAAATAGATGAACTGAATGGAACTTGGAAATCTCTTGGAACAATCAAGAAATTAAAGAATTGAACTGGGAACCAAACACTATAATTAATCATGAGAGTCTTGAGGTAAATCTTACTCAATTTATCCTTAGCGTCTTCCCAAGTTTTACTTTCGAGAACCATGGTACCGTATGTGAAGAAGAAAAATAAAGAAACAGGTGAATAACATAATTGATCAGTCAACACTTTACGTAACACTTCAATAAACTTTGGATCCTTTGAATATATTTGTAAAAATTTATACCACCAACATTGAGCAAATGCAAGAATAAACCCCCAGCACATGAATCCAGCCAATCTATTAAATTGAAAAAATGTGAGTGGAACATAAGGAGTAACATTATATTCTTCTTCATGGATAGGATCATGTTCATGTTCACCTTCTTCCACATAGTCTATGAATCTTTCTATGCCAGCATCATCGATATCATCATTACTAATATGTCCATCATCATCTTCATGATATTCTTCATCTCTATAACTTGAAAGGGTATTAAGATCTGTTGATCCAAGTATATCACTGGAATTGAATGATAATCCACCTCTATTAGAACCTTCATTTAATTTGAAACTAATAGGAGGTTGATCAGCTCTATAACTCAAAATTGTTTGTGCTAAAGTCTCTGAAATACCATAAAGCACTAAATTGGTAACTATGAAGGTGATAAGGGAACTCTTCATATATAAACCGGTGTATCGGGTAGTTAACTTTAAAAGGAAGAATGCAAGTACACTTATGATAAGATAATTGATGGCTGGAACGTTATAAATCCGTACAGCATTGAGGAGTCGAATCAAAGGGTTGTGTCGGTTTGTATCAAAGTTTCCTGGAGAATTACCTCCGTCTTCTAGCCGTATTGCCATTATTGATTGATGTAGTATAGTTGTAGATTCTTTAATATGGGGGCAAGATAATGAATCACGTTCCTGCAGACAGAGACGCATGTGACCAGTCAACCCTGGAGTGTGAATAAAGAGGTATAACCAATAGAGCTAAGAAAAATATACCATAGATTAATACAGAAAAAAGATTCATGAATTCAATTCAAGGGTAATAAATGTATTTGTGAATTTATTGGAGATTTTGCAGTTTTAATGAGCGATTTTTAATTAACAAAAGACCCTATATAAGTAATAATCAAAAGATAAATTATACTGTACAACTAATAACAGCCACAATGCTAGCTACCCAACCTTCATCACATCTTATCTCCAAAGATTTCAATATTATTAGTAGTATTAAACTGATAAATATGGAGTACACATCACGTGTTTATACGCACGCGCACGACTTTTTCACTTCCAATCAACGATTGAGAATTGAAAATACAGCCAAAATTTACCTGGTTAAAGCGTAACTCAAGATGTCATACACAAATAGTAACCAACCAGTGAGAGCGGATCCACCATTCTCCGACTACGAACTTATTGATGTTGATCCTCATGTCAGCAGAGTTGTGTCATATTTCAGAGGCTCTGATTACGGTGTTTGGGCCGCATCTACTGTCGGATTCCCATTGGCATTACAAGCATGGGAAAGATTAGAACCAATGGAAGGAGCTTTCAAGGCTCCAGGTAGAGTTCCAGGTGGAGCTTTAAGAACCGCCACTTTATTAGGTTTTGTTGGTGGTTTCTACCTTGCTTACGTCAGATCTTCCAAGAGATTTTTAGGATGGTCTGAAAATGCCAGAGAAGTTAAGAAAGATAGATACGAAATAAAAAAGTTATTATCTGAAGGAAAATTACCATACCATGAAAATGAATCTGTTTTAGATGACAGATTGAAGGATATTGCCAACAGAAACTCCCAATTTTCATTCACTACCATGGCTATCTTACCTTGGTTTAACCTTGCACGTCATCCATACCACGGTGTTAACCTTCAAAAATACTATGTTGAAAGACCAGGTGAAGCCGAATGGAACTTGAAGTTACAACCATTAGAAGAAATTAAGGCTAAATTCGCCAAGAACATAGAGTAAACAAACTAACTATCATTTATCATTAAATCAACCTTTTTCCCTTCCTAAAAAAAAAAAAATTGAATATGAATAAAAAAAATAATTGAAGTAAGTTTGTGAGTGTATGTTAGTGTGAACGTGAGTACTTCTATTTATCAAATACTCAAAGTACTCACTTCTTTCTACAATATTTCCTTGTTTTGATGTGCTATTTTGGTACTCCAAAACACCACCTTTAACCATTACGTCGGTTGACTCTGGACGTCTATATTATTATAATCAATCTGCATTCTGACTAATTATATTGTAACCAGTAAATAGTACATTTTAATGTACAAAACGAAGTAACAAGAATCATGTAAATCGTACTTTAAGATAGCTTATACTAATAGTAATATTGACTATTGTTAACGCTTACAATTTCTGTCCTGCACACAGTACGTGTATACAATCACTCGTGTTCTTTGTTTACAAAACCCCAAATACCAACTACTCTACTCTTACGATGTCAGACGAAGCTGACTATTCTTCTCTACCCTTAGAGGATAGACTAGTCCATAGTGTTTGGAAAGTCAGATTGGGAGCTTATGAAGAACTCGGAAAATTATTTGAAAATTCTAGAAATGATCAAGATGAATGTTTTGTTACTTTGAATCAAAGACCAGAACTTGTTAAGAAGTTTATTACTGATTCCAATGTGGTTGCCCAAGAAACTGCTTTGGCTACTGTGGCCAAATATCTTAAATATGGTGGAACTCCAGCTATAGTGACAAGACTTAAAAGTGGTGGAATTATTACAGCAGTTGTTGAAAAGGGATTATCATCATCGAGGGCAAAGACTAAAGAATCTGCTATTGAAATATTATTATTAATGGTGGAAATTTCTAATCAACCTGATAGTATTATTGAAGATATTCTTCCTTCTTTAGGAGCAAGATTACCTAAATTAGTTACAGGATGTGTTGCATCTTTATACGCGATTCATGAACAATTTGGTTGTTCAGTAGTTCTGCCTAAAACCACCATTCCAAGTCTCAGTAAACTTTTCGGTCATGCTGATAGAAATGTCCGTGCTGAAACTACAAAATTGACCGTGGAATTATATAAATGGATGGGTCCTGGTCTTGAAACTGTTCTTTTCCCAAATTTAAAACCAGTCCAACAAAAAGATTTAACCAAAGCTTTTGATGCTGTTAAAGGTGCTGCTGTTGAACAAAAGAGACTTACTCGTGCTCAACAAGCAGAATTTGAAAGATTACAACAATCTGCTGAACCAGATCAAGAAGGTGATGTTGAAATGGATACTGGTGAACCAGCCCCACAATTTGATCCTGCTGATTTGGTTGATCCAGTTGAAGTATTAAGTAAAATGCCAGCTGATCTTAATACAAGAATCAATTCTGCTAAATGGAAAGACAGAAAAGAAGTATTGGATGAAGTTTATGAAATTCTTGAGAAAACAATTAAATTGGTCCATGATGATTATACTCCACTTATCAGAATATTTTCCAAATGTATGAAGGATGCCAATATTCAAGTTGTTCAATTGGCTGCTAATTGTACTGAATTTATAGTAAGAGGAATTGGGAAGGCATTTCACAAATATCAATCTTTAATTTTGGGACCAATGATTGAAAGAACTAAAGAAAAGAAGGCATCTGTTGCTACTGCTTTAGCAACCTGTCTTGATGCTATTTTCAAAGCCTCTAGTTTGGGTGATGTTTTGGAAGAAATTTTAATAGGAATGAAACATAAAACTCCTCAAGTCAAAATTGCTTCCACCAATTATTTACAAAGATGTTTAGCTGCAACAACTGCGCCTTCTAGACATGAAGTAGACACTATAATGGAAACTGGTGTTAAATTACTTCATGATTCACAAGAACCAATAAGACAAGCAGCAACTGAAATGATTGGTACTTTAATGAAAATAACAGGTGAAAGAGAATTAAATGTTTTCCTTGAAAAAATTGATGAAAACAGAAAGGCCAAAGTCACCGCGTTTTTTGAAACAGTTACTGTCAATTCTAAATTTGGTACAAGATCACACGCAGCTGCTTCAGCACCTGCTGCTGGTAAACCTGTATCAGCACCTGTCAGAAAGAGTAAAATACAAACATCAGCACCATCAATACCAGCTAAGAGGGGGGCCACTTCCCCAGCTAAGAGAGTGGATGAATCACCAAAAGTATCTTCATTTGGTCGTGGTTTAACTGGAAGATCATTAGCATCTTCAAATACCCCAGCCATTCCACCTCCAAATCATGCTGCACCAAGAGTAAGACCTGAACCAGCTATATCATCGGCTGAAAAAGAGGAATTGATTGCTTTAAGAGAAGAAAAACAAAATTGGTTATCCCAAAATAAGAAAGATAGTCAAACCCAACTTCAATTAAAGGAAGAGCTTATCGCATTAACTCAAGAAGTTCAACAATTACGTACTCAAATCAAGACAAAACAAAAAGAACATACTAATGCTTTACTTATGACACAACAAAAAGATACACAAATCCAACGATTAAATAGTGATCTTGAAAGTTATAAACTCAAAAATAAAGATTTAGAGCAAACCATAGAGTTAATGAAACTTCAACAAAACCAACCTCAAGTTCAACCTTCTTTTACTCACAGTACATCTTATAGTAATGGAGGTACTCATTCACCATTTGAATCTAAAATCAATCATGATTTTAGATCTCCTGAACCAAAAGCTAGAGTTACATCCGGAGAACTTAGTTCAAGAGTTAACAGATTATCTATTGACAGTGAAACTTTCAAAGAAAATCCAATTCTTTCGAAACCAAGTAATAATTACAATAGATTTAGTCCACAAAAATCACCAGAAATATCTTCAACCAGAGAAACATTTGAAGTGGACTCTAATGATGATAGTTGGAAGAGGGCAGCCGAAGTTACTTCTCAATTAAAGGCACGTATTGAAAAGATGAAGGCAAGATCTAGAAATAGTACTCTAAACTTCAGCTAGTGTATAGTTATGTATTATAGAGTAAACGATTATGTAATAGAATTGATTGACTCATCCGCACGTGATGATCTCCGGAACCGGATTTTTCATATAGGTGAGTGTCAATAAGAACCTTCAACACAACGATTGTACAATTATGTCTACCAAATTGAAGATTTTAGTACCTGTTAAGAGGGTGATAGATTCCGCTATTCGTCCAAGAATTAATAAGGCTCTTACTGGTGTTGAAACCAAGGGAGTTAAGTTCAGTATTAATCCATTCTGTGATATTGCATTGGAAGAGTCACTTCGTATTAAAGAAGGTAATAAGGGGCTTGTTGATTCTATACATGCTGTTTCCATAGGTCCTACCAAGGCACAAGATGTTTTGAGAACTGCTCTTGCAAAGGGTGCTGATACCAGTACCTTGGTGGATGTTGGAGATCAAGAAGTTGAGCCATTAAACGTTGCGAAAATATTACAAAAAGTGGTTGAAAAGGAAGGTTCTAACTTGGTTATCCTTGGTAAGCAAGCAATTGATGATGATTCCAATCAAACTGGTCAAATGTTAGCTGGTTTATTGAACTGGCCTCAAGCTACCAATGCTTCTAAGGTTGAAATTGATGGAGATTCAGTTACTGTTACCAGAGAAATTGATGGTGGTGCTGATACTTTACGTGCCAAATTACCATTGATCATTACTACTGATTTACGTCTTAATGAACCAAGATATGCTTCATTACCAAACATCATGAAGGCCAAGAAGAAGCCATTGGAAAAGTTAAAGTCCACTGATTTGGGAATTGAAATCGCTTCCAGATTAGAAACTTTGAAGGTCGAAGAACCTCCAGCAAGAGAAGCTGGTGTCAAGGTTGAATCTGTTGATGAATTGATCAGCAAGTTAAAGGAAGTCAAGGCTATTTAAGTATAGCATAGAATAACCAAGACCTACATTAAAACCAACAAATCATCAAACCATACAAAAAATTAAAAAAAAAAGAAGTAGTTTATGAGTTCTCGAGCTTTCTAATTTCAACATTTAATCAAATACCTTCGTTGATTCGAAGGCTGGTACTTTCTCTTTCAATAGACATATAATCAACTCGTCATTAAATAGATGTTAATAAACGGGCTGTCGTGTAAAGCACAACCACTAGTAAGTTGTTCCCCATATTTCGAGCCAGATCAAGGAATACCCATAAGGATTAGAAGAACATCTTTATAGCACCTTGCTCGAAAAATATACAAGTGAACCAAGATAGTTTGCTTGAGATCATAGTATCTTAAAATACTTCGAAATTCATTGAGACTTTGGCGGGCCCAGATCGATCAAGTAGGCACCAGCCGATTCAAACACCATACAAGATCATTGACCACTAGAATGACTAGTGTTTCAATCACTTTAGACTTTTTAAGTAAGTCAATTGATGATCATGACTTTAGTCCACATAAACGTCCTCTTATAATTGGAGTAAGTGGTCCTCAAGGTTCTGGTAAATCATATTTGAGTGATCAAGTACATCGCCAATTACAATTGAACTATCCAAAACTAAACATTATACAGTTTCTGATGGATGATCTTTACCTCACACATGAGGATCAATTAGCATTGACCAAGAAGGCGAAAACAGAATTAGACGATAATCGCTTATTACAAGGAAGAGGACTTCCAGGAACCCATGACATACAAATCGGTATAGATATATTTCAACAAATTATTGAGGGTCGAGTCTCAGGGAATTTAAAGGAACCAGTTCGAATCCCAGCATATGATAAATCATTATTTTCAGGTGAGGGGGATCGAGTTAATCGTGACCAATGGCAGGTGATCAACCAACCTATCGATATCGTAATTTTTGAAGGTTGGTTCAACGGTTTCCAACAATTAGATCCCGATCAGCTCCGTATAAAATATTTGCAATCTACCAACCCAATTTTAATCAGACATAAATTACCCCACATTGAAGATATTAATGAAAAATTAGGTCAATACTCTAAGATTTGGAACCTTTTTGATAAGTTTGTGTTTCTTCAAACATCTACTATTGAAAATGTTTATACTTGGAGAATTCAACAAGAACATGCATTAATTGCGAAAGCAGGTTCTGGTATGACTGATTCTCAAGTTGTTGGATTTGTAGATCGTTACATGCCAGTATATGAATTATACTACGAAAATATGTATAGTAACGGGGTACCTAAACAGGAAAATTCGAACTTACGAATGTTCATAGATCTCAACAGAGCCGTACAATATTCGAATATATGGTAAAACATTTTTTTTTTTTCTTTTCATAGTAGAAATCTTGTAACCATCTCAATACAAGCTGCAATTTTAACTAAATAATTTTCACCCCACACAATCTGCGTTTACTTAAACGAACTTGCATTAGGGCGATGAATTATGTATGAAATTTTTCATAAAATATTCGGTACCAGTGCCAAGATGTGTTAATTAGTTATTGTAGGAAAAGGGCATTTTGGATGTAGTAGTGCGGCAAGGATCTTTTGTATTGCAGTATGGATCTCGTTAAATTAATGCAAAATCTACGTTTTAGTGTCATAAACTTCATTAAAAAAATCCAAACATTACTTTACGTCAAAAGGGGGGAAATTAACAGCGAGTATTTAAGATGCGAGTCTAGTAAAATTTACGGGCTTACGTAATCAACCCCATCTATATAGATCTTGAACAAACGGAAGTTAGATTTTAATTTATTCTATACCCCAGCTTCTAAACAATGTCATTATCCCCAGCTGAATACATGTCCTTATTGGACCAAGCCACCACCAGAGTCCAAGACATCTTGAAGGACACTCCAGTCTTGACTAAACCAAGAGTCATGATTATTTGTGGTTCTGGTTTAGGTAAGATTGCAGACTCTTTACATGCTGAACCAAAGGTGGAGATTGAATACAAGGATATTCCAGGTTTCAAGGTTTCTACTGTTCCAGGTCATGCCGGTAAATTGATCTTTGGGCTTATGGGTGAAAACAATGTTCCAGTTATGTGTATGTTAGGTAGATTACACTTCTACGAAGGTTACACTTTCCAAGAAACCACTTTCCCAGTTAGATTGGCTAAGAAGTTAGGATCTACTGTCGTTGTTGTTACCAATGCCGCTGGTGGTGTTCGTGACGGTTTTGTTCCAGGTGATTTGATGCTTATTGATGACCACATTAACTTCCCAGGTTTAGCCGGTTACCACCCATTAAGAGGACCAAACTTAGAAGAATTCGGTCCTCGTTTCCAACCACTTTCAGATGCTTACGATTTTGATTTAAGAAAATTGTTTATGACTAAAGCTAGAAAAGATCTTGGAATCACTAGAAAAATCTATGAAGGTACTTACTTATTTGCAGCTGGTCCAACTTTTGAATCTAGAGCTGAAGTTAGAATGATTAAAGCTTTAGGTGGTGATGCTGTTGGTATGTCTACTGTTCCAGAAGTCATCGTTGCTCGTCATTCAGGATTAAGAGTTTTAGCTTTATCATTAATTACCAACTCTGCTGTTGGTGATAAGCCACCAAGTGCATTAGACGAAAATCCAAAGCCTTTAGATGAAGGTATGGCCAGTCACGCTGAAGTTTTAGAAGCTGCTGATGAAGCATCCAAGGATGTACAAAAGATCATTGAAGCCACTATCAATGAATTGTAAGTAGCATAATTAAATAAAAAAGTTTGCTTTTATTGATAACATTAATCATAAGTTGTAGAAATGAAGGGAAAGTTCTAATTATAAACGATTTTTTTGGAATCAATAATCTATTGATCGACTTCTCCAGCAGATTCCCATTTTCCTTGCAAGTTTTCTTTCCATAAACTAACCTTATTATCACCCCCAGAGACTGCTAATATGTTACCTGATAAAGACCATGAACATCTCCAACATACATCAGGGAATTTTTCATCAGTCAATAATTGTTTTTGCCAATTACCATTATTATCTTGACTCCAGATTAAAACAGTACGATCTTGAGATGCAGTAGCAATGTATGAACGAGTTAAAACAGATGGAGACCATGCAACATCACGAACCCAATCAGTATGACCTTCTAATTTAGCTTCTTCAACATAAGAATTGGAAGTTGGATCAAATTTCCAAATTTTAGATAAATTATCAGAACCACAAGTAACAAATCTACGTTGTTGTTTTAAGGCAGCAGGATCTTTAGTACTAGTTTGAGTCAATGGAGCCCAAGAAGCAGAATTGATACCAATAGCATGAGCATCAAATATAACATGAGAAGTGGTACCATCTTCATTGAAATCAACAACAGAAGCTCTACCATCAGAAGAAGTGACTAATAAAACAGCACCCAATTCATGAGGAGCCCAACTAACAGAATTCACACTTGCTTGATGAACACTATGTTCAGCAATAATTGACCATTGTTGAGTTTCAGGTTGTTCTTTCCAAATAAGAGCTTTACCATCATATGAACAAGAAGCTAAGATAGATCCGAATTTAGGATGAGCCCAAGCTACTTGCCATACTGGACCTTCATGACCTTTCAAAGTAGTTACCAATTTATAATCTTCAGTACCTTCGATCTCGAATATTTTAATGGTCTTGTCGGAAGAACTGGTGGCCAATCTTTTGCCATAATAGTCCAAGACCGCATCATGAATCAAATCATCGTGAGCATTGCCAATTGCTACCATTTTGCTATGTTATTCTAAGGTATGTGAATTAGTAAAGGTAGTATTAGATTGGATGTTGTCGTGTTGACTTAAAGTGAGAAAGACGTGTAAAGTTCGCCGGATCAACAGGCGGTAATGTCACGTGCGCACCTACAGTTTTGTAGTTACTAGATCAAGAAAACCATTACAATAGAAGAAACAACCATAGTCAATAATGGATAGATCTTTTGATGAGTTGCTGGCAATATCGTCATTGGTGCAGCAGCTAACACGTCAATTGAATGAATCTGCAGATCATATCACAAAATTACAAACTATAGCTGAATCATTAGTTCCAAAGGGACAGTATCAACAGCTATGTAAGGAGATTGAAAAGACTGAACAAAACAACAAAGTAGATGAAGAACAAAGGATCATATATGAGCTTGAGCAACAAAGGTTGGCTATAGTCATGGATCTTCAGAGACAAGATTATATGACTGAAAAATTACAAGATTTAATTGATCAAAATGAAGACATTGTGGCTACTGTCAAAGAATACCTAGAGAATAAAGATTCTATAACTAAGGAAGAAGAAAGACATGTTGCAAAGAATTTCAATGATTATATTGCCAATGCTTTAGATCCTACTGAGGCTAAGATCGAAGCTACTTATCACGACCTCAAACATAGTGTGAAGAAAGTGGCTGAAATACTACGCATTTTTAACGATGATAATAGATATGATCAAGAAATGTTACAATCAAAACAATATAGAAATGAAGTGCATGCATTAATTAAAATTTTAAATAATATGATCAAAGAAAATGAGTCAATTAACAATCAAATCGAGTGAATTGGTCCTCTGTTTTCTTCTCTTATAGTGTCTTATAATAGATCAATAACCTTAATGAATGATGATTAATGATTAATAGAATGTAATTTTTTAAATTCGAAAATCGAATATGCAACGAATGATTTTAGTTTATAGCACCTTCACTGGAACTGACAGAAGTGACACTTGCTCTGGGTTCACGGCCAACATAAGAATAGGCACGGTTAATAATCTTTCTATTAGGATCCAATTTTCCCCATGAACGTCTAATTCTATCCAAATTCATATTAGCACCATCGAACTTGAAAAGGTGACAAATGAATAATATCATATCATAAATGAAAGTAGTAATAATTTTCATTAAACTATAATTAGTATCAGGAGCAGAAGTAGCTTCAATCTCAGTTTTGTTATCACCAATTAATTTTTGAAGAATATCATTTCTTTCCTTTTCATTTTTAAAAACTTCATTGAACTTTCTCAGACTAATTAAATTATTAATAAGTTCAAATAATTTAGATTTACATTGATCATGTAATTTTGCGTTCAATACCTTGGAACTTTCATCTAATTCATTGACTCTTTTAACCACAATTCTAGTTTCATAAACCAATCTTTCAACTGTTCCTCTTAAATCTTCTATGTTGTATTTAAGATCACTCATTAAATCCTCATCCACGATTTTAGATTTATTAGAGCACATTTGCAGGTGTATGTTTTTCAACTTGGCAAGCTCCAAATTCAAGGTATTATACATTTTTTTGATTTGGCCAGTCGTCACCACATCAGTTGAGGCTGGTTTATTTGAGCCATTGACTCTATAAGAAGAATCATCTTGTTCATCTTCATAATATCCCAATAAATTTTCATATTTGATCAATTTATCAACACCTTTAATATAATTATTGGAAAATTTTTCAATGGTCAATGGGAGTTCTCTATTTTGATAAGACAAATCATCCAATGCCGTCATACTTGAGCTTCTAAATCTCATAGGCATCAGTACATCTTTCTTTTTCAACCCACGTTCTTTCTTTGTGAATTCAAGGACATTGAGGTTACTTTCCTTAGGAATCAAAGTTGGATACGAATTTCTTCTGTTTAAATTATATTCAAACTTTTCCAATGGTGTGGTGAGTTTTTTACTTACCCTTGAAGTTTTGGAAATCTCACTTTTTCCATCACCATTGAGGTCCATTTGATAAGAAGGATATGGATCAAGCATTGATAACTTTAACATTTGATCATGGGAATTGGTTGTATCTTCAATTTTGTTGTCATACCCATTTAACAGAGGGAATGTATCATTGTTGAAACTGGAATTGCTTCCTTCTCTCTTACCATTTGATCCCAATATTTTCCTATTCTGTAATCCAATTTTCATCTTACTTAAACCTCTTGAATACTTTGAGAGATCAGTCGAAGATCCATTTGATATCATGACTTTTTGTGCTGATGTGATTTGATCTTTCAAACTCTTGAATTGATACTGTCTACCTTGAGATGAATTTGAATATTGACGATGACGATGTTGATGGCCATGAGATCTTAAACTTTTAGCATACTGGTTGTGACCATAATCTCTATCGGCTGGATCCATTCCTTTTGCGATATTTCCGTTCACTTTAACTTGAGTGTTATCATGTAATCCATAGAAAAGTCTTGTCAATGTTTTACCAGTGATATAATGCTTTACCAATATTTCCAAGTCCAATGTTTCAACATCTATTGGACTAACATTATCTGCTAACTTCGCGATACCATTTCTGATTCTACCACCAGACGACTTTCTATTAGACATATCATCATTATCTCTTGATGCTGCTTGAATATCTTGGACAGTATTTTTAACGACATTAGTTAACTTTTTAAGATCCACACTATAATAACTTTTATTCTTTCTATGAGGAGTACTAGGACTCAGTGTGGCACCTAAAAATTGACTTGTGTCCTGATCATCATAACTTTCCATATTTGTATTGAAATAACTCTTATATTTGTCAGGTAAAAGTCTGGTGTTTGTGATGGAAAACAATTTGTTTAAGGTTTCAAGATCTAATTTTCTTCTCTTTTCAAGTTTGTATTGTCTTTGGAATTGCCCAATTGATAACATAAAACTTTCAAAATCAAAAGGATCTTTTGGTACATCACATCCACCAACCAATTGCAATCTTAACTTCACACTAATAGTTAAACTTAAGATTGCACTGACACTTCTTGCAGGCAAAATACCATTTTTGGGGTTTGGTTTAATATTGAAATGGGGCAACCCAACTAAATTCCACCAATTAAGGATAGCTTCCTCAGTTTTGTTACATAATAAACCATCACAATATTTAGCATCTAATAAGTCAAAATAGAATAAAGATGTTTGGATAACATTTATAAGTTCTCTGATTGCAAATCTGACAGGAATTCCCACATTATCTATCTTGTACATGTGTCTAAATTTATCTTCATTAGCATCAGATATCTTATGAGTAGTGAGATATAAAGATCTTCCACTACATTGAAGTCTTTTAAGGTTTGAGTTAATGATGAAATCTTCTTGAATTGCTCTAGAATCACCATTTGTGATTGGTATAAGATTTAAATTAGGTGGTAAGGATGCAAGATTAGTGACAAAACAAACTTCATCAGGTTGACCTGAAAAGCTTGGTTGTGTTGGTTCAGTTTGAGGAGATGATGGAGTTAATGCAAGCATAGATGGTAAATTATTTTGAGAAGAATTGTTCCGACTACTACCAGGTCTATCATCCATTTTCTTTATTTTTGCGTGATTTGACATTAATTCATTCAAATATTCTTGTAAACGTATAGGATAGTATTTCGATTGTTTCCTTATTATAGTGAATTTGACAACAGAGATTGTGGAACTCATATCACCAGTATATGTTGCCACCACTGTTCCTATCTTTCTACTATTGACCCATTGTTCCACAAGGTAAAGATCAAACCCAGAAACTTTTGCCTCTTCCATAATGAAAAATTCATTGGAACTAACAAAGTCTTTCTGGAAGTAGCTGGCAGCATGGAAATCAGGAAATACATATGTAATTAAGTGTTCAGGACTTGGAATATTATTATCATTAACTTCATCTCTATTATTAGCCGCCTCTGATACTTTAACACTTGAACCATTTTGTTTATTATTTGCCAGTACCGCCGGGGTCATAAACGACATCGGACTATAAGCGGACATGGAGACGTTTCCTTATGTGAAATACACGTTCTTTATGTTCCTGAACCTTCCGTATTCCTTTCTTATTAATGTAATTAAATCTGTTGGGTGTTTCGAACAGGGGCCAAATAACTGTTCGTATATGTTTAAATATGAGGTGTATTGAATAACGTTGATAACCCTCGAGAATGCTGGACACTTGAAACTTCTCTAATTTCAAATACCCGCTAAAATGTAATTTAATTAATGATTCCTGTCAATGGTTGGGATCTAAATTGAAGTACAGTATATAGGGTAGGCTGTGTGCAGGCACATACAAAGGGGTTTTGACAAAATTACAGGTACTACAGGATTCAACTAAACAGGGTGCAATAGACAGTCATGCCACCTTACATTAGGCTACTAATTAATTAGCAATGAGGGGTTCAAATTAGTACATTCAATAGTATGGGTTACCAGTTAGAGATCAGGAATTCTCGACCGTTGGCATTATTGATTTGGGGTTACTTTAGTTTACAATGTAGATTTGTGCAGGAGACTAGGATGGTAATAAATTATGTGCCCATTCAACCTAGTGCTATTGTTGCGGTTGTACCTGCCGTGCCATTCTATTGTGGGTTGGTATGCAGGACCACGGAATAAGAGTATCTAAGGTTGTTTTAAACTATTAGACTAGTGATTGAACAATTGTTGAAGATAATATTAATGGTCCCAATATTAAAATTTATCTAATGGCTACAAATATTCAGTTTTAATAATTTGCAAATTTGAATGACCTGAACGCTGGCTTTATGAACTATAGTAATTCTCTTTATGGTTCAAAATGTTAAAAATATTAAAGGTTACAAAATTTCTAGTACTGATCATTCCAGTCACAATTAGGTGAATACTATCCCAATATAGGATCTATCCCAAGTAGATTTTTGCACACAAACCGAACCTAAATATCAAAGATTGTTCCTAGCTTCAACAATAATAGGGCTTTTAAGCCTAGGTCGTTAGTGGCACCGATATGTCCGTAGTGTAGCCGTTCATCCATTTGGTGAGGGGGAGAACAATTTTTGGTGCTAAAATGAGGAGACTGTTATCCTCGCGATTTGTCATGGCCAACCTAAGAACGGCATTTAATACTGTGGGGAAAGGAGTATAGGAAGCTTTTGAAGAGATACGAGAATTATAAGTTAGTTCTGTGTTTATGTTGAAGATATCTGTAGTTAGTCCAAAACATGGAAATGTGACACTTTTTTGCAATTTTTTCAAATTTGTACAAATTCAGTCATAATTGTTTGAATAAAAATTAATAAAGGAACAAGCCCTGTAGTTTACAATATGATACAAAATAAGCAAAAGTAATTCAAATAGGAAGCCATACTAATTTAGTGATAAAAAAAGATAGAAATATATAATCGAGGTTCGATTTCATAATTTAAATCAGTAGCTTGAACTTTACATGTTTGACTGAAATATTCAACACAATCTCATTCTAAAAAATAGAATACTGAGTAATTGAACTGAGACCAGATAACTGCAAATAAAAGGGTATCTTGTACTTTTAAATAAAAAATTACTGGATATCTAATAACCTTTGATTTGGAATTGTTAGAAGCCAACTCAAATTTCAATTTGATAGTGTTTGGAAGGAATATTTTATCCACTAATTTGTGATGGTGGGGAAGTTCACCAAAAAAAATTGACAACAAGAAGTCCGTGATAGTTTAGTGGCTAGAATTACCGCTTGTCGCGTGGTAGACCGGGGTTC